>CM029506.1:16894714-17319850 GCA_017140475.1 Eucalyptus fibrosa
CGCCTCTCCCTTTCGTTGCCAGCGTCGCCTTTGATGCTCCCCTCCCTCGTCTATTTCTCTTCCATTTTCAACTGATCAGCATCCACCGAGTTCTTCCTTAGTTGCCACACGTTAGCCTGTCTACCCCCTCCAGTCAACCACCAGCGACATCTCTCCCCAACGTTGACTCTGCAAGCCTCATGCCCCTCCACCAACGCTTGTCTCCACCCACCGAATCGCATCCTTCAGCAACGTTTAGCCCAGCCCGTGCCTCTCCAAGCTTCAACAACTTCAGCCCATGCAAGGTTCAGCCCAGTTCCAAGTCGCCAACCAATCCGCTTCAGCCTTCGGTCTAGCCCGCAACTCAGTTGAGCCAAGTCGTGACCAATAGCCCCTTCAAGACTAGTAGCAACCGTGAGCTTTGCAGGGCCATTTTCGACTCGGTCCGAGCCTCCATTGATGTTGTCGTAAGCCCAAGTTTCGGCCGCCATCGCGTCATCGATGCCGTGGACTCATCGGCTCGTTAATCCGGTCAGTTTACTCAACAAACTCTGCTTAAGGAGTTAATTATGCTTAAGGATTGCTTAGTTTAGGCTAAGTATGATTTAGGTGGTTAGTTAGAACGGATTAGTGATTTAATTACTTGTTTATGCATGTTAGGTGGTTAGATCGGCTTAATTAGCGACTAGATATATTGTATTATTTATCTAGTTAGGTTTGAAATTTTTCCGGGTCTGTTTTGGTATTTAATTAGGCTTTTCTTTGCATTTATGGCATTTAAATGTATTTATTTAATTATCTTTGGTATTTAGTTAATTATTTATTTTTTTCGAAAATTATATCGGGATAGTCGGTGACCAGAATTTTGTCATGATTGCAATGGTATTATTGGTTTAATTAATTGAGTGTTGATTCATGCAAATTGAGTGAGATTTGTAATTTTGGGTATTTATAAAAAAATTGAGTAATTTCGGTATTTAATTAGAAAATATCGGATGTTGGTTTACAACACCAAAAATGTGTTTATGGACTATGTTAAATAGTGAGCATATATGATATGTTTTTGGCTTAGATCGATTAGTACCCACATATCTTTTCATAAGCTTTGGAGGACCCTTTGAGAGCATATATGCATGTCGTCGAGCATATCTATCATAAGCTTTTGTGAGAGCTTGTGGTATATACATTTTATCCGCTTTTGGGCCATTTTGCACATCAGCTTGTGAGAGGAGTATACTATATAGCTTACGGGCTTTGATACGTCAGCTTGTGAGGCAATATACCTTATCAGCTTGTGAGAGTTAAGATCGTTATATAGTTTGTGAGAGCACAATCCATATTATCAGCTTGTGCGAGTGACTATCTATTTATATTAGCTTGTGAGAGTTATGATCATATATTACAACTTGTGAGAGCATTGAATGATTACTTCAGTTTGTGTGAGCATTGGTCATATGGAATGGATAGATAGCACCGATGGTGTTGATTGATCGTTGATTGGATTGATTGATTGAGAATATGAACTGTACTAATTTGTAGGAAGGAACTAAGGCAAATGTAAGTCTTCTATATTGTGTGTGACTAGAAGGCCTTTAGGCGTATTTTCTTTCTAGTTGGAGTTTAGGGGGTGAAATTGCTGAGACATTGTCTCACCTCATTGTGGGTTACCATTTTCAGGTCTTTAATGTGAAGAACCCGGAGCTTGAGGTGGAAGGGTCGGGAGCATGGGTGGCTTAGAAGTTCTTGTTGGAAATAGACCTCCTGTACTTAGACCCTAGAGTTGGCCTCTATTTGTAAACCATATTGTTAATAAAAGCTGTGTTTGATTTGAAATTTGTTGTCCTGCTTTTCTATTTCATGTATTTTATTGTTAGGGGATTAATAATTCACTTTCACATATGCATTAAAATGAATGGATCGGTAACGCGTCCTGGGATGTCGCAATTTAATTTACCACCGAGGGATGGGCACGCACTCGGAGGATTGAGGCATGACACTTCCGGTGGGCAAGGACATGTTTCGTTGATGAATCCTTTAAGGTCATATCCGATTAGCAAGGACATGAATTGAGCCCACCAAGAAGCATAGTTGGGGGAAGTTAGCTTCATGGGAAGCTACACACTAATAGAGATTAGGGGTGAGCGCGGTTCTCAGGTAGAACCCATAATTTGAATAGAAAATCCACAAATACCCTTATGCCTCTCCATCTCTCTCTCTCTCTCTAGCCAAATCTAGCCATAAAATAGCTTCATGGCCAACATCGAGCTCTACCATGGCTTCCATGTCATTAAAATCTATTGTGATGTGAGCTCAAAGTAAAATGAACATTTGATCACAATGTTGTGAAGGAGACAACATATCACAACATATGAATATGGGAATGCAAAACTTTCACAAGATGCAAAGCTGAAATTCATGATGTCAATGATTTTGTATAATCTAAACCTTTTAATTATAGTATTAAGAATAGTTAAATGTTGCAAAATATTGACAAACAAGTAATATACATCATGAATATGTTTCACCATAATTTCTCCTGTGACGAAATACCTTTCACCAAAAGTTGTTTTCTAGTTTTTATTAGAGGAAATGGGTTATGCATTAACTTTGGACAATAATATCTAGCCAAACAAAGAAATCAATAGCTTTACTTCAAACTAAACTACACAAGCGTAAATCATACCATAATTTAATCGATGACAAGGCTTGGAAAGTACATCCATTACAAGTGAACCAACTGTGAACAAACTCTGCTGGAATTTAATCAACATCATAGCCTAAGGACACCAAGATAAGAATATACACCGAAAGTTAATTAATGACACAAATCTAGAAACTACAATTAAGAAACACGCCAGAATTTAATCAATGATTTAGGTATGGGAAATGAAAGTACAATACAAAAAAGTAAATATAGTTAAAAATAGTAAATTTATTTAATATAAGAGAATAGTTTAAAATTCAAATTGTCCTTCATAAATTTAGCCTTCTCATTTTTGTAAATAGCTATCACTTAGTTGAGATTTTCTCCATATTTTTAGTTGTTGCCATCCTTGTACATGTACAATAAATATCATTGAAATATAGTAATGAAAATCATCCTGGAAGATATTCTCAATGTCCCTTTTATGCTATCAGAGCAATATGCTCCTAAGAGCCTCTCTCATCCCGTTTTTTAACTTGTTTTCTTGCATTGTCTTTAGAAAAAGAAAAGGGCCATGGCTGCCACATATATTGCTTTTGAAACAATCCTCCCCGAAATTCCTGCAGCCACTTCAACTGGATTTATTGCAATCTTTGCTAGGGGTGAGCAGTTCCCGGTTCCGGTTCGGTTTCATCTTGAACCTAGAATCTACTCGTCAGAACCAAGAACCTAGAACCTACCCTATCACAGGTTCCAGAGTTGGTTCCAAGTTCCAACAGGTTCTTTTTATTTATTTATTTTTATTTTCATTTTTAGATTTGAACTATAATGAAGAAGGAAGGAGACAAACCAAAGCTTCTATGTCAGCTCAAGCCAAGATCAGAAAAAGGATGGCAACTTAGCAACTTTTGGTGTGACAAACACAAGAAAATCACTTATGCAAGCAACAAACTTCAACCAAGCATGAGTTCTCTTTGTTATTAGGCTCTAAATTCTGTTTTGGTGTCTCGGGACTCATTGCCCGGTAAAACAAAATGATCAAATTTATAAGTTATGACATACCTTTGATAGATTTGGAGTAGAAATTACACACCTTCAGATTTCCTGCAAATCGACGAGCATTTTTTTCGCTGCGGCAAAACATGGAAGAAAAGATAGATCAATTTTAACATCTATATACGGAAATGAATGAAAGGAGTAGAAATTAAACAAATATTTAACATCACCTTATGCATACCTTTTGAGAAGATGCAAGAAAAGAGGTGAGGATCACTCTCATAATCTGGTGCTATCTTCTAGCTGGGATATTCCGATTTTCCTCCCAAGAACTCCCAAAAGTGTTCAAATTCATTCCTTTTGTGTTTTACAATGTGCATTTGGCTGAATACAATTGAGACCCATTTAGAGAGTAAATAAGAAGGCACCTCTCATAATAATAGCAAGCTTTAGATGAAACTAGAAAGCAACTGCATGTGGAGATGTTCAAGAATGTGAAAACTAAGTTTGACCAGTTATTTGTCTTTGAGGAAGGTTGCTAATCACGTAAGTCATGGTTTACTAATGAATACTAAAACTATATACATTTTCACTATTTTCAAACCTTTATGAGATCCAGTTGCCTGTCAACAAGTTCCTGATCCTCTGAGGTTGTAAGGTTCCCATACCACGTAAGGACAAAGGAGCTGCTATGCAAGATGTAACAGTATGAGGAGTTCAAAGATGATGCGACTTGATTCATTAATTGCATAAAGTGAAAAAGGAAAATTCCATCAGCAGATAACCAAAACATCACATGCTGTGAGTTTTGTACAGCAAACATGACATACATGTTTCTACAAAATAATAAAAACAGAAAACATGACATTTATTGCACCCAAATTACTTTGATTGTCTACCGGTCAACTAGAGAATTTAAGAGCCTATGGACAAATGAGCAACTTAATGTGAATGTGGCCAATAATGCCAATCCATCGAACTGGGCTATAATGCAAATGTGCTGCCAGCATAACCACATCGTAAATAGATCCGAACCTTCCCATAAAAATAAAAGATAAACAACGAAATATTGGAACCTCATTTAGAGCGGGAGCATCATTTGTGCCATCTCCGATAACGGCAACAACATGTCCTCCTTTCTTGAGCTTGAACAAGCGAAGCTTGTCATTTGGTGAGGATCATCCCATCACCTAAACATGCAAGGCACGATGAGATTTCACTACGTACCGAGAAGAGGGTAAAACAATGGAACTAATCGGCAAAAACATACTGATTTTGCAATTTCTTCCCTTTGAACATCGAAAAGGCACGAAAGGCTTTTCCTTCAATGAGATTAGGTTCGGTAGCATTTGTATCAGAACTTAATATCCCACATCCAAAGCAATTGCTTTAGTAGTCACGAAGATTGTCGCTTTGTAACTACAAACCCAATAATAGAGAAGAAAAAAAGCCAATAGATGTCTTGTCAACATCTACATAAGACCAACATTTGAGAAAGCTAAGCAACAAAAAACCCACGGGAATTTCCTATCAGCATAGTAAAACTCATAGATGCTCGCATCAAGCTATAGGCCCATGACCAAACAATAAGTCAATACGCTACCTTTTGAAAGAATCTTTATTTGGATCAAGCCAATGCATATTCACTTAACACCAAAGACATAATCACAATACAACCTTAGGTGACACAAGGCTTACCTCAAGAAGAATAAGTCCCACAACACCAAGTATCAGCCCTGCACCTCCAATTAACCCAATGGATTCACTGAACAACAGGGCTGCAAGTATAGCCACTGTTAATGGCTGAGAGTCAATTATCATCTGTAACAAATTCAGCTCCAATATGCCAAGCAGAATAGCTAGTTTCCTATCAACTGCCAAATCTACTGAACAAACAGGGAACAAATATCAAGACATTTTATTCCTTGTCAAGGATACAATGTGTAAAGACTAATCCAACTGATAGATGCAGCTATACTAAGAGATCGATCTATCTTTGTATTCCATATACTCATTCATCCATTAGTGTCATGGAAAAGAAAAATGGCAATATTTTTCAAAAAAACAAAACAAGATTCAGTGTAAGTGACATCAGTCTTTTGACATGAGCCATTTCCTTAAGGGCACATTTTTAAAGCAATATGCAAAAATTTCCGTTGCTCAGTAGCCATTTTTAACATCAAAGAACCTTATAATTCACTTATAAGGTGGAAAATTTTTTGCGTTTTTCTTCTCATGGAGGCATTTAAACTGAGATAAAGAATACAGTGAGTTCAACATTTGCTTCCAAAACCCGCCAACGTCCTCTGCAACCCTTCGGCGATAAATCCTTGCCACCCATCAGTAGGGTAAAATAATTATCAATCAAACATGTCAATCTCACTTTTTTGACAAGAAAGAAAAGCAAAAAATGGCACACATACACAATTGTGGGGGAGAGACGTGACCTAAAAACAACAAGCATCCACAAGGGCGAATAGGGTGATGGAGAGCCAAGCGTTGAGGCCGGAGGGCGGCTTGCGGTCGTGAGAGGCCGGAAAGGCAATGAGGAGGAGCCCTGCGGGGATGAGGCAGAAGGAGGACACAAAGAAAGGGCCCGCCTTGGGGAGGACCTCCTTCATGGCCACCATGGCCGTGCCCCAGAAGAAGAAGAGTGACACCAGCATGGCCCACTCCCATAGCGAGATTACAAGTGCTGTCGGAGAGTGGCTGGGCGAGTAGCGTCGGGGGTGGCTGGGTGAGCGATGAGCGACGTCAAGGGTGTCTGGGTGAGCGGTGTCCACTGGGGAGACGAGCGGCGTTCGATGGTGAAGTCAAGGGTGAGTGGCGTCCAGTGGCGGCGTTGAGGGCGAGTGGCATCCAGTGGCGACGTCAGCTGAGCATCGGGGTGAGCTGGGGCGACGGCGTCGAAGGAGGCAAGGGTGGGGTGAACGGCTGGCGAGTAGCGTCCGGCAGTGGCAGCTTCGGGTAGCGGCATCGAGGGCAAACGACATCGGGCACGGGGTAGAGAGAATGGGAGAGACAATTGAGATCAAAATTGATTTGGGTTTGGGGGTTTTTACTTTTTAGGAACCCTAATCGGTTAGGGCAAGCAACATCGGGCAGTTGTAATCTCGCTGTGGGAGTGGGCAATGCTGGTGTCGCCCTTCTTCTTCTTCTGGGACACGGCCATGGTCGCCATGAAGGAGGTCCTCCCCAAGGCGGGCCCTTTCTTTGTGTCCTCCTTCTGCCTCATCCCCACGGGGCTCCTCCTCATTGCCTTTGCGGCCTCTCATGACCGCAAGCCACCCTCCGGCCTCAACGCTTGGCTCTCCATCACCTTGTTCGCCCTTGTGGATGCTTGTTATTTTTAGGTCACGTCTCTCTCTGGCCTCCCCCCCCAACCCAAATGTGTATATGTGTGCCATTTTTTGCTTTTCTTTCTTGTCAAAAAAGTGAGCTTGACATGTTTTTTGGGGCAGGGATTTCTCGCCGAAAGGTTGCAGAGGACGTCGATGGGTCTCGGAAGCGAATGTTGAACTCACTGTATGCTATATCTCAGTTTAAATGCCTCCATGAGAAGAAAAAGGCAAAAAAGTTTCCACCTTATAGGTGAATTATAAGGTTCTTTGATGTTAAATATGGCTACTAAGTAACGGAAATTTTTGCATATTGCTTTGGAAATGTGCCCTTAAGGAAATGGCTCATGTCAAAAGACTGATGTCACTTACGCTAAATCTTGTTCTGTTTTTTTTTGAAAAATCTTGCCTTTTCTCTTTTCCATGACACTAATGGATGAATGAGTATATGTAAAACAAAGATAGATCGGTCTCTTAGTATGGCTGCATCTATCAGTTGGATTAGTCTTTACACATTGTATCCTTGACATGGAATAAAATGTCTTGATATTTGTTCCCTGTTTGTTCAATAGATTTGGCAGTTGATAGGAAACTAGCTATTCTACTTGGCATATTGGAGCTGAATTTGTTACAGGTCATAATTGACTCTCAGCCATTAACAGTGGCTATACTTGCAGCCCTGTTGTTCAGTGAATCCATTGGGTTAATTGGAGGTGCAGGGCTGATACTTGGTGTTGTGGGACTTATTCTTCTTGAGGTAAGCCTTGTGTCACCGGTTGTATTGTGATTATGCTGGTGTTAAGTGAATATGCATTGGCTTGATCCAAATAAAGATTCTTTCAAAAGGTAGCGTATGACTTATTGTTTGGTCATGGGCCTATAGCTTGATGCGAGCATCTATGAGTTTTACTATGCTGATAGGAAATTCCCATGGGTTTTTTGTTGCTTAGCTTTCTCAAATGTTGGTCTTATGTAGATGTTGACAGCACATCTATTGGCTTTTTTTCTTCTCTATTATTGGGTTTGTAGTTACAGGCGACAATCTTCAGACTACTAAAGCAATTGCTTTGGAATGTGGGATATTAAGTTCTGATACAAATGCTACTGAACCTAATCTCATTGAAGGAAAAGCCTTTCGTGCCTTTTCTGATGTTCAAAGGGAAGAAATTGCAAAATCTGTATGTTTTTGCTGATTAGTTCCATTGTTTTACCCTCTTTTGGTACAGAGTGAAATCTCATCATGCCTTGCATGTTTAGGTGATGGGATGATCCTCACCAAATGACAAGCTTCTGCTTGTGCAAGCTCTGAAGAAATGAGGACATGTAGTTGCCGTTACTGGAGATGTCACAAATGATGCTCCTGCTCTAAATGAGGTTCCAATATTTCGTTGTTTATCTTTTATTTTTATGGGAAGGTTCGGATCTATTTACGATGTGGTTATGCTGGCAGCACATTTGCATTATAGCCCAGTTCGATGGATTGGCATTATTGGCCACATTCGCATTATGTTGCTCATTTGTCCATAGGCTCCTAAATTCTCTAGTTGACCGGTAGACAATCAAAGTAATTTGGGTGCAATAAATGTCATGTTTTCTGTTTTTATTATTTTGTAGAAACATGTATGTCATGTTTGCTGCATAAAACTCACAGCATGTGATGTTTTGGTTATCTGCTGATGGAATTTTCCTTTTTCACTTTATGCAATTAATGAATCAGGTTGCATCATCTTTGAACTCCTCATACTGTTACATCTTGCATAGCAGCTCCTTTGTCCTTACGTGGTATGGGAACCTTACAACCTCAGAGGATCAGGAACTTGTTGAGAGCCAACTGGATCTGATAAATGTTTGATAATAGTGAAAATGTCTATAGTTTCAGTATTCATTAGTATATGATGACTTACGTGATTGGTAGCCTTCCTCAAAGACAAATAATTGGTCAAACTTAGTTTTCACATTCTTGAACATCTCCACATGTAGTTGTTTTCTAGTTTCATCTAAAGCTTGCTATTATTATGAGGTGCCTTCTTATTTACTCTCTAAATGGGTCTCAATTGTATTCAGCCAAATGCACAATGTAAAACACAAAAGGAAGGTGCTGAATTTGAACACTTTTGGGAGTTCTTGGAAGGAAAATTGGAATATCCCAGCCGGAAGATAGCATGAGATTCTGAGAGTGATCCTCACCTCTTTTCTTGCATCTTCTCAAAAGGTATGCATAAGGTGATGTTAAATATTTGTTTAATTTCTACTTCTTTCATTCCTTTCCGGTATATAGATGTTACAATTGATCTATCTTTTCTTCCATGTTTTGCTATAGTGAAAAAAATGCTCGTTGATTTGCAGGAAATCTGAAGGTGTGTAATTTCTACTCCAAATCTATCAAAGGTATGTCATAACTTATAAATTAATGCTTAGAAAAATACACCAACAGCTGACTATTGTTTCTACGGAGTTTTATTTGATCATTTTGTTTTACCGGGTAGTGAGTCCCGAGACACCAAAACATAATTTAGAGCTTAATAACAAAGATAACTCATGCTTGGTCGAAGTTTGTTGCTTGCATAAGTGATTTTCTTGTGTTTGTCACACCAAAAGTTGCTAAGTTGCCATCCTTTTTTTTTTTTTTTTTTTTTAATCTTGGCTTGAGCTGACATAGAAGCTTTGGTTTGTCTCTTTCCTTCTTCGTTATAGTTCAAATCTAAAAAAGAAAAAAAAAAAAGAAAAAAGAACTTGTTGGAACCTGGAACCGACTCTGGAACCTGTGATAGGGTAGGTTCCAGGTTCTTGGTTCTGATGAGTAGGTTCTAGGTTCCAGACAAAACCGAACTGGAACCGGGAACTGCTCACCCCTAGCAGAGATTGCAATAAATCCAGTTAAAGTGGCTGTAGGAATTTCGGGGAGGATTGTTTCAAAAGTTGTATAAGTGGCAGCCATGGCCCTTTTTTTTTTTTAAAGAGGAGGCAAGAAAACAAGTTAAAAAATGGGATGAGAGAGGCTCTTAGGAGCAGATTACTTTGATAGCATGAAAGGGACATTGAGAATATCTTCCAGGATGATTTTCATTACTATATTTCAATGATATTTATTGTACATGTACAAGGATGGAAACAACTAAAAATATGGAGAAAATATCAACTAAGTGACAGCTATTTACAAAAATGAGAAGGCTGAAATTATGAAGGACAATTTGAATTTTAAACTGATTCTCTTATATTAAATAAATTTACTATTTTTAACTATATTTACTTTTATGTATTTTACTTTCATTTCCCATACCCAAATCATTGATTAAATTCTGGCGTGTTTCTTAATTGTAGTTTCTAGATTTGTGTCATTAATTAACTTTTGGTGTATATTCTTATCTTGGTGTCCTTAGGCTATGCTGTTGATTAAATTCTAGTAGAGTTTGTTCACAGTTGGTTCACTTGTAATGGCTGTACTTTCCAAGCCTTGTCATCGATTAAATTATGGTATGATTTACGCTTGTGTAGTTTAGTTTGAAGTAAAGCTATTGATTTCTTTGTTTGGCTAGATATTATTTGTCCAAAGTTGGCGCATAACCCATTTCCTCTAATAAAAACCAGAAAACAACTTTTGGTGAAAGGTATTTCGTCATGGGAGAAATTCTGGTGAAACATATTCATGATGTATATTACTTGTTTGTCAATATTTTGCAACATTTAACTATTCTTAATACTACAAGTAAAAGGTTTAGATTATACAAAATCATTGACATCATGAATTTCAGCTTTGCATCTTGCGAAAGTTTTGCATTCCCATATTCATATGTTGTGATATGTTGTCTCCTTCACAACACAACATTGTGATCAAGTGTTCATTTTACTTTGAGCTCACATCACAATAGATTTTAATGACATGGAAGCCGTGGTAGAGCTCGATGTTGGCCATGAACTAGATTTGGCTGGAGAGAGAGAGAGAGAGAGAGAGAGAGAGAGAGAGAGAGAGAGAGAGAGAATGGAGAGGCCTAAGGGTATTCGTGGATTTGTGGATTTTCTAATTAGCCATTATTTGCTAGTTTAGCCCCATGGGTGGATCATTTAGTTAACTATCATCTCCCACTTGCACATGATGGGCTAAAATAGCTCTTTCTTCTCAGCATTGTTCATATCAGCGAATAATTTGTGCAGCTACATACTTTGAAAGCTACTTGTTAGGAATTTATAGCAGCTCAAATTGAATACAACAATTCTGAGTAGATATAGTATGTAGTATTTAATATTGATCATTCACATTTATAGCTCTCTTGATCTCTTTTAAGTATGGTATATTGTATTAAAAAATAGTCATAATTTATCAACCTTTGAATACAAGACTAGAACATGACATCAAATAAATTGATCTTCTTCTTTTCTTAAAACTCTTAATTTTAGTTCAATTTCTTTTTATAGAATTGTTCCATTAGATCGAATCAATTCATGATCATTGGTAATATTTTAAGATAGCAAACATTGAATGAAATTTTGAGAATAAATAAGAGTCACAAGAGCACTTAATTGAGGAATTATTCTTAAGAATCTCACACAACTTAAAAGTTGAGATAAATTTTTTTGCCAACTCTTATTAGTTGTCTCATGCATATGTATGAAATACGTATTATGGTATTAACTCATTTCCCAAAGAGTGTATGTCTTTGTATTAAATAATGTATAGATGATAGTTTAGATATCCTAATGTTTAACATAAGTTCACAAATCTATTCTCTTTAAAGAATCCATCATAATTCACATATAGTATAAAAAACAGATTAAGTAAAATAGGTGGGTTATTTTATTTTTGGACATGATAAATATTATGACCTCATCATAATACTTTGTTAAGGCAACATTTGTATTTTAAGCTTGAGCTCTCAATATCTTTCGGATAATAAGTTCAAAATTATCTCATCTCTATTCATCACATAAAAAATAGAGGTGATTATCCATATGAGTGGGCTAAGCAATATAATGCATAAATGTTAGATAAACTCATAAGCATTAATAATGATAGAAAACTTCGTTAATAGTGAACACTTAGGGAAATTACAATATTTAGTACATTTACCTTTACATAGTCCTAGAGATTATACATGATCAAGGAAAACATCTTTAGGAATTGGATTTGTTATGACATCTTGGCTGTGTGACATACTAAATGCACACAGAAACTAGTTATTAGTACATTAATATGACATGTCTTAATTAATAATTACGTTAAGTTATTTCAACCTAAATGATTAGCATGTATAACATGAATGTTATAGGGTCTTGGAATCTTCTAAGGCACGATCGTCCTGTCCTGTCATTTATTATCAACTGTTTGTCTATATACATACACAAATCATCATGGAATTGGCACCATCTCATTTCTTGTTAAGATCATCATTTTTTTCTTACTTACATCAACATGGGAGCTTGCATGTATCATGCATACATAGAGAAATATTTACATGATGTTAACCAAAAGTGTATGTGTCAAGCTTGGGAAGGGGTCAAAATGAGCCTATCTTCACTACCCCTTAAGCTAAACCCATGTCACTAAAAAAATAAAAAATAAAATCATCCTTAGCTTTCACTTGAACTAGGTGCTCTAAGCATCATCTGCTCCAGCTCCAAGTCCACTATCACTAAACCAAAGAGGCCTGAAAAACTCTCCTTCATGCTTAATGAACCAAGCCTCAAATTGCATAAGGATCCAATCAACACGTCCATTATCCATTCATAGTGTTGCTTTATATCAGGTGTAGGTCATTTCAATGTTGGGGTCATAAACATCGTGGAAAGACAGTCAACATAAGCAATGACCCTATACCTTGCCACTGGTGGAACATCCATTTTAATGATCTGAAAAAGATGAAGGAATGAGCAATGCCCAGTAAAGAAACAATAGTGCTCTAAACTTGGATATCCATTAGTCATTAAGGAGAACGCAAGATTCAACAATAAGCAGCACATAAACTAGAGCATGCTATCACATAAACCACTCAATTGTCATACTTATTCACATTCTTATGCACCACAAACAAAGCACAATAATATAGCACCCGACCCTTATTCAATTGACCAAGCCAAGATATGAAGCAAACCACACATGAACACACACACACACACACACACACACACACACACACGAAGCAAACCACACATGAACACACAGACATAGACACAGACATAGACATAAACACAAACAGACACAGACACAGACATGAACACACAGACACACGGACACGGACACATAGACATGGACACAAACACACACAGACACAGACAGACAGACAGACAGACACAGACACAGGCACAGGCACAGGCACAAGCGCACGCGCACACACACAACGTATTTAATTAATCATGTGTTTCAATATCCATCCTTGAACCGGTTTCCCACCGAGTCACAAGCTAGTTCGATCGAGTCACTTTCGGAATCCTCATTTGGACTTTCATGGAATCCTTACTGTGGGCATCTCACTCTAAGGCATCTTAGTATCACACAACTAAGGCATCCCATGATCACATGGCAGGGGCATCTCACTCTAAGACACCCCGGTATCACATAATTGAGATATCCCTGATCACACAATAAGGGCATCTCACTCCGAGGCATCTTAATATCACATACAACCAAGGTATCAAAGATCACATAGTATGGACATCCCACTCCTTGAGGCATCATCATAATCACAACACCTTCAGTTTATTCCACACATTTCATGCGTCACACCTTAGAATAATCCTACCACAACAACATGCTTACCAACTCATTGCACATGAAAAATCTCACTTCATACTAGTCCATTGTCAGGTTGTTCTGATTCAATTGCATAAACTCCATCACTTTCTTATCTAGAGTGTAGTCTAAAAAATGTTTTCCAAAGAAGGTCCTAACAAACCCAGTCCAAGTTGCCTCTGTACCTTTAGGGAATATCGTTCTTTTCGTTGCTCTTCACCAATGATCATCGTTTCCTTGAAGCTAGTACTCTACTAGGGATACCTTTTTTGCATCTGTGTAGTTCAATAGTGCGAATATCTTTTTTATTTCATCTACCCATAACTCTGCTTCCGTAGGATCTATTTAGCAAATTTTGACAACTTCAACATTAAAAACCGCTCTACTAATCCCTATATTCTACATTCATCACCTACCTATTGTTGGGCTAGTCTTTCCAACAAGGCTCTCACATTAGCAAGTGTTTGTAAAATTCCTTGCATACGAGGTTCCGCCCTTGAGTAAGACCCACTTGCAGCATTCCCTATCCGGTTCCACTCATTCTAGCATCTCTTAATTTCTGCACATCAGTCACTAACTATTAGTTGACCGAGCACTCTTACATAACTAATAAGCAACAATTGTCACAATTGTCATTATACACTATAAGTAACAGAAGTTACTGGTTCTCTTTAAAGTAATAACAACAGTAAAAGAAAATTAACATCGCTCATTAGTCCTATTTGTTCCTATCACTAGTGCACCTTATCATTCTAGGTATAATGTGACACCCTATATTTTCTGATCCTAGAATTATGAACAGATTGGTATGGGTTTAGAATATTGGAAGTGGGTCAAGTGATGAGCCCAGTAGGCTGTAAAGGAGACATGAACTTAAGGGCTTAGTGGGCTGTGAATAGGCCAAATGATGGGCCGCGAGTTGAGCCCGATATAAAAGGGGCCGGTGGAACCGTGATTTAGGCCCGGTGGACTGTGAAATGGGCCTAGTGAATCGATGGTGTGTTTATGAGGCATGATTTGAGCTGAAAGGATTCCACTTCTACGACATAATATTTTAGATTGATTATGCATGAATTTGACTTAAGATCTTATTAAAATTACATATGACCATGATCCCTTGAAAACTAACCTTAATATTTTTCTTATGATTCTTTCCGTGTTTTCGATCCTAGACTAATGTTGAGACATCAATGCACTATTTAGGCTCATATAAGCTAATAGGACCCTTATAATTTTGTGAGGACCGAAATTTGCTAGGATAAGGATGGAATCAAGCGATAATATTAGAGACTAATGGTTAAATCATGCAAAAGACTAGGACTAAGCATGTATGCATGGGAATGGCATGCAAGGGCTACTCACTCTGCCCTTCTTCTTCCTTTGGCATCTCCGCCCAATCCCTTTAATCATTATGGCCTTGGGATTGAAAATTTTTCAATTATGAGCCACCTAGGGACTCATGAAGATTTGAGCACCAAAATGCCTATTCTTTATGTGTGACAGATTATGGAAAATGTTACTGGTTTTATGGGTTAATTCAATGACTTTCTACTATTTGTACAATGAGAAATAGGACTAGATCCCTTCATGAAAAATTTTTATCAATGTTTTTTTTTTCTAAAATATATTAAAATTTCACAAATTCTCGAAATGATTTACTGTAGTTTTGACCTCTATGCTCCAAACTGCTCAAAACTGCCTATTTTCTGCTCTAGTCTGAATTCTTACAAACATTTGTAGACATGTTTGAACTTTTGGTGACCTCTTGGGAGTCTTATGGCCTCCTATACATTGCTAATTGATATATGTTTCTTACTTATGATAAGATGACATTGATTTGTTACTAGTCAAGTCCCATATTGTGATGAATGAAGTATGTCATGAGGTTGCATATGTGAGCATTGAATCTTGGCTTTGGAATGGTTTTGTGCACTAATTTGGTAATCATGTTGTTGTGGTGTGATTATTCTAAGGTGTGATGCATGAAATGTGTGGAATAGACTGAATTTAAAAGATTTCCATTTGTTTGTGATGCTGGTGATGGCCTGGGGAGCGGAATGCCCATGCTATGTGATCGTGGATACCTTAGTTGTATGAGATATCGGGATGCCTTGGAGTGAGATGCCCTTGTTGGATGATTAGGGATGCTTCGACTATGTGATTGCTTCGGAGTGAGATGCCCTTGTTGTGTGATCACGGGATGTCTTAGCTGTGTGATATCGAGATACCCATGGTATATTTTCCATGGAAAGTCCGGATGAGGGATTCCAGAAGTGACTTGATTAGATTGGCTTGTGAGCCGGTGGGAAATCGATTCAAGGATGGATATTGAAAAACACGATGAATTAAATATACTCGACATGTGTGCTCATGTGAAGTTTGCATTGTATCTTGGCTTGGTCAGTTGTATAAGACTTGTGTGCTGATTTATTATGCTTGGTTTGTGGTGACTATGAATGTGAATAAGGGTGGCAATAGTGATAGTTTGTCTTAATTTGCGTGTGTTGCTTATCATTGTATCTTGCATTTTCCTTTGCGACTAATGGATCGCCGAGCTTAGGATATTGTTGTTTCTTTACTGGGCATTACTCATTCTTTCATCTTTTTCAAATCGTTAGAATGGACACTCCACCTGTGGCGCGGTATGGAGTCATCGCTTATATTGATTCCACGATGTTTACGGCCTCGACATTGAGATGACTTATACTCGGTATGAAGCCACACTATGGATGGATGATGGGTGTGTCGATTGGATCCCTATGTGGTTTGAGGCTTGGTTCATTAACCATAAAGGAGAGCTATTCGGACCTCTTTGGTTCGGTGATGGTGGGCCTGGAATTAGAACGGGTGGTGTTTAAAGCACCTAGTTCGAGTGAAAGTTGAGGATTTTTTTTTTTTTGAGAGACATGGTTAGCTTAAGGGATAGTGAAAATAGGCTCCCTTTTGACCCATTCCCAAGCTTGACACATACACTTTTGGTTTATGTCTTGTAGATATTTGCATATGTATGCGTGGTACATGTAAGCTCCCATGTTGATGTAAGTAAGAAACAAGGGAAGATCTTAACAAGAAATGAGATGGTGCCACTTTCTTGATGATTTGTGTATGTTCATAGACGAATAATTGATAGTAAATGACGGGACCGAACATTCATGCCTTACAAGAAGACCTTGTAATATTGATGTTATACATGCTAATCATTTAGGTTTGAGTACCTTAGCATAATTATTGATTAAGATTGGTCTTGTTAATGTATTGATAGTTAGTTTTCGCTTACATTTAATATGTAATGCTATGTTGGGACGTCACATATAATCTATGCTCTGATACCACACAAACAGAGTTATGAAGTCGTTGTAATGTCACATATAACCTATGCTCCAATACCACGCATACAGAGTTATGAAGTCCCTAAAGCATGACATACTAAACGCAAGCAAAAACTAATTATCAATACATTAACAAGACCTATCTTAATCAATAATTATGCTAAGGTTTTTTTGACCTAAATGATTAGCATGTATAACATAAACATTATAGGGTCTTGTAATCTTTTCAGGCACGATCATCCTGTTCTATCATTTACTATCAACAATTCATCTATAAACATACATGAATCATCATGAAAGTGGCACAATCTCATTCCTGTTAAGATCATCACTTGTTTCTTACTCACATCAACATGGGAGTTTACATGTACCCCGCATATATAGAGAAATATTTACATGATGTTAACTAAAAGTATACGCGTCAAGCCTGGGAAGGGGTCAAAATAAGCCTATCTTCACTACACCTTAAGGTAAACCCATGTCACTAAAAAAAATAAAATTCTCAACTTCCACTTGAACTAAGTGCTTTAAGTACCACCCGCTCTAGCTCCAGGCTCACCATCACTAAACTGAAGGGGTTCGAATAACATTGCTTCATGGTTAATGAACTAAGCCTCAAACTACTTAGGGATCTAGCCGACACATCTATTGTCCATCCATATTGTGGCTTCATACCGGGTGTAGGGCATCTCAATGTTGGGGTCATAAACATCACGGAAAGACTCGTCAACATAAGTGATGATCCCATACCTTGCCAGAGGTGGAACATTCATTTTAACGATTTGAAAAAGATGAAGGAATGAACAATGCCCACTAAAGAAACAATAGGTTCTAAACTAGGTAATTTATTAGTCGTTAAGGAGAATGCAAAATTCAATAATAAGTAGCACATATAGACTAGAACATACTATCACATAAACCACTCCTTGTCATACTTATGTGTGGTGCATAAGAATATCAACACTTGACCCTTATGCAATTGACCAAGCCAAGATATAAAGCAAACCACACACAAACACATACACCCAGTGTATTTAATTCATCATGTGTTTCATTATCCAAACTCGAATCGGTTTCCCACCGAGTCACAAACTGGTTTGATCAAGTCACTTTCAGAATTCCTCATCCGGACTTCCATGGAATCCTTACCATGGGCATCTCACTCCAAGGCATCTCGGCATCACACAATTGAGGCATCCATGATCACATAACAAGGGCATCTCAATCCGAGGTATCTCGGTGTCACACTATTGAGGCATCCTTGATCACACAGTAAGTGTATCTCACTCTGAGGCATCCGGGTATCACACACAACTGAGCCATCCAAGATTACACAGCATGGACATCTCACTTCCCGAGGCATCATCGGCATCATAAAACCAATAGAAATCTTTTAAATTCAATTATTCTACACATTTTATGCATCACATTTTAGAATAATCACACAACAACTACATGCTTACTGACTTAGTGTACAAAACCATTCCAAAGCCAAGATTCAATGCTCACATACGTGACCTCATGGCATACTTCATTCATTGCACAAATGAGACTTGACTAGTAACAAATCAATGCCATTTTATCACAAGTAAGAAAGAGATACAATTAGCAATGTAAAAGAGGCCACAAGACCCCCAAAGAGTCACCAAAAGTTCAAATAAGATGTCTACAAATGTTTGTAAGAATTTGGACTAGAGTAGAAAATAGGTAGTTTTAAGTAGTGCTAGCTCACAAGGGGCTTTGGGCTCTACACGCAAGCACTTAGATAGGTTCAAGAGTGGAAAGGTAAGAGAGCGAGTTCTTCAGGTAGGAAACCGAAGCTTAACTAACATGAGAAAGGAAAACGTCCTCTCACAAAGAATGTTATAAGGGCGAAATATTTCAATTGTGGCAAAAATGGTTACCTCACCTGCGATTGTGGTGAGTCAAAGAAGGTGGACACTCTTTATGTTTTTTAGAGTACTACACATGTATATAATTTTCAATGATTGATAAAGATTATTGTGTATATATATCAAAGGATCATTAATGTGGATGATCATTTTGTTATCTTCCAATTTTGAAATGAAAGATCTTATCATTATATTGTCTCTTTTGTGGATGATATACTCCTATTGCAAAAGATGAAGGATGACCATAGATTATGTCCTAAGATTTCAGAAAAATAAAAACAAATGTGATGATGCAACTAATGCATATGACTTTTTTTTTCCCTACTAAAATTCGTAACACTCAATAAATTAAAATAGAAGTACACCTAAAGTGAGATTTGATCTAATTTAAGTTAGGAATTTGACTATCCAAGATCCTATATTATCTTAGAAGCCTACCTTAACATGAAATTTAATTAAAAAAAAAATGTTATCTAGCCTAGATTTTGTCTAAACATGCATTCAGATTAAAATAGGAAAACCTATCTACTTTTGTCATCCAATTATATGTAGAATCAAATCTAAAATGATATGATATGCAATGCTAATTCTTTTAGATTTTTTTTATACATATTTTGAATTTATTGTTAATGAACTTATATAATCTGCAAGGCAATCCACAAAGATTTCAAATTAAAGATTATGATAATCTAAATAATAATCCATTGTTTCACGGATTAAATTAAAGATTTTACAATCTTAGCCACAACAAATATCCAATTTTGAATTGAAATAATTTAAAAAATGATATGATATCTTACGGATCAAATTAATAAGTTACCATCTTTAATTTGGATATGCCTAAGGTTCAAATCAATTAAAGTCAATCAAATAAATAATGACCTATTTAAAATTAGCAATTATTGCAATTCAAATCAACTGGGATAGGAAATTACCTAAATTGAATTCATGCGCAATCTCAGAGAATCGAATTGCTAGCTTGTGGATGAGGCTCGGACGATTGTGGTGCTCCTGGCGGAGAGAACTCGTGGTGGATTACCTGTGATCACAATGGTGCAATCATGGAGCACGGCGGGGCTGAGCAACAGTTGCCGGAGGCTGGTGGATACACCTGGAGTCGCTGAGAATAGGCTGGGACGAACCAAGAGGATCTGTGAG
Source organism: Eucalyptus fibrosa (assembly GCA_017140475.1). Lineage (NCBI taxonomy): Eukaryota > Viridiplantae > Streptophyta > Magnoliopsida > Myrtales > Myrtaceae > Eucalyptus > Eucalyptus fibrosa. The sequence goes on from CM029506.1 coordinate 16,914,775, forward strand.
AGACAAACAGAATGCAAAGCAATTGCAGGTGCGGTAGTGACGTAAGCGAACGCTGGACTGCGTTAGTGAACCCACAGGGAACTCAGCGAGTCGAAAAGGGCACGGCTGGGTGGTCAAGCCAGGAGCTGGGCTTCTAGCTCTGGGCAGGGACGATGGATAGCGTCGTTTCTGGTTGCTGGTCGCTGGAGAAAGTGCTAGTGGATCGCTGGATCACCCCCAGGCGTGGCGGCATGGGCTGGAGAAGCTCGCTCGAGGAGGGTGCAGCGAGGAACCGGCAAACACGGTGGCAATGATGGAGCCAGGAAACTGAGATCAACCAGAACAGCAAGATTCGTCAGACATGTGTTGAGGAAGGCTGAGACCGATGTGAAGACTTGATGACAACGTGATGCGCGGGTGGGACTGCAGGAACTCGGCTGGATGTATGGGCAAGACGACGACCGTGTGAGGGCGACGGCCCAGCAGAAGCAATGATGTCGTCGAAGGGCTGAGCAGGTCACCGAGCACGGCAGCGAGTGTAGAAGGTGTCAGCGATGCACGGTGTACTCTCTAGGCAATGGCTTGATAAAGCCAGAGGATAATTGTGTGTTCTCCCTCTTCTCCCACGACAGATGAAGACAGGTCTCTCTGGTTCGAATTAAGATCAAGGATAGACTCATTAAAGTTCGAATGGATTGGAAATTATCCACGAGAGTTTGACCGGTTTCGGTAATTATTTCTTACGCAGGGGATCGGATGAACGACCGAGATTCGGAGCCGATAGATAATGTGGTCGTTTAGGAGTGAGATATATCAATATTTTCTCAACAACCTAGAGATAAACTCTATCATGCGAGAGAGTGCCCGCATTCTCGTGTCTTTAAAATGAGCATTATCTATGTTTCTTGTAGATGAGACCAGAAGGCATATCTTTTCGTTTAAAATTATCCCACTCTTACCTTACTTTTTTAAATGTTCCCCTCTACTTCAACAAATATTTCCACGACCGAACCTAGTCTCACCGGGTCACGTGTTCTCTTGAATCCGCCACTCTATCCGAAATCCTTATTCAAATCGAAAAGGACGCGGAGTAGCCGAGCATGTGAAATTCCTGTCTTACATGCATACGGTCCATGGGATGTGAATATCTTATTTCAAGCTGGCCTCTCCCTTTCGACCACCAATTCTCTATCATGTCATGTACCGAGCTCACCTTTGGCTTCTTGAAAGATGCTTGATGCAAATGGGTAATGCTATTGATACTAAAATGCATGATGCCAAATATTTTGTTCAGGGGTCATACCAACCCTTAATTTTCTTATGTGATGAAGAATTAAATGATAGTTAAAATTTAGGTATCAACATGATTTTCAATTGTTACTAGTACTCTTTATTATTTTGTTTAGAAATAAAATACAGTACTATAAATTGACTTTTTATCCGTATAAATGATATAAGGTCAGGTATCTCCAGGTCATGCAAATCTCTCAATGAACCAAATGTAAAAGCTATATTAGGTAAAATTTGTATAAAAATTGATTGAAAATCATTTTTAACTTTAGCTTTAAATCGGGATCCAAAGATTGATTTTGTATCCAAAGATTGATTCTGTAATATTTTAGGTCCCAACATATATTCATCTACAAGATTTGGATCAAGAGGGCAAATTCTTTTCTTTACTAATTCATTATTTTTTTTATCTTTTCTTTCCTTCATTTTTTTTATGTATAATTAATTAACTAATCTTAATTTTAGTTCATCGCAGAGTCCTTCTATAGTAATTTGATTTATGCGAAAGGAATGAAAAACCAATGATTTTGTTATTAGTTACTAAGCCAATGTTTTAAGTATTTTCATCTTTTAAATTTGATAGATTTATATAATGATATTAACGATTTATTTTTAGTAAGTTGATGATATTAAATTACTTGTAATTTTTATATTTCATTATCTAAATTATTTTTATTTCTTCATATTCATGAAAATTGATTTTGTGGGCCCTCTTATGATTTCGTCTCTCAATTTGAATTTGCAACGAGGAAACATAGAAGTCAATAAGAAAGAAAAAGAAACATAGAGTCAAAAAAATAAAAATAAAAAACTGTTGAGGAAGTTTATGGTTTCCTTAGAAATAGAATTGTGGCCAAGCTTTGATCATCCCTCCGTAATTCTATGGATGATGGTCATGCTAGCCAATCCCACATGTGTTATTATTGCGTGCAATGGCTAACTTGAAAGAAGGATAGATTTAGGCTCTGTTTGGCAACTTGCCAAAAAGTAATAATTTATATTATTTTGTTTTTGGAAGTAGATTTGGAATAAATTTTGTTTGATAAAATTTTTGTTCCAGGAATAAATTTTTATATTTTTTTGTTCCCAAAAGTAGATTTGGGATAGAATTGAGAAGTGAAAAAAGTTGATTCTTTGTTCCGAGAACAATTCTAGAATCAACCAACCTATTTTCTCTCTTTTCTTTTCTTTTTTATTATTATTCTTCTTCTTCAACTACTGCCGCCGTTGCCGTCCACCGTCGCTGTTGTCTGCCACCCACCATTGACGATTGGTTGGGCGAGGTTTGACAAGCTTATCGGAGGCTCGCCAGGCCAAGGCAAGGTTCGACAAGCTCGCTAGTGGCTAGGCGGGTCTCACCCTAGCCTCCTCTGGGCATCGGCGAGCCTCACTTGGCCGGGTGAGGCTCGGCCCAACCATTGGTGGGGCTTGACCTCGCCGAGCCATTGCGAGGTTGGCATTGCCCTGCCAAGGCGAGGTCGACCTTGTAGTGGCTTGATGAGGTCGAGCCTTGCTGGCAGTTGGGTGAGCTTGATCTTGCCAGATTTGGGCGAGGTTGCTCACCCAGCCAAGGCTCGGCCGAGTCTCACCTAGCTACCGAGGAGGCTTGGTCGGTGTGGCCTTGCCAAGGGCCGACGACACTCCGGCAAGGTCATTGGCCTCATCCAGCCGATCGCCGATCATTCTAAGCTAGCGACCAACAGACCTTGAAGGAGAGGAAGAGAAAGAAAATAAAAAAGAAAAAGAAAAAAAGTAAAAATTATTAAAAAATATAAAAAAATGATTTAGATTAAAATTTTTAGAACGATATGAAACACAATTCTATTCCGAGAATTGAAATTTTGGATAGTTACCAAATGACTTGAAATACTTAGAAATTATTCTCGGGAATATAATAAAAAATAATCGTTTATGATCAGAAATTGTTCTCGAGAACAAAAGTATTACCAAACTTGCCCTTACTAGCTGGCTGGCTGGCAATCTCCCACCCTGAACATTAAGCCTTTCTTGTAAAAAAAAAAAAACTTAGTCTTCTAATTTCATCATACCATTATGCACAAGGCAAATAAGTTTGGCCTAACAAACTCCAAGTTATCTTCTTTTTCTTTGGGAAAAGTATACAAGAAGTCCTAAAACTTGTTTTGAAAGTATATTTGAGTTCTATAAATCTTCAAATGTACAATCAAATTTCAAAACTTGATAGTGGGGCAACGGTTGGTCATGATAGCCATGCCTAAACCAATGGTTGGCGACCTAGGCTAACCATAGCTTAGGCCCTTGCCTAGATCTTGGCTAGGGTTGTGGCCCTTACCTAGATCGAGTGAGGGTCACTGAGGGCGGGGCAATAACCCCACTATGTCAGTGCTACATGGAAGGCAAAAAATAATGAAAAAGAAGAAGAAGACATGTTAGTATTTTCATTATTCAAATTGGACGCAGTTAATAGAAGAACTTGATTGCACCAATTTGATAAATTTCAAAACATGATTATATTTTTCGAAAGTTTAATGACTCAATTGTATTTTTTTTTTTGACAAATTTTAGAACTTTCAATGCATTTATCCTCTTTTCTTTTTAGTCCTAGCACTCAGCAGCCTGTTGACAAGAGGCCAAAAAAATTGGGCCCTAATATAAAGAAGCCAATGGCCTAGCCATCACAATACACATGATCCATAAGGCTCATCTTAAAATGCCTAATAAGCCCATTTATCATGTAGGCTATGATAGTTTACTCAATCTATAAAGCATATCAATAGAATGCTTGATAAGTTCATCAATGAAATAGTTCATAACTGGGCATTATTCAAGTGAAGTACTTGACGTGTGGTGACAATCAGTTTGACTCCAAGCATGCACAAAAGTTAAAAGACTAAGTAAAGGGGGATCCATCAACCAGGTAACCGTCGCTAATGAATTGGAAGCAGTTACAAATCATCCCTAGAATGGCGTGCAAGTCAAGATAGTTAGAGATTCTTGCAAGAGAAAATCATAATGCATAATGGAAAGTGGTCCATTAAAAGACAAAATAACTATCAATCAAAGACATCGTCGTCACCACAAAATTGCAAAAAACACATTTTTGTCTCTAAAGATGCAAAGATAAGAAGATCATTTGTAGCATATTAATTCAAATTAGATCTGAGTTTGAACTTGAATTTCAAATTAGATTAGGTTTATTGATTCCAAGATTTTTACCTGCATTCCGACCTTACTTTACAACTTTTTACTTTCTCTATGCACTCCAATAATCTACATTAGCATTTATGTTCAGTTCAATCATTGGGTAATCACGTTCGCTAAGAATGTAAGCCATGTAGGCCATCTGTTTAAATTGAATAAAATTTCATGCAATTTTCTTGTGTTTCCCAATTTACTATTTTTGCATTACTTAGTAATTCGAGTTGTACAAAAGCCCACGAGACTTCAAGGCATATTAGAGTTCATTTACTTTTTATCTGAAGTTGAATTTGACCATTTAATTGGCTATCGGTGCAGTCATCCTCAATTGGATTTTAACTGCTAATTAAAACCACTGAGTTTCTGGCAACACCACTTCAGAGATATCCACATAACACATGTATAGCTTGCATAGATGCGTACCAATTTTCCGTTGCCAGCATCTTTTTTTGCTCCTTTTCTTTTTCTTTTTTAATGGGATCTTTTCAATTGTTGAAATGGCATGCCAGCCGGATAGTCATTCAAAGTTAAGTTTAAGGCCTGAAGAACAGTCAGATCCATTCCAACCTTGTGAATGAGCATTCTTGGGCCCAAGCCCAACTTTTACTAAAAAGATGGGCCCATGTCACCTGAAAGCCCAAGATGAACCCACCGAAGGGCCATTTCTCTGGGAGGCCATACTTGGCCCAAGGTTGAGAAACGAGCGCCGGACCAGAAGACAGACGAAGGAAAAACCGTGACCGGGGCAAACCCGCCACCTCCGGATTGAAGAAAAACCGAATTTTCAAGAAATCCGTTCACGTATATCAGTCTCACAGCTTGCGCCATCGACGGATCTGCACGAAGGCTGAACGTGGGATGACGGCAAGTCGAGGCTAAAACCGAGGACAGGCCAAACAACTTATTAAGGGCTAATAACACCAAAAAAATCCTCAAATTAGTACACTCGTATCACATTTGCCATAGACTAATTTTCAACTTGTTAAAATTCCAAACTAGTACATTGTATCACATTTATCCTAAACTGATTTTCGAGTTATTTGACATGATGCAATTGGTAGTCACACACTACGTCAACTAACGATGTGACTGGTGAGTCTCCTCCATATATTCTTGGGACAAAAGCTCGAGCCCACAACTTGCGTGGTGGAGTAAAACCGAACTGAATTGGAAATCCAACTAACCACATAAACTTTATGTTAATCAAAGTAAAATGTTATTTTCAACACTTGAGATGCGAATGAGGCGATGGAAATTGGTATCCTCATCAATAATTTATACTTCCACGTTATCCCTAGTCATTTTTGTTGAAAATTGATGCTTAAGTAATTATTACCAATGAAATAATTGAAATAATGGACTCTTGAAGTGGTGTTTTGGTCCGACATCAAATTGATCAAACCTATTGACGAACTCCTTATTGAAAGATTAGGCTAATAATAATGGTCGTTCTGTGTGCTTTGTACGAAGCCTATATCCATAGATAATCATCAAGAATTTTTTACGACCTAACGAGCTAAGTGTCGAGTCATATCAATCTCGAAAATCCTAATTTTATATGAAGCTCGTGTTTCTCTCAATGACTTGTTTCGAACTTGATGGATGGAACGGTAGTCTTATCCTTGAAATTGAACTCCAGCCGATGAAACCTCGTCTTCCTTAACAAAATGATAGAGAATGGATGGAAGATTATCCTTTGATTTAAGTTATTTTACGTTTTTATTTGTTATATTTCCTATTTTGTTAGGATATTTTTTTCTTATTTTTTTAACTAAATTAGGCAACTGATACTTACCAAAAATAAAATAAAATTAGGAAACTGATTTATCACAACTCTCTCTATAACTATATATTGGCTTTAGAACTCTCTCTATTCAGTTTCTTTGCATGATTGACTAATGACTCCCTTAATTTTATTTTTCTGAATTTCTCTCTTCTTTCCTTTCCTTGATCACTCACTTTCATTCTTTATCCCCTAAAATCGGAAGAGATGACTCATGCACATATTAATAAGACAATGACTTTATTTGTTTCAAGAAAAATGAATGATTTGAAAAATAATTTTCTAAATATGATCGCTTATATTGCTTGAAATAATTAGTTAATAAACATTTTCATTACCGATAACAATTTATGTTTAGATATTTTCTGGTACTATGAAAATATTTTTCATTTATTTATTTTTGTGAAAGATATAAGCAATTATTTTTGGAAAAATATTTTCAAAATCAATTTCCTCTAAATAAACAGAGCCCAAATTTCTACTCAACTACATAGTAGTTGAATTTGCTATTATTTCAAGGAAGATAGATCATTTCCTTTGCCGACATAATACTTTATATGATCCACTATGTGAATTTTAACCAGAAGACCTACCATCTTTGGATGAAAAGTAGATTAGACTCTAAAAGAGATGACTAAAGTCAAGTTCGCCTATATAATCATTGCTTAGTCAATACCAAATTAGTGAGTTGAATTTTCGCCAGGCTTCTTAGCTTTATCCTTCCACGTAAGTCGAACCTCTAACTTAAAAAGCTAGACCCATCTTTCCTACTAGCAAAAGTCATTCTCATGCATGGGTAGTTCCTAAGTTTGTAGGTTATCTTAGTTACCTACCCTAGACCAGTTTGGTAGATGGATAGCAAAGCACCGTGTTTATGTCATGGGTATAGTCAATTTAGGCGTTCTGATCAGCCTTTCAACGCAAGGTATCTATAGATGAGCATATAAGACCATTTGCAAGCATACACGGGTTTCGTCAAGCTGAAAATCTGGGCGTCTTATATTATAAAAAAGAAGAGGAAGAGAAAAGACATCAATTCTTTTTTTTTTAATAAAAAATTAAATATGGTGCAGTGCAGATTTTATTAAAGATTTATTGAGCCACTACTTTTTGATATCGAGGGTTCCATCTCGTCCTAGAAGTAGTCATGTAGGCGTGCTTTCGTGATATTCTGACTCTTGACCCTACCAAAGAAAAGTCTTAAGCGTGAAGGGTTGAGGGAGCCTACCCATCAAGTATCACAAGAGACTGGCTTTATGCTTTGTATATCCAAACGAGGCTAGGTCAAGAGAATATTTGGCTAAGGCCGTACAGAAATGTTGTACCTTGTACCTTTAAAAAAATCCACCGGTATTATTTTGGCGCTATGGATTCACTACAATTACGAGCGAGAGATATAAGTAGCTGACTGTACTATAGGTCATTCCTTGCAAAGCAACTGCTCGCGCGCATGCAATTTCCAGAATAGTTTAAGTCTATCATGGATTAGGTGAATCTTAACCGTTTAGGAGATATATTTTATGAGTGCCAGGGGTATAATTGGAGTAACAACGGATGGATAAGGCATGTTGGTCACCCCGCACAAGTGTTACAGCCAAGGGTACATGAAGACAATGAGTCAGGGGAAATTTCAAGGGGGAAATTGTTCAAAAAATCATAGATCTATAATACGGATACCAATCCAATTTTATTTATCAATTGTCAATATAATCCTCAACTTTTATGTGGAATTTCAATGTAATCATTTGAATCAATTTTTGCAAAAAATCGCTGTGTTGGTGGCGATGATTAGACTATCATATCAATTATTTTGGCAGAAATTGATCAAAAGAATTATATTAAAATTTCATATAAAGAAATAGGTTTAAATTGATAAAATTAAAAAAATTAATACTGAATTAGCATCCTCAGTTTCGGGTCAAGGGGATCATTATGATGAACCCAAGGAGTTGGCTTGGATGAGAAAAATGATGTCATCCTATGTTCTCATACTCATCAAATCCCTGAAAGCCGTTTGCGGATTACTTTGCTCTTATAATCACCATCTCCACGACCTCGCTCACCTTACTGCTTGGTTGAACTAATTCTTGATTTCAATTAGTGACTCTATTCATCGTTATAGTGTATGTGGAATAATAAGGTTCGCTTGCAACTGCCAAGCATTTTAGTAGGAATATGAGATCAATTATTCAAAACCTATCTTGTCCATCTCTTAACAAGGGGCTTAAATATTAAAAAACTCATGAAGACCTCCTTTTGATCTTTTTTCATCTCATCTTATCTTATCTAACCATATTCCCACCAATTAAAGATGATCCCGGGCTGCATGTACCGAACACGATTCCACATATTCTTAGAGGGAATCCATTCATAAGCTTGTTAAACTTTGGAACCCCCACTTTAGCTCATCTGATTTCTATCCAGATTCAGCTGATTATCATGAGATGAACATGAAACCTTATTTGAGGTTACCAAATCAACTAAGCTGGTTATACTGAACATAGGCAAATGTGGAATCGCCGACATATTGGGAGTTTTTCTATTTTTTTATTTTCTGAAACTGTGTATTCATGTTCGCGTGATAGAAAGAGCATAAAAGGTTGTGGAGGATTTTGACGAATGCACTGAATTCAAGATAGAGTTGGGTCGCTTTAAGAATCAAAAGGAAGGTGGGCCAGCACAAAGAAGTGACCCTCGAACGAATTGAAAAATTTGCAACGGATTCTGAGGTTCAAATCAACGATACAATAATATTATTTATTAAAAGAGGTCGTTCGCGGGGGGCATTGAACATTTATACAGATATAGTAATGTAGGATTCTCTGAAAAAAGCATATCATATACACATTATAGACTTTGCTAATGATTGCTTTTGATTTGAGCGTTTGTGTGCGGAAAGTGATGTCAAATTGAGGTGACGGTATCTCTTTTGTGAATGTGCGAGATCGAGAGCATTATTGTACATTGTATATGTCCAATCACTTTTTTTAAAATTCTGTCCAAAAATTTATATGTTAAACTGCGTCTTCATTTAGTAATTTATGTGGTGAGCTAAGTTGGTGTTGGTATCACTCAATAATCTCGACAAAGGATATTTGCAATTTATCAATTTATGAAAAAAAAGTATTTCGTTTTCTTCCTTCCATATATCGAAACCCTGAAGTACGTTACTTTTCAAGGGAGAAAAAGAACTCATACAACAAGGAAGACTTTTTTTTTTTTTTTTGGGAGCGAACATACAAGGAAGACTTTCATGGCTTCTGAAATGGAGGAATAAGGATGATTTGACTGAACCCGTGCCTAAGCATTTAGAATTTAGATGCTCGGATAGCACAACCAAGAGTTTTAGTCAAAAGGATATATCATTCTCGATATCATTCTTTTTATCCAACATCAGCTACTCTCCAACGTGGAATCAATAATGAGGAAATGATGTAAAACCATGAAAGTGGAATCTCCAGCATGAAATCAAGGACATTGCAGCAATTACTTGCTTGGATACGCGTGAAATGTCAACAGACTTGTATTGTGTCATCCACTAGAAGATGTATGGATGGAAATGATTGATTTCGGCATTCACAAACAAAAACTATAAGAAGAAAGTGACATCTTATAAAATATGACATCAGTTGCTGTAAAGAAAAATGTTAAAAATACATTGTTCGGCTTTAACCTGCTTCCTACAATTTATACTTTTGGACAAAATGGCTTGCATAACATTTTTTCCAAGCTTCGGATAAGGGCTTCAATTCTGACACTTTCCCTTCATCTTTCTCCTAATCCTGTTATTTGACCTACATGTATTGCACGTGCAAAGACCGTTTGTACGGGGAAAGAAAGTTGAGAAAGATACTATAAGTACAGGTGTCAAAATTACCCGATTCAAATAAAAATTTCCGGCATTTTCAAATTAGGCGTCATTCCGATTTAGGTAATAAGGAAAGGAAATCCGACATAATGACAGTTCAGTTCCGAACCAACCTGAAACACAAAGGAACCTTAAACATGAAATTGAAGGAGTGCTGAGAAATATTTTTGTAGGTTTATGGTTTTATAAAGTGAAGAAAATGGTGGGTAGAGAGAGGGGGAGAAGGGGGGGGGGGGGGGTGGTATTGCTCGTCGGGGTTCCTGGAAGCTTCAACCCACCAACGTGGCCTCTGCGTCCGTGAACGCGGCAAGTAAACCTTGACTTTCATTGTTCATGTTGGGATGATCCCAAATCAATTGTGAAAGGGACAAGTGATCAGTTTATAAATGTGACAAAAATCTCATCTTTTGAGCTAATTTTGATGCAAAGAAGTCCAAATCACCCAACACTAGCATTAAGGCCCAGGTTACTAATATGTTTGGATCTAATAGTCACACAAGAGATATAAATTGTTCCAACTTTGATCCGGGATCCGATGTGTAAAGGGCATATTATTGGGAGTTATCCCATATCGGTTCTAGAAGGGATAGATGATTAGTTTATAAGTGTGAGAAAAAATCTCGTTCTTTAAACTAACTTTTGGAGTGAGAGAGGCTCAAGGCCACCAAATAGTTCGGTAGCGCCTCCTTTAGATCAATGCAAATACCACTCCATTGACCTCTATTGGAGCCTCATTGTCCCTAGATTGAGAGGAGATATTGGGAAAATATGTTTTCAAATTGGGTAGAATAATGAAGTCGGATCTTTAGAGTAATCAAGTTAGACTTTGAGGCATGATATCACTTTTGAAGACATATTTTCCCAATAATTTTAAGGATTTATTTGCCCTACAAAGTTGCTAATGGTCACCGACAAATTTCTTCTAGGATACAACAAAGTCTTAAATGAGAATACTAGATAGCAATTCTAGTATTTTTCCACGATCTCTCATGGGAAACAATTGAAAAAAATGATTGTATAATCTTTTGAAAGAAGACGAAAATGGAAGAAGATGTGTGTTTGATCTCAAAACAAATGTACTTATATTTGTCTTTCGAATAGAGGCAACTCTTCATGAAAAATTGTCAAAAACGAACAAATGTATCCTTTTGAAAATTGCTTAGTTGAACAAAGGCGTCAATTCATAAGAAGTTGAAAGAATGACCAATTGCAACCCTTCGGAAAAGTTGCAAACTAAACGAGCATCTTTCCAAAGGTTGTCTTGAAAAGACACAAAGAAAATTTTGGAATAATTTTTTTATAAAATAAAATTTTGAATGTTTTATTTTAAATAATTTCCAAAAATTCTATAAAAAAAAAGCAACCTTTGAATTGAAAAAAATAAAAATAAATAATAACAAAGTGATTAGTACTAATTAAACTGCGGGCACGCAAAGTGCTAAGTGTGCCAAATAATCGCACAGCATGTGGGTATGGTGGGATCTAGCCCCACCCAATCATTCATTTAGATACACAAAGGAAATCCCACACTTATTAATTGACCCACTTCCTCTCACTTTTCTTATGTGGGATAAGGAAAATGCACTTAGTTTGTTTTACAAACAAACCTCAAACAGGAGACACTCTAGATCTAGGGATGCCTTGTCCCCGGTGAAGATTATCTCGTCGGTGACATTATGGAATTTCCATGGCAATTTCAAGATCAGTCCATGGAAATGTGTTTGACTCTGGATCAAGTTATTGTGACAGGGATATGTGCAGAAAAAGAAGGAGGAGGAGGGAAAAGAAAGCCAATCGCTCGAACTGAACCGTCATTTTGATTTGGGTCACAAAACACACATCATTCATGTTCAGGTGGGTTTGGGTATCGGTAGAAGTCTGAACCGAACCACCTACTAACAACCCCTAACTATGAGAACATTATTTGACCCATTTACTAATAGGTTAAACTATAAAAAGAAATACTGTCTCATGTCCATGGTTTATGAGAAAATTTATCTTTTCCATCTACATCTTACGCTTGATCGAGAGAAAGAATATATTCAGTTCAAGTCCCAATAAAAGTATGAGTAATGTGTACAGAAACTAAGATTGGTTAGGTCCTTAATTATATTGAGTCTTTAAATATATCCTGTTGCTGTTGATCAGGTCACTTAATAAACTAATTTTGTAGACTACTCATATATACTCAGCACTGGTCTAAAAGCTTAAGGAATAATAAGGGGGTTCCCGATGAGTTAGAATATTCAAAGAAAGAGAGGAGACTTCAATCAAAAGGTGGATTTTGGCTGAGGAAGATATAAATCATTGCTCATCGTGGAGATTGTGGAGTCCTTTTTATCCTTCATCCTCAATGCGCCTCTAAGTGCCGCTTTCATTTGGAATTTGATATGCAAAAGTGACTTTTTGCGCACGCACAAAAGATCAATGGAAGCCCATCATAATCATGGTGACCAGACAAAATAGTCCAAAGAACATATCATTACGATATCTCTATAGAGGAAACTATATTGCCCATGCGCAACGCCTTTCCCCATCTAAGTTCCATGTACTAGTGGTTTGAAAATCTCTCGACTGTAATTTACACTACAACTTGGTACTCCAAGATAATGTTTAATATAGTCTTGCTAATGATTATAGAGGGTAGTAATACGTCTTAATTGATTTGAGTGGGGATGACTTCGAGTTAAGTATAATGGAAAACCCTAGCTTTACTTTAGGACTTAGTTAGTGTGGTGACACGTGGAAGAACCATATCCACGATTCATTTGTTTTGCTCTTTTCTACCCCCCTCCATGACGAGGGATCGAAGAGGACTTTCGCATCATTTCCACTTTAAAACGTCTTGATGTTTCAGCTTCTAGCATTGTAGGGTTTCTCATGCACGATCAATTGTTTCCACGATTTCTTAACGCATTCCAAGTTATGAATCAATCCATTATCTATTGTTTGAACCGTCTGCAGAAACCCAAGTAATTTGTATTACCGTAAGCAACATTTGTCCTATCCTATATTTGGTTGCTACCAACATAGAATATGGTTGGATATAAGAAATATATAACTAGAACAAAATAATTCTGTGTTGATACAGGATAAATGTGAATAGGATATGCACTATACTCATCTCTCTTCTCTATCCCCTTCACCCACCCATGGTCCCACCCATAGCGTCTGCTATCACCCACAACCTCCCACTAAGATTCCTCTTGTTGCCATAGAGGAGTTCCTTGGCTAGATCTGGAGCTCCTGCACGGCTGATCTCGACTTGGCCTCGGCCACGGAGGAGTTCCATGGTCCAATTTGGAGCACCAGCAGTCAGTCCCCTCTCCATGGCCAGATTTGGAGCAAAAAAGGTTGTCTCCATTTATCGCATGCACCTTTGTAGCATTAGTGGCCGCACCCTCATCCGCTGCACTTTATCCGTTGGGCCTCGATCTCGGCATCGGCTGTGAGGGTAGGGGTGGACCGGATTGGTGGTTGCTAAAGATTGCAGCCGTTGATGAAGATAGAGGAGGCAATGATGGTTGCTGAAAATTTTGCACGATGGTAATTCTTAGGTAGCTGGACATTTGCGAGGGCCTGAATGATCGCCATTTAGTCTGGCATGGGCAGAGAGGAGTGTTGGAAAATATTCCTATGCTATTTTGATGATCACCAAACTATTATTTGTTACTAATAGTTACAATGATGAATGCAGATAGAGGAAATATGTTATTATCTATGGTCATACCTATTAGCAAAGACGAGATATTAGTCAAGGTGGTGATTGTGATGTCCACAATTTACTTCCTACAAGAGATGGCTATGAGTCTGGTGTGCCAGTGGTAAGGATCGATCATAGATCATTCCAGGAATTGGCCATGGACCAATTGGCTCGACTAGAAGGGTAATTGAGAGATTAACCATGTGCTGATCAAAGAGTCGACCATGGATTGGTCAAGAGATTGACCATGGACCAATGTAATGACCGTGTAAGTGGACTTGAGCCGTTCAGCCAATGGACAATTGCTCGACCATAAGGGTTGATCGAGGGATGATCATGTTCTACCACGGATCGATGGACAATCATGAATCGATCATGTTTCGTTCATGGGTGATTCTACTTGATCATGTATCAATTGTGGATGACCATGAATCAACTTGATACGACTGTGTGTTGGTTACAAATTGACCAATCTTGAACAGCGACATGATAATCAGGAGTTGGCTTGGACTAGGCCTAAGCCAATCCAGGAGTCAGTCCGCTTGGCCAAAGTCGGTCCAAGGGCCGATCATTGAACCCATGCCTTGAACAACCGACCTAGCCAAGAAGGCAAACTTTACCTATGACAAACACACCAAGGGTGGCTTTGCTAGGAACCTTGGGTGCGTTGGAATGATCGTTAAGGGATGGACACAAAAAGCCCTTACTTCGGTTCTGGTTGCACTTGTCACACCTCGAATCTCGAGCGTGCGCATTTCTCGGTGGTCGATAAAATTGTGATGTCTTAGGATGCGTTGCCGACCCTTTCGTTTTATTACACATGTGGAAGCGTATAATAAATTCCAAGAAAATACAAATATGGGATAGAAAAGCAGGATACCATTTTCACAAAACACTTTTTATAAACAAGCTGAGTTTATATACAGTACTAGACTATAAACAAAGTCTACTCCAAAAAGAAGAGACACCTAACTAACTAGACAAAGGACTCCTTAGCTAAGACCTTTGAGACCTTTGGGGGATTTGGGTCTTCCATAACCATCAAGGATGTTGGTGTTGAGGGGGCCAACCATCTCCTCACTCTCAATAGTGGGTGCGTCAAAACCATCTAGGGGATCTTCCTATTCTCCATTAGGCCCATGGCGATACCACACCTTGAATTGATGAGGTACAAACTCAAGTAGGCCCTCATCGACCAAGATTGTAGACACCATGAGCTCACAAAGCCAGGAAGTCCTAGGGATAGGGAAAAACATACTTTGCTCACTGAACCCCCTCGGCTACCCAAAGTGCACTAGTGAGACTGCCATCTACCGACTTGAAAAGAATTGAGCCCACGACGGGGTGAGACAATGTCTTAGCAAGTCCACCCCTTAAACCTCGATTAGAAATGAAATATGCCTAGGGGCGTTCTAAACACATAGCCGCACAACCACATAACTATAGAGACTCAACTTGTCCCAAATTCTCCCTACATGTTAGCACAATTCATATTGTAGACATAAACAGTAATCAAGTTCAATCAATTGGAATGCTACATCTCATATCTCATACAACCATAGGGGTCTTGATTATAGGGCCAAATCGTTATGACACGTCCCATTTCGTGCCACACAATTTTGTCCCATAATCCAGCATGTCAATTTCACTCAACATGCATTCCAATTTGTAATCATGGCCCAATGGGCATAGCTTACTTGATGTTCGACGATCTTCTGGTGTAACCAGGCATTGTATTGCCCCATCAAGTACAGTAATGTCACTACGTCGATGGCATTCCACAAGGGAGCATCGGTCTAGCCTTCTGTGACCGGCATCCATTGCCGTGGGGCATTCCACATAGGAGCATCGTTCACCCGACTTACATCGGGGACGGGTTCTCATACTATTCATGCACCCATCTAATTCCCGGCCAAGACATCGTGCTTTGAACTCAAATGTCTTAATTAAAAAATGTACTTGGCCAATTTTCTTCATATTAAAAATATACGGTAAAAATTATCGCATGTGGGTACACGGTCAATTGAACTAGAAAAATTAATACTCCCTTTTTAAAATTCCACTATTTGATATAGTATTTAAAATCATTTTTGGTGTCAAAACCCGACACCTGGTAATTTCTAAATAATTATCAAAATTTTCAAATTTTGAATGAAATACTCAAAATTACAATCACCATTCAATTTGCACAATTTAACACTCAATTGCATAAATTAAGTACACCACTATAATCAGCACGAAATTTCAGTCACCGGCTATCCCGGTATAATTTTTGGAAAATATTAAATAATTAAATAAATATGAAAATTAATTAAATAAATACCAATAAATCCAATAAATGCAAACCTAGGTCGAAAATGCTAATCTAACCACCTAAATGGGCCTAGAAAATTTCCAAACCTATCTAGATAAATAATACAATCTATCCAACCCTTAATTAGTCTATTCTACCACCTAACATGCACAATTAAATAATTAAATCACTAATCCAAACTAACTAACCACATAATCCACACATAACCTAAACTAATTATCCACTAAGCATCATTAACTTCATAAGTAAAGTTTAGCAAGTAAACTCACCGGTTAGCGGGCCGGTGAGTCCATGGCGATGGTGACGTGGAGGCGAGCAATAAACAAGCTTGCAGCGACACCAACAGAGGTTTGGACGAGCGTTAAAATGGGCCTAGAAGACCTTAGCCCACAACTGAGGTTTGGCTTCTACTTGGGCCAAGAGAGATGGGCTGTGTGGCTAAAATGGCACGGGATGGGAGGTGGAGGCTGTAGCGAGCAACGGCTGTGCTCAACGGTGGTTGGACAGCGGCGAACGGTGACTAGATGGCGGCTAGGATGTCTCAATTGTGCGGGATGGCGAGACGATCGTGGACGAGCTCGCGGGTGCGAGCGAGTAGCTCCGGCAGCTAGCGGGGCGCTGGATGACAGCAAAGGAGGTGGTCGATGGTCAAAGGCTGGATGGTTGGTCTCTCTCTAGTTCTCTCAAGCTCTCAAAACACACACAAATGGATAAAGGAGTCCAATGAAGAAGAAGAAGCTAGCTGCTAAAGAGGGGGCTCCCAATTGCCTCAAATATCAAGTTAAATGTCCAATTTACTCATCACCCATGCCCCACCAACTTCAGCCTTCAATCCTTAGCCATCTCTTCTACAAATCTTCCCTAACAAGCATTGAAATGGTCCAAAAGTGGCTACATCCCCTTGGCTACGAATTTGGACAATTTCCCTCAAATCTTCATTCAATTTCTCATCAATTGGGCTCAATTCGGTGTCCATAAATTCAGCCAAGGTGCTATCGTCCATCTCGTGATTTTTCCTTATCAATTGAACCAACTTAAATCCTTAAAATGCAACTAAAAATGGCTCTCTAATTTTCTTGGTCCAAAATAGCCTTTGATTTTTCGTCGAAATCTCGGGTTTACAAAACAATCTTTAGAGGATGAGTCGACGTTCCTAAAATGAATTGTGGCATGAAATAACTTTCAATTTCTAAAATCAGGTTTACATTTATGGTTAATTTCAACCGGGCGCAATTTTAGCGTGACCTAACCTACCGGATAGCTTTTATGAATTTTTAGTGCAATTGACCCGTGGTCGATTATTTTTGAGCCACATTGTGCATCTTTGACTCATTGGTGACTCTCGGTTGTTGTGAAGATCTCGAGATTTCAAATATAAGCACATGGTACATAAATGACAGAAAAATCGGTCTAGTATCATTCGACAAGAATTTTGCAATTAGGTAGAATCACCAACATTTTAATTATATGCCTTTATCGAATCGACCTATCTCTGATGTCTAATTGATTTTAATGGTGCCATATCAACCCTTGCAGATTAGCACGATCGAACAGTCGATTTTTGGTCGAATTCTCAAGTCTGTTGCATTAAAATCCCTTAATGACTTCACTTGATAGATTAGTTATCTCGTGAGTGATCAGTTCAGAGAAAAGAATTATAGGCGCATTAATGAAAAGCCCAACTCATTCAATTGAAAACAGAATAAGAAAAATCGGGATGTCATATTCACTTTCCCATGTTTCTCCTTTTGTTCCATGATGTTGCTAGACCACTTTGACTAACAAGATCATCTTGGTACGCCGCACCTGCTCCTTGCGATCCACAGTCTGAACTAGTCTCTCCACATACGACATTTTGTCGTCCACGTCTAACTCTTCAAAGTTCAACATGTGGATTGGGTCAAGCTCATACTTTATCAACATCAACACGTGGAATACATCATGCATTTGTGCTAGTCTCGGTGGTAGCGCAAGATGATACGTTAGAATCCCTATTCTCTCTAGAATCTTAAAGAGACCAACGTACCTCAAACTCATCTTCCCTTTCTTACCAAAGCGCGAAGTACCTCTCATCGGTGACACCTTAAGAAAGACGTGTTCATTAACTTGGAATTCCAATGGTCTTTGGCGCTTATTTACATAGATTTTCTAACGACTCTGAGCGGTCTTTAATCTGTTCCTAATAACTACAACTATATCCATTAATTGTTGAACTAACTCTAGGCCTGTAATCTTTCGTTCTTTAACTTTGTTCAAACAAACTGGAGTTCTACATGCTCTACCATATAACGCTTTAAATGGTGCCATCTGAATACTCTGCTGATAACTATTGTTGTATGTGAACTCAATTAGATGAATATGTTCCCCCCAGCTTCCTTTGAAATCTAGCACACAAGCTCTTAGCATGTCTTCGAGGGTTTAAATCGTCCTCTCAGACTGGCGATCCATCTGTGGGTGATAGACCGTACTATATTACAGCTTCGTTCCCAAAGCAGTTTGCAAACTTTTCTAGAAGGTTGCGGTAAACTTCGGGTCTCGATTAGATGTAATCGTCACTAGCACTCCATGCAGTCGAACTATTTGATGCACATATAACTCAGCATATCTGTCCAATGCATAGTCCTTTTGTACGGCGATAAAGTGAGTAAACTTCGTCAATCTGTCAACCACAACCCATATGGAATTATTATGCCTTTGACTCCTTGGTAAGCTAATCATAAAGTCCATTGTGATGTGTTCCCACTTCCACTCGGGAATCTCGAGAGGTTGCAGAAATCCTCCCGGCTTATGGAGCTATGCTTTCACTTGCTGATACGTTAGACACTTGGCTACATGCTTGGTGATATCCACCTTCATACTAGACCACCAATAGTGTTGACGTAGATTCTGATACATCTTCGTGCTGCTTAGATGAATGTTGTAATTGCTACGATGAGGTTATGACAAAATCTCCTCCTTAAGCTCTACATCGTCAGGTATACACAATCATCCACGAAACTTCACTGTTCCGTCTTCAAAAATCTGGAAAGGGATAAGTGCTATAGAAGTTTTAAAACTTGTCACAAAAATGTAATTGAGTTCTAAAACTTGCAAAAAGTGCAATCAAGTCCTAAAACTTGTCAAATTGTTTCAATCGAGTCCTAAAGTTAACACCGTTAGCATTTTCTGTTAAAAATGCTGACGTGGCATTTTAAATAATTTTTTATTTTCCACGTTGATTTTTTAATAATTTTTTATTCATTTAAAAAATAGATTTAAAAACTAAACGATTAGATTTATTCATTTTATCTTATTTTCACCAAAAACTAAAAAGAAAAATTTAAAAATTTTTGTAAAAAAAATAAGTGGTTCTCTCCCTTGCCGTTGCCGCCCATCGCCGAAGGGACCGGATCCTTGCTTAAGGCCAGTGAGGCCTCAGCCTAGCTGGGTGAGGGCTGGCCACCCCCGCCTAGGGCCGATGATAGTCGCCCGGTCCCTCTGGTGATGGCGAGGGAGAGTAGCCGTTGATTTTTTTTTTTAATAAATTTTTTAACTTTTCTTTTTAGTTTTTGGTGAAAATAAAATAAAATGAATAAATCTAATTGTTTAGTTTTTAAATCTAAATTTTTTTAAAGAAAAGGAATAAAAAATAATTTAAAAATCCACATGCAAAATAAAAAATTATTTAAAATGCCACGTCAGCATGTTTAATGGAAAATGCTAATGGTGTTAACTTAAGGACTTGATTGAAACAATTTGATAAGTTTTAGGACTTTATTGCACTTTTTGTAAGTTTTAGGTCTCAATTACATTTTCGTGACAAGTTTTAGAACTTATGCAACATTTATCCCATCTGGAAATCTGCCCTTTTCTTTTCTGCATCTTCTTGAAAAATTTTATGGATCTCACGATCCATCAACTACAATGTCTTAATTATGATCTGCACTTCCGGTTCAATTTTGAGGGTGGCCATAAGATTTGAAAGATGTCTTACCTCAAATTTGAAAACAGAATCTTGAGCTCCTTCAAGTAAGACCCACTCCTTAATCACCATCTACGCAATTGAAGACTTCCGACTCAATGCATCTGCGACCTTATTAGCTTTTTCAAGGTGATACAAGATGTCACAATCATAGTCATTGAGAAGTTCCATCCAGCAACGCTATCTCATATTTAACTCATTCTAAGAGAATAAATACTTGAAAATCTGATGATCTGTAAAGATCTAGAACATTTCTTCGCACAAGTAATGTCTCCAAATCTTCAGAGTGAAGATAATCGCTGCGAGTTCTAAGTCATGCGTCGGTAATTCAGCTCATGAGGTCTCAACTGATGGGACGCGTATGCAACGACTCTGCCATGCTGCATTAACACGCAACCCAGTTCTCTAAACGACGCAGCACTGTAGATCTCGTATCCTCTAGGTCCAGATGAAATTATTAGCACTGGTGTGGTAGTTAGCTTTTGCTTAAACTCTTGAAAACTATGCTTGCACTTATTTGTTCATATGAACTTCTCTTCCTTCTTCAACGGTTTAGTCAAAGGCAAAGCTAATGCTGAGAATCCTTCCACGAACCGTCTGTAATAGCTTGCCCATCCCAAAAAGCTTCCGATCTCCGTCACTGTCATTGGTCTTGGCCAGTTGATAACTACTTCAATCTTGGTTGGGTCTATAGAGATTCCTTCACTTGAAATCACGTGACCTAGGAATGTTATACGAGTTAACCAAAACTCGCACTTACTGAACTAAGCGTATAGTCCATGATCTCTCAGAGTTTGAAGCACTATCTTCAATTGTCTTTCGTGCTCTTCAGGACTTCTCGAGTACATTAGGATATCATCGATAAAAATGATCACAAACTGATCCAAATACTCATTGAATACTCAGTTCATAGATCCATGAAAACGGCTGAGGCGTTCATCAAATCAAACGGCATTATAGTGAACTCATAATGACCGTACCACATACAAAATGCCGTCTTCAATATGTCTTCCTTTCTGATCCTTAGCCGATGATACTTTGTCCTTAGGTCAATCTTAGAAAATATTGATGCTCCCTGCAATTGGTCAAACAAGTGGTCGATCCTCGGTAGTTGATACTTATTATTAATCGTCACTTGATTGAGTTGCCGATCGTTGACGCACATATGCAATAAACCATCTTCCTTCTTCACGAACAGAACTAGTGCTCCTCAAGGTGATGCACGGGATGTATGAATCCCTTATCCAACAACTCTTGCATCTGTACCTTTAGTTCTTTCAATTCTGATAATGCCATCCGGTAAGGAGCCTTAGAGATTGGCTCCATTTCGGGGGCCAACTCGATCACGAACTCGATCTCTCTCTTTGGGGGCAAACCTGGTAACTCCTTTGGAAACACGTATGGAAACTTTTACCACTGCAATATCTTTTATCTTCGACTCCTCAACTATCGTATCCACGAGAGTCGCCAAGTAACCTTGACAACTCTCGTCTAACAAACGAGTTGTCTCAAGCGACGAGCTCAAAGTAATCGAGGGTCCTCCTCGACACCCAACAACTCAAAACTTCCATATGCTAACAAATTAAATTGGAGTACTTCACAATGACAATTCATGATAGCAAGATGCTCCTTGAGCCAACTCTTTTCATATATGACATCAAAGTCTTACATAAATAGTCAAGTACAATTCTAGCCAGTGATTCTCCTTTCTATGACTTCATTAGAAGAAACGGAGGTTCTACAAGCTTAATAAAAATTCCACTACGCCACTTTGATAAAATTATCCTAGAACTATTCTTCTCCTGATTGATACAGGGGTCAGTTCATTCATATCTCCTTCGCCATCCTAATAGCGCCCTATCTGCGGTAGTGGTGCCTATGCTCCCTTCAACTTACGCGGACAATTCCTCATTAGATGGCCAAGCTAACCACAACCGTAACACGCTCCCGTCTACTTGAAACATGGGGCTGATCCATGTCTTTTCCCTCAGAGACTACGCACACCATTCCGGTTGGGTGTCGGCTTTTTGATTCCACTCTTTCGGTTGGGACGAATGGGGTACTTTCCTTTTGTCATCGGCTTCTTCCCAAACCGATTACCATCTCTGATGGACCCAAACCATGACCTAGATGCAATGGTTTGATCCCTGATCACATTTCCTGGTTGGACCTCAGAGGTGTGGCAGTAACGGTGGCTACAACATTGGCAGTAACAGTGATAGCGATAGTTGCGGTAGCTTGATTCTTTGCTTGTTAGCTCAAAATGCTTCCCAATGTCTCTAGCATCTACATGATCCCATTGATTCTAGGATTGCCAAGTGTTGCTACACCAATATTGGCCGATGACGGTATTATACCACTAGTGCTAGCTTGAGTCGGCGCTCTTCCTTGAGTATTGACCATTGTTGGCGTCCTACCCCGAGTGACAGACGCGACCATCCTCTTCCAAGGAGTCCTCTGCTCTGGACTCATTCTACAAGATCTTTATAGAAACTTGCTTTCCAATTCCATATAGAATTAGAAATCGAGTGACTCACCCGAAACAATCTACCAATAAGCTATCGGTCACATGTATCGGCATAAGAAAAATGTCTTTCCTACTAACCATCCCAAGACTTATTGCACCTTATCACTCCATACACTGACTAGCTTTGATACCACTTTGGGCAAGGATGTCACGCCCGAACCTCGAGCACGTGCACATCTCTTGATGGTCGACTAAATTGTGACGTTCTCAAAACACGTCGCCGACCCAAACGATTCATGTACATGCGAAAGTGAAATAAATAATCTCTAGACAACAATCAAATATGGAATAGAAAAGCAGGTCAACAAATTTCACAAACCCGCTTATAAACACATCTGGTTTATACATAGAAGGTTTGACTCAAAAAGAAACCTCTAGGCCATCTACACTTTGGACCTTTCAGCTTCGGGCTCTGGAGCCTCCATGCTATGGCCCTGATATTGGTAACCCACGACGGGATGAGACAAAAATCTAAAAGAGTTTACACCCTAAACCCCGATTAGGAAGATAATACATCTAGAGACAGCCTATACACACATCATAAATGACTTACCTCACCTCGGCTCCTCCTTGCACGTCAGTACTGCTCATATAACACAAGCGTACAGTAAATACACCAAATAACTGGAACGCTTCACTTTAATAAACCAATCAATTACATGGGTCTTGATTATAGGATTAAATCATTATGACACGTCCTATTCTGTGCCATACAATTTTGTCCCATAATTAGGTGCAATCATCTCACTCAGTCAAGCGTATTAGTTATGGCCCCACGGGCACAGCCAACTCAATAGTCAGCGGTCTTTCGGCGTAACCGGGCATCATCCCGCATCATCGGGCACGGCAACGTCTACCTCTTGATGGCATTCACATAGGAGCATCGGTCCAGCTTCCATTGTGATAGGCATCCGTTGTTAGGGGCATTCCATATAGGAGCATTGTCCACTTGACGCACATCGGGTGACGGGTTCTCTTAACCATCAAACATATCCAATCTTGGCCAAGGACATTATGCATTGCACTCACATGTCTCAATCAAATAATGTGCTTAGCCTATTTTTTTCATATTAAAAATACCTAGTAAAATAATCATGTGTGGGTACACGGTCAGATTGAACCAGAAAAAGTGATATCATTCATTTTAAAAATCCCACTATTTGATATAGTACTTAAAAATGTTTTTTTTTTTTTATGTCAAAATCCAACACCCGGTATTTTCTAATTAAATATAAAAAATCCACAATCTTGAAATAATAAATTAAAAATCACAATCATCATCCAATTGCACAGTTTAACAATCAATTGCATAAACTAATTACATCATGACAATCAGCAGGAAATTTTGACAACTGGCTATCTCGGTATAATTT
The DNA here is from genome assembly GCA_017140475.1 of Eucalyptus fibrosa. Taxonomy (NCBI): domain Eukaryota; kingdom Viridiplantae; phylum Streptophyta; class Magnoliopsida; order Myrtales; family Myrtaceae; genus Eucalyptus; species Eucalyptus fibrosa. The sequence continues at coordinate 16,938,750 of CM029506.1, forward strand.
TCGAAAAATAATAAATAAATTAAATAAATTGCAAAATTAATTAAATAAATGCAAAATAATTAGATAAATGCCTAATTAAGCTAAATACACTAATCTAACCACATAATTGGACCTAGTTAAATGACATACTTGGCTAGATAAATCACATACTCTAATTAACCCCTAACTAAACTAATCTAACCACATAATTGGCCTAATTAACCAACTAAATTGGCTTAATTAACCAACTAAATCACTAATTACAATAATCTAACCACCTAAACCAATCTTAGGCTAAACTAAACCTACCCTAAGCATAATTAACTCACTAAGTAGAGTTTAGATAGTAAACTCACCAAATTAGCGAGTTGGTGAGTTCACGGTGATAGTGACACGGAGGTGAGTGAAACACGGGCCTACGGCAACACCCAACAAGGCTTGGAAGGGCCCAGAAAAGGCTACACGGCCCACAGCTAAGCTATTGGGCTCGGTCTTGTCTTGAGGGAACTTTTGGTCGCGGCTTGGCTCGGTTGGTCAGGGCTATAACTCACGATGGTGGTGGTTTCGCTGGCTATGGTTGCTGACCGAGTTGAGTTGCTAAGCGTGTGGCAAAACAGGAAATGAAGATAGAGCTGGCTGGCGTTAGATGTTGCTGCGAAGATGTTGGAATTAGCGTGGAGATGAGAGCGAGTGGGTTGACCAAGGAGTCTTTGGTGACAAGAGGGGAGTGGGCGTGCGGTTGCTATCGCTAGGCTGGCTTCGTGAGGGAAGAGGGGTGTTGATGAAGCTTCTGGAGTCAACGTTGGGGGGGAGGTTTCGCTAGGGTTTGACTCGATGGAGGAGCAAGGAGACACGAGGGTGGAAGTTGGGATGGTGGGTCTGGTGGAAGTTTGGCAGAAGTGGAAGGAGATCATGGGGTTAACGGTGGGGGGAACAGGCGATGGTGGAGCTACAGAATGGGAGTGGGGAACTGACCTTCCAAGGGAAAATGAAAGAGAGACAGATTCTGGAGGGGTTGGGGGAATTGGTGTACGAAGGAAGAAGAGAGGGAAGGGATGAGGGAGAGAGGGAACGAGGGGGAGGGGAAGTGAAGGACAAAAACCTAAAGCAACTGAGTGCTTTCCCCCCCTTATCTTCAGCTAAGTTGGAGCCAACATTATCAATTGGTCACCCAAGGCCAAATGCTCACACATCTTCACCAACTAAAGCTAAATTGAAGGCCAAAATGTGATATAGCTAGAACGAGTACCTAGAGGGGGGGTGAATAGGTATATAAAAAATTTTCTTGAAGAGTACACAATACTTAGACAATTGAAGGATTTGCAATAATTAAAAATCAATCGTAAGACTGAGTAAGGGAAAGAGAGAATAGAACATGCGGTTTATAGTGGTTCGGCTTGATTCAAGCCTACGTCCACTCTTTTGCACTGACAGCCAATAGGCTGGATTCCACTATGAACAAAGAGATGTTACAGTGTTGATCTTCCTTGATTTCTAGGTGTAGATGATCTACCACACTCGCTCAAGGTATCACCAAGTATAAACACTCTCTGTATATACAATTTCGCTCAAACTGTATCGACTAACAATCAAGGTTCTTCAGACTCTGGAATTTTTCTATCGATCACACTCTTAAAACAACTAGAATGTCTTCCTTTTATACTCCTTTATGCCATCATAGCCGTTGGCACTTACCAAAGGAATTCCTCCAATCTACCCGTTGGACGGAATCAATCAAGAAGATCATTCGAGCTATTTAAGGAATCTGATGATAGCCCATCAATCCTGTTCGCCCATACAATCAGGATCTTGGTTTCCAAGAATATTTCGTCGACCATCGGATCTTCAATTGATCTTAGATAAGAATCAAAGAATCCGAAATATTTATCCAACCAAAGAATCTATTCTAGAGGATAGGATCGAATCCTCAACCATATACTTCGGCTTTGGATTTCCTTCGTCACTGGATTAGAAAGACTGTCAGTGAGAATAGTCTTGAGTCTTAAGTCTTGAGTCTTGAGTCTTGAGTCTGGTGAAAACAAAGTCTTCAGACTTTAAACTGTCGGTCTTCAAATATCCAGACTAGACTGATAGAAATGTTTTGTCAGCTTCAAAATATTCTGGAAAGATTTCTCCAACAAAATGCAGTGCCCCTCAAACCTACGAATTTCACCAATTGGACTTCAATTTCTTCACCAATTTCTCCAATTTGATGACCAATTTTGCTAAGAATGAAGCCCACACAAATTCCACAATTTCCTTTCACCAATTAGCTCATTTTAGAGGCCAAAAATCCCCTCAATTTGCCCCATCTGATTTTTTTTTTTTTCGAATTGTTCGAAATTGATTTTCCTTAAAAATCCTAGGTTCACTGAAAATTTTTCAGAGGATGAGTCGATGTTCCTAAAATGAATCGTAACATGACATAACTTTGAAATTCTAAAATCAAGTTTAAATTCGCGGTTAATTTCATCCGAGTGCGATTTTAGCATGACCTAACCTACTAGGTAGCTTTTAAGAATTTTTAGCGCAATTGACCCATGGTCGATTGTTTTTGATCCACATTGTGCATTTTCGACTCATTGGCGACTCTCGGTTGTTGTGAAAATCTCGAGATTTTAAATACGGGCACATGGTACAGAAACAATAGAAAAATCAGTTTAGTGCCGTTCAACGTGAATTTTGCAATTATGTGCAATTAACAACACTTTAATTACATGCCTCTATCGAATCGACCTATTTTCAGGGTCTCTAATTGATTTTAATGGTGCCGTATCGACCCTTGCATATTAGTACGATTGAACCGTCGATTTTTGGTCAAATTCTCAAGTCTGTTGCATTTAGATTCCTTAATGGTTTCATCAGATAGATTAGTTATCTCATGAGTGATCAACTCAGAGAAAAAGATTATAGGCGTGTCGATGAAAGTCCATTTCATTTCATCGAAAATAGGGTTGAAAATCAGGATGTCACAAGAGTGCTCAAAAAGTTCAAAATAAAAAGGCTATAGTATTTCAAGCATCAATATGATGAAAAAGCTTTGTCAATTACCGTGAGAAAAATGGAATCAAACACAACTTCTCATCTTATACACCACAACAAAATGGAGTCTTCGAAAGGAAAAAATAGAAGTCTACAAGACATGGTTGGAATAATGATGATTGAAAGCAACACATCCGCTTTACTTCTAGGCTAAAGTGCTTGCAATATCATGTTATATCACCAACAAAGTGATTTTGATCATTGTTGAACAAAACTCCCTATGAGTTGTTCAAAGGAATGAAACTAAACATATCTTACTTTGCATTTTTAGTTGTAAATGTTACATCTTAAAAAATGTAAATGACAACATTGGTAAGTTAAAGCCAAGGTCAAATGACAGTATATTTCTTGGCTACTCTTCTACCAACAAAGCATATCATGTGTTTAATAAAGTTTCGCATGAAGTATAAGAATCCATCATTGTCAAGTTTGATGACTACTTAAATCAGGTTCAATGAGTCATCACCAATGTAGATTGTACACTTTATTTGGCTCGAAATCAACAATCTAGATCAAAAAAAAAAAAAAAATGGCAAAAGAACACCTAAAGTGAGAAAACTTAGCACGGGGGGATATTTAAGTACCAAAAGTTATGAAACGTACACTTAATTGTCACTTTTTTTGAAAAATGGGATACCTAAGTGCCAAGTTTGGTGAATCCCACTAGAAATCCTACATGACAATTTTTTTTATTAATATTGCTCGCTTATATGGCTTGCTAAAGAGCTGACTCAACAAAGAAACGTCAATATGACATCATTTTGTCTCGAATTTAAATATAAATATAAGTATTACTTAAATTAAATGTAAAACCAAATTATTAAAAAAAGCTAGATCTAGTTGCAGAACAGTGAGGACTCAGCCCTTGCTGCTGCCTCCCTTCCATCGTTGGGAAGGGTCGACGATGGTGGGGAGAGGATCGGCCAAGGTGGCTAGGCCTTGGCTGGGGACCGACAACCCTAGCCAACCGATGGTGAGGGCTTGTGAACCCTCCTTCTACAATCTTCATCTTTTTTTTTTTTTAAAGTTTAGTTTTAAATTTAATTTAATTAATATTTATATTAATTATTTAGCCCCATCAACATGGAAAACATCGTTGTTTTGCACTTGTCTTGCTGGAAAAACGCCATATATGAGATTTGGCAGAATTTTCTCATCATTGGAACTTAAATTTTGTTTTTCTAATTTTTAACATTTAAGTATTCCATTGTGCCAAGTCTTGACACTCTAGGGATTTGGGTTTCCAAGCAAAAGTTGAAGAGAAAAGGCTAAAGGATTGGAGATTCCAAACAAATCACCCAAAGAAACAATTAGTGATACTATAGAATGTGTATGGACCGGATCTTTTAGTAAGTCATGAACTCAATAGCATTAATCTCTGAAAAAGTCGAACCAAAAGGAATTGAAGAAGCAATCCAAGATGAAAATGGGATTGAAGTAATGTAAGGCAAACTTCATCAATTCAAAGTCAATGAAGTCTAAAAAATTGGTTCCTAGACCACAAAATCACCTAGTTATTGGCACCAAATTAGTATTCATAAATAAAATAAATGATAAGGCAAATATCATTAGGTACAAAACTAGAATTGTCACCAAAGGATACTTACAAGAAGAAGGTATTGACTATGATGAAATATATGCATCACTAGCAAGGTTAGAAGCTATTCACTTGCTTATGTTTGCTATCATGATTGAAATTATATCAAATGGATGTCAAGAGTGCATTTTTAAATGGATATATCAAAGAACAAGTATTTTTCCAACGTCCCCTGGGTTTGAAGATCCAAAGAACAATGATCATTTCAATTGACTCAAGAATACTATACAGTCTTAAACAAGCAGTAAGGTTGAGAGAATGAATCCGAAAAAAAAAGGTATAGTACATACCAAGAGAAATCAGATGATATCTATTGATATAAATTTATGTTGATGATATCACTTTTTGTTCTTCTAATGAAGATGTGTGCTAGCATTTGCAAGCATCGTGAGGAGCGAATTTAAGATAAGTCTGATGGAAGAACTAAACTTTGTCTTGGACTATAAATCGAGCAATTAGAGGAAGGAACCTTTATATTTCAAAAAAAAAAAAAAAATACGCAGGGGAACTCGTGAAGTATGGGTACTCTTATGTCATCATCATCGAAACTAGACAACGATTAATCAAGTAAGTCCATTGATCCTAAACTCTACAAAAGTACAATTGATTCATTATTTTATTTAACAGCTTCCAAACCAGATAAACTATCCAATATGTGTATTTGTGCCCGTTTTCAATATGATTCGAAGGAGTTACACTCAAAGCTATTAAGCGTACTATCAAATACGTTGCATCTTGTCCTAAATAAGGATTTGGGTATTCAAGAATTCGGAGCTTAAATTACTTGGACATCATATGCTGATTTTGCAAGATGCAAAATAGACAGAAAAAGCGCCATAGAAACTTGCCAGTTGCCCATCTCTTGGTTCTCAAAAAAGCAAAACTTAGTAGCACTATCTACAACTAAAGTTGACTTTGTAGCACTAGGTAGCAGCTATGCTTAACTTCTAAGGTTACAACAACAGTTAAGTGATTATGCTGAGAAATGCTCAATCAGGAAGACCAAATGTGACAATACAAGTGCAATCAACCGCATGAAGAATCCTATTATACATTCAAGAGTGAAGCACATTGAAATTGATCATCATTTTATTCGAGAATATGTGGGAATTGACAATATTATTATGGGGTTCATGGATTCGAAGCATCAACTAGCGTACATCTTCACAAAATCTCTAGAAAAAGTTGCCTTCGAATTCATAAGGATTAAGCTTGGCATTTGCAATCCACTTAACTGAATCCTTAGCATCAACAATACAAATGAACATTATATTCCAGAAGAAAAAATGTCATTAGTAATGCACTAGGTGCGCAAACTTTAAAAAATGTTACTGTTATAACGATATTCGGATTCTTGATGATTGATTGTTTCTATTATGATTAATTATTTTATTGTGATTGATTAGGTAATCAATATTGTATTGTTAACCCCCCCTCTCTCTCTCTGATATTTATCACTCACCCATGTTCACCTATATATACATATTCATGGTCGTGTAGCTACTGTCATGATTGTTGCTTTCAATTGCTTTCTCCTTTTATATTTCTATTTGTTCTATTCCTTATTCTTCTTCTGCAAATCCTGTCCATCCTCCTTTCTTTCCAAAAATCCCTCGATCATGCCTCCCAAGTTTTTGAAGGGAATTGCTGAGCCAATGAGAAAATCATCTCGCACAGCTACCATTCTCTTGTGTGAGCCATTTAGGAGGACATCATCTTTGATCCTCAAGCGGCATTAACCATAAATGAAGTGCAGCAATGACTGACAGATGCTAGCTTAACTTCTTCCTCAATCTAAAGGTGCACCTCTTCTCACTCTTAGTGAACTACAAGCCTCCATACTTTTGTTGTAACAACAACAAGCCCTTGTTTTAGCAAGCAGTATATTGGCCTTTGTTGATGGCTAAAAACAACCTAAAGGAGTGAATAGGTTGTTTTAGAAAATTTGATGATATTTCACAAAAGTTAGCTAATCACTAAGTAAAGATTAGGTTAATGTGATGTTTTGAAAAATTGTAAAGCAACTATGTGCAAATAAGTGTAACAAATAAAAATAGCAGCACACAAAGTATTATAATAGTTTGGTTTTTTTTCCATAAGTTTATGTTCACACTTCATACTAATAGCCACAAGATAGGTGGATTCCACTAATAATTTGCTTGAAAAATTACAAATGGCTAACATTTATCCTTTTCAAGATAGATATCACTATTAGGACTCAGCTACTATTCTTGCTCTTGTACACTTAATCCTTAACACAATTATTAAACAACACAAATATTGATTTCAAATAAACAATATGACAAAAAGCGTATAGCTAAGAAAAATAGCATGGAAAAAACTTCTTGATCTTTTGAAGTTGTGCACTCTTACACATGACTTCTGAGGTGTTCATTTTTATAGTCATCTTCAATCTATTTGTTGAAGGTGGATTGAAGAAGTAGATAGCCACTAGAGTTATTGTTGAGCTGTTATCCTTGGATGGAACTACCCATACAGCCCTTTTCCTTGAACCTTTGTAGGCTACCTAGAAATAACAACTGATGTTGTCTTCTTGCTATGATCTTTGATAGACGTGTCAGACAACCTAGCTACCTGGCTATATCTTTCATTTAAATTCTACTACTGTGCAAATCCAAGGCCACAGTGGCAAGTTTGCTAACTCAGTGAACATCATCAAATGTACATAGTTGTCACAATACCATCAACCCGATCTTTACAGCTTCCTATAAACATCATCAATTGCTGATCTTTTTGGTCCGCTAGTATTGTTTATGGAAAAACTGTATTAGGGTATTTTTCAAACTTCTTTCCAATGGATTGCACCATGATATTTTGCAGTCCTTTGTTCCAAACATTTGCATATATTATAGTAAATATTATACTAAGGATAATTTGGATATCATCAAAATCACTTAGAAATGTCTCTAATAATCTACCTCTTTTTTTTTTTTATGACAACAAGATTATCCCGTAGATGTGAATAAATAACAAGTGTTATTGGAATGATTTTACATAAAAAATTAAATAGGATCTCCTCAAGATATTTGCAATGAATTTGGAGATATGAACTAGACGATCTTATAGAATGGAAGATGTTAGCAAAGAGATCTTCTAGCCAGAGTGTATCATCAAATGTATGGGGTTGAAGCAATGACGATGAATACTCTCCCTATTTTGATGAGTAGCTCCTAATGACTTAGCAAATTTTCAGTTAGTACAATTCATCAAGGAACAAGCAAATCAAGTTAGTAGATATTCATGCCAAGTTAACATGGACAAATATACTATAAGCAAATATCATGAATGAGCAAATATTATGAGCAAACATTCACATCAAGTCAACTCTCCCCCATCATAAATCATAGAAATATGAAGGAAATTCAATTTCATTGATAGCAAAAGGAAGGCCAGTGCATGAGACCAATCAATATAGGTATGGCCTAAGTAGCAAAAGGAAAACATAAGCACATAAAGATATGGAAATATTTAGGTGCGAGGGCATTTGTGTTGCTATGAGGAGATGGGAAGTTCAAGCTCTGTTGGCTCAAGGTCAGGACAAACGGGGTTAGAGCAGTCCAAGCTTAGGAAGGTGCACTTGATCTTCATTATATATCGAGTCAGAGAGGAGAGAGTGGTTTTGATTTTTTGAACATTGGCCTGAAGTTGGGCAAGGCTGGCGGTTGGAAAGGTAGATTAGTCCACAATGGGAGATGGTGATCTTTCCGGTCTTGGTGGAAGAGGGGCCTGAGGTGGCGCCAATGCCTTAATGTGCTTCTTCTTCCCTTATTTGGTTAGTTCAATAAGTCTTTCTCAGATCTTTGTAACAGCTTTCTCCTCATCTATGGGGAAGATCTTTTTTTTTTTTTTTTTTCTAGTTGACCCATCCTTCAAGATTCATCCTCAACATCATCTTATCTAGTGTCTTCTTCCCAAAGTCAACATTTGCCATGCTTAATGGGGCAAAATTAGAGAAGTCAATATTCAAGTGCTCGAATGATACGACTGATGAGAGTACCATAAGGCAGCTTGCCCATCTTTCTCTTTGCCATTTGATGCATTTGAATAAAGATCATGTGAGGAAGGAGAACACTTCAAATTTGGTGAGAATAGCACATATAACTATAACCTTATAATGAGAAACATCGTTGTTAGAAGATGTTTTGAAATTGAGGCAAATGGTCAAGATCTTTTGAATGAAATTCATTTTCAGAGGGAGTAGACTGCAAGAGAAATAGGGAGATTCCAACACAAAATAGTAGGCCTCATCAGGCTCTAGGGGTGAGAATAGTTCGAGTTGGGCTGATTCACCCCTAACCCTAGGACCAACCGACATAGTGTCGATCCTCAATTTTTGGGATCGAGGACTAACCCTATTAAGCTTAGGACCGAAGACTGGACCAACCCAATGGATTTGGTCTAGTTCTAAGATCAACCCGGGACCAACCGATAATTTTTTATTTCATTTTTTATACTCCTTAAAAAGCAATTGAGGACTGGATTGACCTAATAGGTTTGGTCCGGTTTCAAGGTTAACCCATGGGTTTGTTACGGTTTTAAGATTAACCCAAGACTAACCAATAAATTTTTATTTCATTTTTTGTACTCCTTGAAAGGGCAACCGAGGACCATATCGATCTAATGGGTTTGATGATAAGCGAGGTCAATTAAGAAAGGCAAGTGGTGAGGGTCAAGTGGGGTGAGCACCGAATAGAATGAGCATCGAATGTCGAGTGGGGAGCAACAAGCCAAGTGGGCATCAAGCGACGAGCAACACGAGTGACCCACATCGAGCAAGGCGAGTGTCGAGTGGCGAGTGGAGAAGTTATTCTTGCGATTTTGGCAAATTGAATACTAAGAGGACAAATAAAAAAGAAGAGAACGAATATTAGAGGAGGATGCCATAAGGAGTAGTTTATACCTTTTTGGACGCCGTGAGAACTCCTTACAAAAACATTTTCCTCCTTAGTAAATTATGACTATTGATGCCATAAAAGACATTAAAAATCTAAGTTATTAAAGAATAATGTAAAATTACTTGAATTCATCACTAAAGAGCTATTTAATATTGTTGACATTGTTTATTTTAAGGTTTTCTTTATATAAAAAATTATAAATAATATATTAGATATATATATATTTTGACATCCTGAAAATTCAGTCCTGTTTTCAATTGAATGAAGTGGGCCTTTCATCAACGCGCCTATAGTGCTATTCTCTAAGTTGATCACTCATAAAATAACTAGACTATCTAGGAAAGTCATTAAGGGATTTTAAAGCAATAAAGTTGAGAATTCAACTAGGAATCGACTACTTAACCGTGCTCATTTGCAGAGATCATTATGGCATAGTTAAAAATCGGTTAGAGATCAGAGATAAGTCGATTTGACTAAGATGTGTGGCTAAACGTGGGTGATTCCACAAAATTGCAAAATTCTCGTCGATCGACACTAGGCCGATTTTTTTTTTTTGTCATTTTGGTACCCTATGTCCGTAATTGAAACCTTGAGATTTTCACAACCGAGAGTTGCCAATGTGTAGAAGAGGTATATTGTGGCTAAAAAAAAATCAACCACGGGTCAATTGCACCAAAAATTTCTAAAAGCTATCCGATAGGTTAGGTTACACTAAAATCGCGTTAGATTGAAATTAATTGCAAATTTGAATCCGATTTCAAAAGTTGAAAGTTCTATTATATCATGAGTCATTTTAAAAACGTTGATCTATCCTCTGAAGATTTTTCTGCAAACCAAGATTTTTGGCGAAAAGTCAATATAGGGCCGTTTTTGACCGGAAAATTCAAGGGACCATTTTTTATCACTTTTTTTGGGATGTAAGTTGGTTCTATTGGTGAGGAAAAATGTCAATTTTATCGAGGACTCGATGGTGGAATTTATGGGAATCAAATTGGATCAATTCAAGAAGGAATTGAAGGAGATTTGGTTCAAATTGGAGAGGGATGTGCCAAAATTCGTAGCCCCCCTTGGTCCTCAACCTTTTGACCCTTAGGAAGCTTGCCAAGGAAGCCTTGGTAGCTGCAAATGGCTGAGGGAGCCAGCTGGCCATGGTGGGGCATGGTCAAGGGGACAAAATGAAAGAAGTAAGACCAAGGTGGCCCCCTCCAAAGCCGGCATCCCATCTTCTTCCTCTCTGGCCTTACTTTCTCCATTTTAGTCCCCTTGCAGCTCTGAAATTCAAGAGAACCAAACTAATAGCCTCCCCTTGCCCGTTCGACGCCTATTCGAGCCATCAAGCACCGCCGCACGCCATCACTTGCGCTTGCTTGCCCGCATGCATCACTCTACCCCTATCGCATCTAGCTGCTCATCCCCTAAGCCATCCTCGGTTGCCATCAATGCTCAGGCCACCATCTAGCTCGCCTCTGCCACCGTGAAGCTCCGCCGTTGCCCACCTAGCCCGCTACACCGTCACCGTCCATCCCTTGCTGTCCTTGGCCGCTTGAGCAACCTCTTTGGCCCACCCACCAAAAAAAACCCCCTTGGCCAACTATATACTGTTTAGCCCACTTTAGACTCCTTTTGGACCTTGAAAGGTGTCGCCGCTTTGGAGTTTGTCACTCATCTCCGCCTCACTATCGCCATGAACTCATTGAAATTCAAAATCGGTGAGTTTACTCACTAATCTCTGCTTATGGAGTTAATTATGCTTAATGGTTGATTAGTTTAGGTTAAGCTTGGATTAGGTGGTTAGTTAGAATAGATTAGCAATTTAATCGTTCAATATTGCATGTTAGGTGGTTATAATAGTGTAATTAGCAAGTATCTAGATCATATTATTTATCTAAATAGGTTCAAAAATTTTCCGGCCCGTTTCGATATTTAATTAGGCTTTTTCGGCCTAAGTTTGCAATTATGGCATTTATTGGTATTTATTTAATTAATTATTATTTTCCACAAATTAGACCGAGATAGTCGGTGACCGGAATTTCATGCTAATTACAATGGTGTGATTGGTTTATTTAATTGAATGCTATTTTTATGCTAATTGAGTGGAATTTGTAATTTTGGGAATTTATCCCAAAATTGAATATTTTCAGTTTTTAATTGGGAAACACCAAGCGTCGGTTTATAACGCCAAAAATATTTTGGTAAACTACAATAAATTGTGGGAATTTTAAAAAGGAAAATATTGTATTTTGGCTAAGGCCGATCGTGTACCCACACATGATTATTTTTATCGGATATGATAAAAGTTGTGAAATTGTTGGTTGATTAGAATGGTATACTATCAACCCGAGAGTTTCGATATCTCAGTTTAGAGTGAGTAGTATACCCTAAGTATCGCACAGCTTTGGTGAGCATTAAATATCGCACAACTTTGCTGAGCATTAGCAATATACTATATCAGCCTAAAGGCTTCGATATATCAATTTAGAGTGAGTAGTATACCTTAAGTATCGCACAACTTTGGTGATCATTATAGATATATAGTAGCTCTGGTGAACATTATGATATATCTATGATCAGCTTCGGTAAGTTATACGATCTGTTGTTGGCTTAGAGTGAGCAATGTTCGATTTGATCGAATTGTGTGGATGGTATCGATGGTATGGAGTCGAATGAGTCGACTGATCGATGTTTAATTTGAATTGAAGTGATTTGATGATTTTAGAAATTGTACTGACTTGTAGGAAGGAACTGAGGCAAAAGTAAGTCCTCTGATTTGTACTTGTGCTTAGGCAACCATTGGGGTGTATTTCCTTCTTAGTCAGAGTTTAGAGGATGAACTTGCTAAGGTGTTGTCTCACCCCATTGTAGGATAACATTTACAGGCCCTTAGATGGTAGTACCTCCCGAGTGTTTTGGACAGCCGAAGAAAGTCACTGAACAACAATCTTAGATTCCCCTCCTTGGGAGCCAAGGAGCCTAGGTTTATGAACTCATGAGATCCATTGTTTGGGTTGATGCGGGTCTATCGAGAAGGTACTCCATAAATTCATATCATGGTATCGTCACGGGCGAAATGGACCCAAAGAAGGCCCCCTTTTGGAGTCCGAGATTCTTAGGTTGGTGCTGGAGATAGCTTTTGGCGAGGGTACGGTTGACGTCTAGGTGGTTCGGTGGTGGACCCATTATGTCGAATCTAGAGTCCCTGAAGTATTCAGTTGAAGACTTGAATGTTTAGAGGACTTGTAGCTTTTCCTTCTTTTGCAGACTTGTATATATAGACTAGTACTATATATGATTTAATCTGATGTGTACATAAGTGTATTGTGGTTTTCGAAAATTTGTGGCCCTATTTTCCTATCCCATATGATTGTTTTTGGGGATTATTATTTGCCTTTGCATACGCATTAAAATGAATGGGTCGGCGACGCATCCTAAGATGTTGCTATTTAATCAATCACCAAGGGATGGGCACATGCTTGGAGGATCGGGGCATGACATATATTTAAGGTTGATTCGGATTGGACCGATTCGGAACTCTCAAGATCGAGAACCGACCTGCATAGTGCTGGTCCAGAAATTCTAAGACCAAGAATCGACCTAGTCTCCTTGAGAATTGGACCAGGATCGATAAGGATGAGTGTAACAAAACACTCCTAATGAAGTTCTAGGTTTTAATAATTCAATGTTAAGGTAATAAGTTATGAATTCCACCTATATTAATATAAGAATTGGTGCAGCTTCGAACAAAAGTCAGCTGAACTTTTGTGAGTGTTCATGAGTTTAGGAGGGAGCAAAAGGCCATAAGTGTTAAGGCATAGGAAATTTCTAACCGAATGTGTGTGAATTCATACATGTGATAATTTGATTAACAAATGAAATCATGGTCTATATCTATCACTAGTTTTGTTAATAAAATTATTTACATTAATTGAAGGTTCAAATATTAACAAATACCTTCTTGCATATGTGAACTTATATATATTTATACAAATAACAAACGAAGTGGGAGATTGTTGAAATAGTTTGTTATCATGAGTACATGTGACTTTGCCATGAAAGAAGAGGGGGCTCTTGGTTGTGAAAAGAAGTGATCGTTGATAGGAAAAGTGGTGATGGTATAAGGTAATTATTTTTAAGAGATGTGTAAATTGATTGTCTAAAAATAACACAATCATATATTATTCACAATAACTTTTCAAAAACAACTTCTTTGTAACTCTCTTCTTCTCTTTTCATATACATTACTTTGATAACACATGTAAGGTAAAATTTCAACATAGAAATTAGGCAATTGCTGAACTCGTCGTTTGTTTGTTTTTTTTTTTTTTTTTAGGGCTTTGGAGTATATTCTTGATTTCTATTTGCTCTAAACTGAGCATTAACAATATTGGGGGATAAATAATACCTTAAGGACAATCATCATCATCACACATCAAAACATCAAAGATTTATAACTAAAGCTCTATCTTCATCAACAATCGAATTTTGCAATTTATTGCATGATTGATTACTTTAAGCATAGGTCATGTTGGGAGATCACCTGGGTAAATAGACTACTTGAAATGCCTAGCCAAGTGACATGTTTCTCCATAAAAGCCGTTGGGTATAAATGTCCATCGGTCGGGTTCAAGGTTGACACATGGCGCGTACTTACTAGTTAGTCAAATCCATCGCCGTGAGCTATGTTCAAATTTCATGTGTATCGGAAACTAAAAATGAAACTATTACGCGAGTATTACTTCATTCAATGAACAGACAAAACAGATATAGTGTTGTCTCCTCAAGTAAGTCTTTTCTAACCCGAAAATTCCGATTTGTCTTTGCTCTTGCCCCTTATCCAATAAAGATCATGCTTCAATTTAAGGAGGGAAAACGAGAGCCATGATTGAAATCCCATCACAGACTAAAGAAAATTACACCAATATCTGTCAATTAAGTAAAGCAAAACAACAGTACATTACTACCGATAAGAAGATATGAAGTCCACCTCACCATATTGCTGCCTTTCTAATGTCTTTTCGTGCATAGGACGATGGTAATCGGAGCTCCGAATGAGAAGAGAAAGGTCACTAACGCATCTAGAACTGTCCCACGGTCATAATAACTGTATGATAAAACATTGACAAAGTAAACAAAGTTCACAAAGTTCAACATCGACGCCGATAACGAGAATATGGTAAAAACTAATGCAAATCATGAAAGTGATAATGAAAAAAAACATCACAAGTGTCATAATACAACACTCACTATATATCTTTTTTTCCAATCACATGAGTGACATAATTTATGAATGGCACTCACTTAAATTGTATAATTTTTTTTTCAAATCACTCAAATAACATATAAATTTTCAATGAATCACTTTAGTATCATAATTTTTTTTTTTAAAGTTCTTCATAAGTGTCATGCCATGTCGAATTTCTAACACTTATGTGAACATTGAAAGTTATGATATTTAAGTAAATATTTTTTTTTTGGAAATCATGACCGATATAACTGAAAAAAATTATAATACTCAAATGATCTCCATACAAAAATTATCATAAAAAGTCTAGGCATTTTGATTTCCTCGTTGACATGGAAATCTTTTTAAAAAAACCAAGCAACATTATCAATGAAGTAGAAAATGGAGGAGATTTTTGAATAAGGAAAATGACCTAATGATTTCGAAAGAATTGAACGAGGGGCCGTATTTATGTTGTCCTCATCCCAAAGAATAATTAAGAAAGGGAAACCAAATGAAATCCAAATGAAATGGCGAAAACTTCAAAGAGCAAAAAGGTAACGCTTCCTTATCCTACCGCCTTGTTGCACATCGGCAACTGGTCGTACGGTACTTTTGAGGGCCTAACTGTTGGTGCTCATTTCTTTCAAACTGTCTTATCACAATCATAAGGAATGAGAACAAATTTCATGCACTAAGCGGCGAGAGCATTAAGTCCACAAATGGAGTGGGGTGGCAAAAAGAGGAAAAATTGTCTGCCTGAAGTAACAATCCATCCGGGTTAAAGTCTGCAAAGAGAGATTCTGCAGTTCATAGTCAATCAAAATTGCACCTTTATCAATCATCTTGAGATTCCCATGTCCTTGTAAACCCACCGCCACTTAATTAACAACTTTTATTCTTATACTTTAACTCAAGAATAGTTTGCACTTGGTTTCTATGCCTGATGATGACACTGCTTTAATCAAATAATTAAATAAAACCCTACAAATGTGTGCTAAATTAGATAAAACAACCCTAAGCTGTTCTACGACAATGCCGTTAATCCACATGAAATATGGTGAATAAGGCATTGTTTAGCTTGTCTTTTCAGATGATATTAATAATTAAGGGGCAGTATCAAGAACCACTAAAGGAAATTCCTTTTGCCCGCTGCTTTATTGAAAACAACTTGCCCACCCATTATGTTTGTTATGTGGGTTCTGCGTCTTCTCTTTTTTATGTAGACAAGGACATCAGGCCACATAATTTAAGCATTAGTGTTAATAAACTAATTAAAAACTGGGCTTAAGATACCCTCTCATAAAGGGAAGCTACAAAGTCCTACAATGAGTTGACTAATTATCACTCAAGAAAATGTTTCAAATGATTCTAGTAACATGATGTCCATGTCACGCAACGCTTATGTGGATCCTACCACAATTTTCTACAATTCCCTGTTCCATGGTCAGTGAAATCTTCTATGCCAATGAACGACCGTCATGTATAGTTGCATTACATATAAGAACTTCGTTGATGATCCTACCATACACTAATGTTTATGTAAATTGTTAAGTATTTATGCCACTGGTTAATATTAAACACAAGAATGATTTCAAAATTAGTCCATTTCAATGGTCCCACAGGTCTATAGGGGAAGCCATCCTCTATATAGCATCTAGCCCCTTGAACTGAAGCGATGTCACGCCCACCCTCGTGCATCCAAGGCTAAAGGAGAAAAGCGGAAGCAAATATTTTGGTCCACTTGAGGAAACGAAAAAATGGCTAATAGACCAATTCCATTTGGACTGTTGATTATGTGGGCTCCATAGCGAGACTTACATTTTGAGTGTTTCAAAAGATACGGGTTCACATGATCTATATACCAAGCAACAACATCCAAAGGAAAACGGTAATTCTCGTTTTTGTCCCATATTAAGCTATTTTATTTCTCAGACTAAAGGGTCTGCAATTTGCCCTCTTAATTATGCTTAAGAATAAAGCCATGTAATCATTAGCTGTCAAAACTTTCCCTATTTAATTATGTTCAGATCAGTTTTCACTTATTGGATTAACCTCTCTAATCCAATCAAAACATATTCATGGCAAGATTGAAAGTCTTGTGAAAACTTACGTTTCATGACTCGACTATGAGAAGTTATGTTGAATTGGAATCGAACTTAAGGATCTATTTAATAACATTTATGTTCGAAGAATAATTTCTTTTCAAAAATAAGTCTTTTTTTTTTTAATTTCTATTTCAGAACAATTTTCGAGTAAAAGAATGTGTTTGGTAACTATGCAAAATTTATATTCTCGAAATAGAAAAAGAACACAAATTTGTTTGATACGGCCCACAATTTTTTTTGTAATGTAGAATTTTTTTTAAATTTTGTAATAATTTTATTGTATTTTTCTTTTTTCCCTCTCTTCTTCTTCTTCTTCTTGCTTCTGCTTTAGCCAACGGTGGTGATAGCCATTGGTTGATAGTGGCAAGGTGTTTGACAACCAGCGACTGGTGGCGGTGACACCAAGTGATTGGCAATGGTAGCATTTGACAATGGGTGGTGGGCGGCGAGCAGCGAGCGGCGGGCAACGGCCAGCGACCGACATCGGGGGATGGTGGATGGCAGGTGGCAAAGAAGAAGAAGAAAAGAAAGAAAAAAGAGAAAAAATGACTTATTTTTGGAAATTATTCCTAAGAACAAAGATCTATTTCTACTTCTTGTTTCTATTCCAAACATATTCCCCTATTTTTTTAATATTCCGGGAAATAGAAAAATTAGTTGATGTTATCAAATGGATTTCTATTCTTTTTTTGTTTGGAGAACAAAAGAATAGAAATTGAGAGATATAAAAACGTTACTAAATAGAATCTAAGCTGCTTTAACTTTTGAAGTGCTTTTTGAGGTGCAAAGTGTCGATGTTACCTTCCTATCTTTTTAAAGCTGACTAGAATCTTCGCCTACTTCATGTATAAATAGGGTTGGCTTCTCTCATATTGTGCAGATTGAGCTTTGAGAGGGATGTGCATCTAATCTCTCTTCCTTAATCTCTCTCTCTCTCTCTCTCTCTCTCTCTCTCTCTCTCTAACTCATCATGTCCAACAAATTCTCTCTATGAAGTGCTCTCCCTGTCAGAATACCTTTTCCAAGTTCAGACATAGAAGATAAATACTAGTATTTGCTTTTGTGGTACTTCTTACAGAAGCAGACAATCCTAGCTTGGCATATACCTACAAAAACCCGCTTCCCACCACCTAAACTTCACTTCTCACCCTTCCATTTTCTTCTCTCTTCTCTTCTCTCTCTCTCTCTCTCTCTCTCTCTCTCTCTGCATATCAACGAGGACGTACGGTCACTCTACAGTTTCGCCGCGTTTTTGATGATAAAGGTATGTTTATGGTGGTCCAACAAAATCAGCGTCTCTTGATGCTTTTGTCCTTTTGTCATTTATACCGTATTAACCGGGAATGGAAAAAAGATATTTCTCCATCGTTATGTCATGTATATTGCGCCCAGCATACTTTGAAACTATCAACTTGTAACTTATTGTTGCGTGAATGTTAATCTATATAAGGTCCAACTTATGGTCTGTCTCTCATTCTTTTCAGCTTTTTAGGCATAACATGAAAGTAGCTATGTCAGCTGTTTGCAAGCAAGTACAGCCATTGCTAAATTTTCCAGGCCCAATCGACATGAGTCCGTTCTATCGCAGGAAAGATAAGGTTGTATTCGTGATGGGGGCCACTGGCACTGGCAAGTCTCGGCTGGCCATCGACCTAGCCACCCATTTTCCAGGTGAGGTCATAAATTCCGACAAAATGCAAGTCTATAAGGGCCTTAACATTGTCACCAACAAGGTCACCAAAGAGGAGTGCAGAGAAATTCCTCACCATTTATTAGGATTTGTGGACCCTGATTCAGACTTCACGGCCTCGGACTTCCGGGACCACACATCACTAGCCCTGCGATCCATCTCTAGGCAAGACAGGGTCCCAATAATCGCGGGCGGATCCAATTCCTTTATTGAAGCTCTTGTGGATGGTGATCCTGAATTTAGATCAAGGCACGACTGTTGCTTCCTCTGGGTCGATGTTTCTTTGTCTGAGCTATGCCCCTTCGTGTCAGAGCGGGTGGATCGAATGGTAGAAGCAGGATTGGTGGACGAGGTTAGAAGTATGCACAACCCCAAAGCAGACAATACTAAAGGGATCAGAAGAGCAATTGGAGTTGGCGAAATGGATGATTACTTTAGAATCGAGGCAACCGATGCCGATGAAAAAACCAAGGCGAGGTTTCTTGAGGCAAGCATTACCAAGATCAAGGACAACACTCGTTTGTTGGCTCGTGACCAACGAAAGAAGATTTGCAGGCTCTACAATATGTGGAGCTGGAACATGCATAGAATTGATGCCACAGAGGTTTTTGAGAGACGAGGGTCGAAAGAGGCCGCTGACGAAGCGTGGGAAAGGTTAGTGCTGAGACCCAGTTCCATGATCGTGGACAGGTTCCTGGACGAGGCGCCTAGCACCACCATCATATCACCGAATATGACAGCCACAACAGCCATCGCCCCGCCAGTCCCAATGGCAGCAGTTGCGGCTGCAACCCATTAGAGGTTCGGCGCACCCCAAAACCATATTGACAGAGACACTCGATTAGAAAGCATCGATTTGACGGCGCCACGCGGCAATGTTCGAGTCAGACAATTTATTTACTCTATATTAGTAAAAAAAAAAAAAAAGAAAAAAAAACAGAGAAAGGAGGGAATAAATAACGTAACAAGTTGGGAATGTGAAACGGGCCGTCAAGTACTTTGATTTGGTGGTCCTACTGATTGGGGAGCATTTTTGTAATCCGTGCTGTGTATTTTCTTTTCTTTCTTCGGACTTTTTCCATACTTTCGTGTGTTCGAAGCTGCGTCAAGCCATGGTGCAGAGGCCTCTCTCTTTGGGGGTCCATGGAATACTGGACGGTCTCAAAATCGCCCTAAAATTCATAGAACCCGCTACGAGCTTTTTCCCTCAACTTTTCCTTTCATTTTGCCCCTTCTTGATGTGCTTGTGACATCTCTTTTACATGAGCTGTAATAATTTTTCTGGTTCGCACTATAGCTACGTGGTATCCACATGATTGGAATTTGGAATATCTTTTTGAAGTGTCTTCGTATTCATTCACCACTCTCTCATGATCAAGCAGTGATGAAAACTCCCCCAAGTTCTTCTAGGTCCCAATCCTGGGAATAGATGCAAATGCGATGAAATGAGAATGTTTTCTGATGGTTGACAGTCGATGAACACTTAAACGGTAGGGATTGAACTTTTTGACCCTCCCCCAAAGTAAATGAATCGAGCAACACGTGGATGCAATCACAGGGTGATGGAACCATTTGAATGGAACAAACTGTTGTAAATGGGGAGGGGCCTAGGTTCTTTATGCCCCACTCACACACCCCATATTAGAAAAAGTGTGGAGGACCCATACCGAAGAAAAGGGAAAACCCTTCTTTAGTTCGGAAGCTTCATTCAGGGCAAGAAAGGTTAATTGAGTAGTTAGAATCAACTTTACAAAAGGAAACTAATAATCTCTTGCTTTACATGGGGTTTTAATTATATTTTCAAATGGGTAGCTGTGTGAAACTTTTGGTTTGGAGATTAAAGAATGTCACAGAATTGGAGATATATGTTTCTCTGCATGATACTTGCCAAGATGAAGTAACTCATCTATGTGAAGCAACAACAAGAGCTGCAATTGTTAAAATGTTAATAAGGTCTTTCCACAAGAGAGTTTGAATATGCATTGGAACCCTTCCAACAGGTTAGTGCTCATTTCTGTGCAGTATATGTTCACTTATTAAAATTGCAGTTAGTACCATTGTGTTCGATAAATAGACCGTGAGATTTGAAAAGCTGGACAGATCATTTAAAGCTGAAATGCCGGACAACTCTTTCAAATCCCTCTCGTTTCTTTAATCTCTTACTCTCAGGAGAATATTTGGGTTACAAATACCTGAGGAATAGCTTGATTTATCCGGTAATTTAGTAAGTTATCAGCACCAGAAATGGCCAAAGTCGCAATCATTGGACCAAGGGAACAATAAAGCACAAACCACACAAGCAGAAAGGAGAGAATTGTATTAGTCCTGTCGAGATCATAACGCATGATAATACATGTGAAGATCAGTGCTTGCACTCTTATTTAATCATTCAGCTCGGCACTTAATTTTCTTTAAAAATTGTCAAGACTTCCAGAGAGGCAAGCATTTGGAGACTTGGTTAGTCAACTGCTTCCTCTTCTGCTATATAAATTGATGTACTTCAGCATTCACAATGAGCAATATTTTCATCTACAAACTGATTGCCCATGTATGTGAATGCGCATTCAATCTCTTACTCTTGGCTTGCATAATTACACTTATTTTAATTTACATCTTCATGGCTCTAAAACGAGATACGGCTTACAAGCGACCAAACAAGTTGAAAGATGCTGGAGTAATGAGCATCACCATCTCTATCGTGATAATATGAGAAAGATTGATTGGGACTTGTGGATGTCCTAGTTGCCCTACTAATGCTTGTCATCATCGAACAATTCATATACAAGACTCTTTATTCTTTGCCAGGACAATATAAGGATCAAACAGAGAGGTCTATCAATCATTCATAAAATTGAGACATTGTCGGAATTGTACCACAATCAGTATGTGTGAATCTTTCTCGAGCAGTCACTCAGTACGGAATTAAGAAAAGGACAGACGGTAGTGCACAGACAGACACTCTTCCAGTCAACTAACCGCTGATGTGCTTGGCATACTATTAATTTGCATATTTCCTGAAAAGCCAGAAGTTTTCGATGTCATAATTCTGTTATTTTTTATAGCCTAATATATTGGAGCAGCTTTAAACATGAAAAGATCAAACTCTGTATGATAGGCATTTTATACTGGTTAGTTTTATGCTTGTGAATAAAAAGTTACATGCACGGATGCAAATCCTTGGTTTATTTCATTCCAAAATCATGCGAAACTTCACATCTCTGCTCGGACAAGTACAAACAAGACTGGCAATATCTCATAAAAGTTAAAACATCTGATAAGAGCCCTGGATTACCCTTAGCATGTTGTGATCCCGCGATTGTAGTCCTTGGGGTTGGAGGACAATGCATCAAATGCCAATACAAAATACCATTTCGTCCCCAAAATTTACAACCAAATGTGCAAGTTTTGACATGGAACTTGATACGACACTCAAACCCTCATCAGATTTAAATGCCAGGACTTATCACATAGAGAGTGATTAGAATAGTCTGCATCAAGATTGGAACAATTTTAGCCTTGTGCCAAAGAATCATATGCCTCAAACTCTCATGAGAACTATCATGGGACATTCCTCGTACTCTTTCTGAATGTGCTGTTCCATGAGCACCTTTTTGTTTTGTTCTCCATATTATTCTGGTAGCTTTATGTTTTTTCTGCTATTCTTTGTTCTCTTTCACATTAGGTATTCCTGGAAAATGCTCGTCAGTAACTCTAATATAACTCCACCCAACCACTAAGTATAAGTTACCATATGCACAATTAGAAGACGTGTACGCAAGATAAAATGACATCCACGATCCCTCATTAACCAGATTTCTCTGTCAACTTTTCCACTTTAGTGTAATCAAACAAGGAAATTTGGTTAAATGCAAGATACAGTTAGCATGATGCAATAGAAAGGATTGCAACATGAACAGTATCTGGAAAAAAAACGATGCCTGAAGCTACAATATTCCTGGAGCTAAATTTCCGAAGAGCTATCTTCTGGGCATGGACTCAACATGCTGACTGTGATCATCAAGTAAACTGAACTGTATTTCACATCTTTCTGTAATATCTAATCTTCCATTTGGTATGCGTTAAGGGAATCTGGGTTGGCTTTAGTCAGAATCTCGTGGCATAGAAATAGCAAAAAGTTGCAATTAACTTTGCATCTGCCTGGATACTGCAGCCTGACATTCAATGCCTCGCCTGATTAATTAATATCTCCATTCTCCTATATCATTTATTTATCCTATCAAGATAAAAAGGTTCTTGCACACCTATAACAATGTGAACATAGAATGTTATGGGAGAACCTTCTGCTACGACCAACTGCCCAGCTATATTTAATGACAGTGAGAAAAGAAGAAGCGGAACGAGAATAAACTTTCAACTAAGCGTATGCCACCTCAAGTAATATCGGATATTTTTGGCCAAACTTGCTCACCCCAGAAAACAAAAAGGAGATTCTGCAGGGTCTACCCGGCGAAACCTTCGGTTGTATGTTGAATCCTCATGGCACTATCAACTGTCTTACCCGGCGAACCAAGAGAAAAAATGAAGAGCATGAGAACAAGGAATAGCATATTAATCATGGGGCGGTGGGTCGACCCTTCTTCCTCCCCTTTGCATATTCCCAATTACATTGCATGCGTGTGAGGTAAAAGAAAGGAATCTTCTTTTCTTCTTCTCCTCCTAGTTATTGTCCTTTTTGGTTCGAATAAGTGGCAGAAGAATCTTCTAAGACTGTCCCTTTCCAAGAACGATGGCTCTGAGGCAGGAAGAGGCCTTTCTAACTGTTATTTCAGTTAGCGAACAGTCGCGAGAGAAAGGTAAATCGCCAACACTTGAAATAATTGTTTATACCGGGAACCTCATTCTTGTGCCTCGGAAATGACGAAGACATTGTATCAGCATCATACACCATACTATCTGTTGGCGAGGCGTATGACTACCAATCATAGTTTGTCGCTCATGAGCAGTCGCTAGTCATTAATCCGACCATACAATGCCAGCATTGAGACATGGTGTATGATGCTCCCTGAATATTCCCCTCGGCAACGCATTCGAATTCTCAAAGACAGTATGCATCACATGACTGCTTCCCTATGAGATAAAATGTAAAAGATAATCGTCCATAGCCAGTCACATTCAAATTGACCAGTGGAAAACAGAGGAAGCTTCAAAATTAGCATAGAACGAGTATCTAAATCACACCCGAACAATGTCGGTCTTCCATGCACCGCTCCTGGTAAAATTCTGGGCAGCCTCCTGCAAATCCAAGAGCCGCATTGGCCTCCATTAGTGTTGAAGGTGAAGAAAATGCCTGAAAATAACTTCGGGGTGATGACAATCTCATGTTCAACGTCAAATTGTGGTTGAACCTCTGTCTTTGCGCATTCAATTCAAATTTTCGTCTACGCAAAACTCATTGCGAGTTCATCGCACGAATCAGAAAAGTTGCCAAACGATTTGCTCAAGCCATTGCTTGTCCCTCATGTCTACAGTCCTGCTAGAATCAAGTTCTGCTCATGACACCACAAAAAATAGGCACTTACCGGGACACCAGCAGCAGCCCGGGGATGGCAGTGAACTGCCATCTCTGATCATGACGACGATGGTGCTAGGAGGCAATCAGCTGCCGGATCAGTGGTATGCTTGATTTTTTGAATTTTGAGTCCCTATTGCAAGATGAACGAACTCGCTTGATGAGAAGAGCTTATGTGCCATTTTGGCTACGTTTATTTATCTATTTTCCTCTTTCATTTAGAATTAATTAAAGAAAATTCCAAATAAGAAATAAAGTGCATTTATTTTCTCTAATAAGGGCCTGAAGTGGGACTTGTTTTAAACATGAACCTGAAGTGCCATTATTTTCTTAAATAAGGGTCTGAAGAAGTTTTATCTATTTCAAATAAGAACCTAACTTTTTGACTAGTTAAGGGCATTTTGTTGTCTATCATTTTTTTGAATTTTTTTCCTTTTTTTTCTTTTTTCCTTTTTTCTTTCTTTTTTCCTTTTTCTGGTTTGTCTTTCTTCTTTGTCGGTGGCCAATTGATGACTAGCAATGCTTGGAGAGGGCTATGTAAGGGTCACCCTCATCGATCACAAGCTTTAGACGGCTTCGCCTTGGGTGAGGCCGCCCACGCAACCAAAGGTGAGACTGACCCTTGTGGCCATTGGTGAGGTCAACCCTCGCCAGATCTGGGCGAGGTCAATCCTCACCATATCTGGGCTAGGGTTGCTTCACCCATGACCAATGAGGGACAACCTTGCCTGGCTGAAGCCATCCCTCACTAGCCCTATGGGAGGGTGGCCTCGCTCGCGACCAGCAAAGGCCTACATGCCCTAGTTAGTGCTTAATAGCGGCTAGCAAGGGTCATCGAGTCCTTGCTAGCCCTTTCCAAGATCTAGTGAGGGTTGCCAAGCCCTCACCATCCCTGGTTGGAAAAGAAAAAGAAAAAAAAAGTAATTTAAAAATTCAAATTGAATTTGAACGAAAATGACCTTTGATCATTCAAAATATTTAACTCACTGTAACTAGCGAGATCAACCCTTATTTGAAGTAATTATAACCACTTCCAATCCTTATTTGAAACAACTATGGTCACTTCAATCCTTTATTGTAAGAGTTTTCCTAATATGGGCTACATTAGTCGATATAGTAAGTTACCGTTTTACGAGATTAGTCTAAGATGAGATAAAATGTTTTCTAATTAGTCTAATATGGGACTGACTAGTATGAGCCGAGTTGAGCTTGACCCATAATGAGAGGGTCTATCTATTATAAATAGTGCTCAAGTCTTTCCTCTAACCCTAACATACACAATTATCCTTACAAATGAGCGTTTATCAAGTTTTAAGAGTGGGGGATTGACTCATTGAACCAGTGATACAGAGGGCAATAAAGAAGAAACACTTGTATTTGGATCGTCACTTTTCCGTATCGAGAACAATGGACTTCAAATAAGTGTGTCAATCTTTCAACTCGATTACATATGTTCTTGTTCTAGCTATTCAGATCGCAGGATTGCATTTTCGCAACTAACATGTAGTGTCAACGCTTCCATATATTAGAAAATGAACATATAGTTTTTGCCCCTTTTTCATGCTTTTTCGTACAACAAAAATCAATTTTGATTATATAAAAGGAAAGAGACCGCAAGAAGAGCAAAACCGTGGCTGGTGTGTCATCGGGGGAGTCCACACGCAGCCACATGCCGCTGGGCATCAAACACATGCCCCACGCATCTCCATACGTCCTCATGTGCAGGCAAAGCTAACACATGCGTTGTACGCACTTGGGCTGGTGTCATCATAATGTCAACAGCTTGGTGACTCGACCCGGTTGACTTGACGACTTGACTTAAGATTCAACCTATTGACCCGCCCAAACTAGTTTTTAGTTGACTGGATCGGTCAACCGGTTGAACCGTTACTAGTAGGAAAGTGTTGGGGCTCATAATATAATCTAAAGAGGGGTGAATAGGTTGTTTTCAAATTTTGATAATCTTTTATGAAAATTAGGTGATTGCTAAGTAAAGATCACCCCAACCTAATGTTTACGTAGATACTCACTAATTGTATGCAAATGTATATAAGAGGATGAAGAACATTGGGACATAGATAGTTATAGTGGTTCGGCTTTATCCTTAAGCCTACGTCCACTCTTTAGACTAACAGTCTCAAGATGGGCTAGATTTCACTAATAATTTGCTTAGAAAGTTATAAACGGCTAGCACTGATCTTTTACACGATAGATTCCACTATATGGACTCAATTGCTACACTTAAACTTATACACTTAATCCTCAGCATAATTACTAAACAGCATGAATGTCAAAACAGTAGGACAAAGAGCTTTTAGCTAAGCACAACAGTATGTAAGCTGCTTGATTTTTTATGTGTCGCACTCTCTTTTGGTTCTTCATCATATTCTCTTTTATACTCTTCTTCAATCTATCTGTTAAAGATGAATTAAAGAAGTATGTGATCATTGAAGAGTTTCCATTGAGCTGATGTCCAAGAATGTACTACCCATATAACTTCTTTCTTGGGATTTTTGCATTTAACCAAAAATAGCAACTTCTATTGTCTTTTCACTGCAATTTATGACTGACTTGTTAGACAACCTAGCTTATTTGCTACATACTTTATTTTGATTCTACTGCTGTGTGAATTCATATAATTCAACGGCTCTTTGGCTAGCCCAATGAACATAATCTAATGTACTTGGTTGTTACATCACTATCAACCTAATTGTTACAGCTCTGACATAAACATTATCAGTAGCTAATCTTTTTGGTTAACTAGTCTTATTTGTCATAACAAGACATTTGCAAACTTATTTCGAACGGATCACACCATGGATGTTGCGTAGTTCTTTAGTCCAAACATCTGCATACAATATAGTAAGTAATATAATAAAGATAACTTGGGCATCATCAAAACCACATGAAGATGCTTTCTCTAATAGTCTCCCCATTTTTTATGATGACATAACTATTTTGTAGATGTGAAAGAATGATAAACATTGTTTGAAGTAATTTGCGTAATTTAAAATATGATCTCCTTAGGATATTTTGCTATAATGCTCTGGAGATATGAACTCATATGATTTTTAGTAAAATAACGCATGATTGCACAAAAGAACTTCTATCTAGAGTGTGTCATCATCTATTTTGGGGTTCATAATATAATAACTAGTGCCTTACCCTAACTGGATGATGCACTCGCATGCTCCCTTGTCTCGGTGAGTAGTTCAATTTCAAAGGACAATTGTTTGTATGCAAAACATTATGAGAGAATACTTAGCAAATTGTTAGTACCAAAACCAATGAGCATATTCAAAATTTTCAAATATTGTCACTAGCATATGTTCTAAGTTATAAGTAAATGTTATAAGCGTATTCATATGTTATGAGCAAATGTTATAAGCATGTTCACAATAAGTAGCTCTCCTCCTTTTTGTCAATAAGCAAAAAGTGAGAACCAGCTACATGAATCAAAAGATATGTTTCATTGATGGCAAGAGATAAGTCAATACAAGAGAGCAGACCTAAGCAACGAACTATGATAGATAAAGTAGTAGGAGCAAAACATAAGCACATAAAGATTTGAGAATGTTTAGGTGTGGGCATTTGTGATACTGAGAAGAAGTGGGCTATTCGAGTTTGATAGTCTCTAGTTTAGGGCGTATAGGTTGTAGCAATCTAGGCTAAGGAAGGTACGCTCAATTTTCACCATGTATCGAGTCAGGGACAAGAAAGTGTTCCTGATTTCCTTGACATCCGCTTGTGATTGGTTAAAGCTAGTAGGAGAGGCAAGTGCATCCACAACAAGTGAAGGTGATCTTTCTGGTCAAGGTGGACAAGGGGTCTTGGATGGTGCCGATGTCTTAGCTTGTTTACGCTTTTCTGGTTTAGAGAGCTCAACAAGTCTTTCTTTAAGCTTTGCCACTGTTCTGTCATGATCACCATGACCAATGGGGATGATATCTCCTCAACGATTGACCCATCCTTCTGTTGGGGTTTCATGAATCATGTATAAGAAAATTAACGAAATAAATGCAGCGGAAACAAAGATATATTCTACACATGATTCTCCTTAGGCGTTATTCGTGCGTTTTAATAAAAAATCTAAACATAAAAGGGAGTTAAATGAAAATACCTCTCGAAGCGCGCTTTGAAACAAGTCGGTTCGGATGTTCTACAGTACGAGTCCCACAAGCGTCGGACCTCTAGTTCAGACACACCAACAACGAACGTCGAACGGAAGAGAGAACTTTCGGATATTCACCACTTTGATTGTGCTAGCAATCACATGGAAACAAACCGTCATATCCTTGATGTATAATAGTCACGGCCCGAACGATATAATGTTCTTCTTTCTTGCGTTTCAAAGACACAAGAACACGCACACAATTTGCTCTATGTTTTCAGCAAAGCATTTTCTCTCTAAAACACAAATGCACACCCACCTTTTCTCTATCTTTTCAACCCGTTTAAGTGTCGCAAAAACAACTCTTTTAAACTAAAAATATAAACCAATCAGCAACGGTTGCTGATCGATGGACAATCAGCAACCGTTGCTGATTGTCCCCACTCATGCACGAACAATCGTGCATGATGGTCAGCAACTGCTGACCGTTCATGCACGAATTCGTGGATGATGGTCAGCGGTTGCTGACCATCCAAGTTTCATGCATGTGCTTCGTGCACATGCAGGAAGCTTTATATATATATATATATATAATTTATTAAAAAGTATTAATTAATTAATTAAATGAACAAATAATTAATTAATCAATTCCTTTAGGGCATATATCTAACAATCTCCCACTTGCACTAAAGCCAACTTGTTTGGTATGTTAACATATATCCACTTTGGGCATGCGTGTGCATCATATGCAAGTAGGCTCGTGACTATAATACAAATTAAATTAAATCTCATTTAATTTAATTTCAAATCGACTCAATTCGATTGTAGTAATTGCAAACACATTTGCAATAATATTTCTCTCTTGTTCCACGTCATCCTAATTGTTTATGGTGTGTGACATCCCTAGGTTCATCACTAAGCTGGTAGTAAGACTTGTACTAACACATTAGTACTTCCAAAAGAATTAATTGTCCCGATTAATCTTTTAGGTCTTACAAGCCACGATTGACATCTAGCAATATGTCATGACTACCCAGATAGTGTGAATGTTTTAAGAACATAATGAGCCTGTCAGCTTTGGCTACAGTGTAATTCAATCCCTCTGTCTTACTATGTCCCGATCAAACAAAGACCATGGAATATTTGTCAAGTCATTAATTCGATCATATGCACAAATCTAATTGACATGCATTTTATTCGAGACATAAACAATTTATTCTCGGTTACAACCCCGGCCGAGGATTTCAATGTAGTGTCACAATTAGATCGCATAGGACATCATTATCATACCTTGCATATAATAAGGAGACAGATTCCATATTGCGCACACGTGTAACTTCGTATATGAACAAACTATGACCATCAAGTATAAAGACGGATCGACGACCCGGCATTATGTGCACCTGTGAACCATAGTTGTTCGATACACAAGTTAACACTGTGCCTCAGGTCTAAGGATTATTTACACAAGACCAAAGCATGAACAATTAGACATTGACCACGCTAAAAGCTTCCATGTCGCTAATCGTTCCATATGCATCACGTTCAGTGAATTTGTCTAATACAAACACCTGTGTTCTAACTCAAGCATCATAATACCCAATGACATGTGACTCATCATTCCCTTAAGTATCCAATACTTAATGGCGAAGTTAAGAACACACCGGTCTCAACAGGATTATTAATATCCACTTAATAATCCATCGACCGGGAACAATTTAAAAATTCAGTCTAACTATGAACCCGTCACATATATTCTTGACATCTCAAGAATAGGTCTAGTTGCAACTGATCTTATGGAATCATTCATCAATATAAAATAATTGGACAAATGAATGAATACGTCGTTGCCATTAATTAAATAATAATAATGAAAGTACAACTGAAATCCCTAATATATAACTATTACATAGTAGCTTTAGGGCATACATCCAACAATTTCCCAGTTGCACTAAAGCCAACTTGTCTGGTACCTCTAACCCATTTTGTCAATATGTCTTTCAAAAGAAGACTGAGGTAAGGCCTTAGTGAAGGGATCTGCCATGTTTTCTGCTAAGGCAATTTTCTGCAAGGCGATATCACCTCTCCCAACAATTTCTCTGATGAGATGGAAGCATCTCTCAATGTGCTTGGACTTCTGGTGAGACCTTGGTTTCTTAGCTTGAGCTATCGCCCCATTATTGTCACAAAACAATGTGATCGGTTGCTCAATTGAAGGAACGACTCCAAGTTCAAAAATAAACTTCTTCATCCAAGCGGCTTCCTTTGCTGTTTCAGAAGCAGCTACATACTCTGCCTCAGTGGTGGAATCGGCAGTTATGCTTTGTTTGGAACTTTTCCAATTAACTGCACCACCATTGAATGTAAAGACAAACCCAGACGTAGACTAATAATCATTAGGATCCGATTGAAAATCGGAATCGGTATAAGCTACAACTTTAAATTCTCCTTCTCCATATATCAAGAATAAATCTTTAGTCCTTCGCAAGTACTTAAGAATATTCTTGACTGCTATCCAGTGCTCTTCTCCTTGATCAGATTGATATCTGCTAGTAATACTTACAGCATGCGCAATATCAGGTCTAGTACATAGCATAGCATACATTATGCTTCCAATAGCGGATGCCATCCACTCTCTTTCTTCAGGAGTGTTGGGACACATCTCCTTAGAAAGACGAATCCCTTGCCTAAAAGGCAATAATCATCTCTTGGAACATTGCATGTTAAACCGTGTTAACACTTTGTCTATGTACGTAGATTGTGAGAGGCCAATCATTCGTCTTGATCTATCTCTATAGATCTTGATACCTAAAATGTAGGTTGCCTCTCCTAAATCTTTCATGGAGAATTTCTGTGACAAGAATAGTTTTATCGATGATATCATTGGTACATCATTTTCAATCAAAAGTATATCATCGACAAACAAAACTAGAAATGCAATTGCACTCCCACTGATCTTCTTGTATACACAAGGTTCATCCGGATTTTTGATGAAGCCAAACGATTTGACTACCTCATCAAAACGGATGTTCTAACTTCTGGAGGCTTGTTTGAGTCCATAAATGGATCTCTTAAGCTTACACACCTTCCGTTTTTCACTATTGGATTCAAAACCCTGTGGTTGTTCCATATAGATGTCCTCTTCGAGAAAACCATTTAGAAAAGTGTTTTGACATCCATCTGAAATATCTCATAATCAAGGTGTGTAGTTATAGCCAATATAATCCGAATGGATTTTAGCATGGTCACAGGTGAGAAAGTTTTGTCATAATCAATTCATTCTTTCTGACGATATCCTTTTGCCAATAGCCGTGCTTTGTAAGTTCCAATTTGACCTTCAACATTCATCTTCCTCTTGAAGATCCATTTACAGCCAATTGGTACAATACCATCAGGCAGGTCAGTCAAGGTCCATACCTCATTGGAATACATTGAATCCATTGCGGATTTCATCGCTTCTAGCCATTTACCAGAATCGATATCCAACATCGCCTCCTCATAGGTTTTAGGATCACCGGGTTGATCACTATCATTCACAATGAATAATGGTTCAATATGATCAACTAAATATCTATAACGAGCAGGTGGGCGAGACGTTCTCGCACTTCTCCTAAGAGGTTATGTATCAGAAGCTCCCACTGAATCAGAGATTGGTATTTGAACTTGGTTGTTTGATACTTCATTATTTTCTTCTTGTAAGACTATTTTCTACCCAGCACCACTTTCTTGGATGAACTGATTCTCCAAGAAAGAAGCGTGCTTGCATACCAAAATTCTTTGGTCTGAATGAAAATAGAAATAATATCCAAGAGTTTTCTTTGGATATCCAATGAAGCGACCTTGTTCAGATCTTGCCTCCAATTTTTCCACTTTCAGCTTTTTCACAAAAGCTGGACAACCCCAAATCTTAATATGATTAAGGCTAGGTTTCCTACTATGCCATATCTCATAAGGCGTAGTTGGAACAGATTTGGAGGGCACTCTATTCAGTATATATACAGCTATCTCAGGGGCATATCCCCAAAGGGATATTGGCAAATTGGTGTAACTCATCATAGATCGTACTATATCTAATAAGGTACGATTCCTTCATTCAGATACACCATTATCATCTGGAGTTCCAGGAGGTGTCCATTGTGATAAAATGCCATTCTCTTTAAGAAAGTCCAGGAATTCAATACTAAGGTATTCACCTCCTCGATCTGATCGAAGAGCCTTAATACATTTTCCTGTTTGTTTCTCAACTTCAGCCTTGAATTCCTTGAACTTTTCAAAGGATTCAGATTTATACTTCATGAGATATAAATAACCATACCGTGATCGATCATCGTGAAGGTAATGAAGTATTTATAACCACCTCTAGCAGATTCATTAATTTGTCCACATATATCTCGTATGTATTAATCCTAATATGTCGCAGCTCGCGCACTTTGTCCCACAAAAGGCGCTTTGGTCATTTTTCCTAGAAGACATGCCTCACAAGTCGAGTATGACTCAAAATTTGAAGGATCAATGTATCCATCATTACTCAACTTGTTAATTTTGTCTTCTCCAATATGACCTAATCGGAGATGCCAAACATACTTTTTATTTGGACCATCTCTAGGGCGTTTATTAGTTATGGCATTTATATCAATTCTATTTTGCTTATTGACATTGGTAATCGCATTACCGGACATTGTAATGGTATAAAGATTGTTGGTTAATAAGCTAGAACCAACACATATTCTATTATGATAAATAGAACATACATCATCGGCGAAAGAAAATTCATAATTCTCTTTACCCAGACGAGGTATAGAGATGATGTTCATAACAGCATTCTTATAATACAAACAATTCTTTAAAACCAATACATGTCCGAAGGCAAACATAAACGAAAAGTCCCTATAGCTAATGCAGCAACTCTTGCTCCATTGGCAAACGTCAGACAATCTCATTTCGCCCTAGCATCCTGCTTATTTCCAGATTCGCAAAGACATACAAATATGTGAAGTTGCAGCAGAATCTAGAACCCATGAGTTGGATTCAGCACTAACCATAATATTAGTTTCAATAAGCATAGACACCATATCTTCATAAGGTCGGTTCTTGGGCTTGACCTTCAAGCTCGCGAGGTACCTCTTACAGTTCCTCCTCCAGTGCCCTTTGACACCACAGTAATGACATTTCCCTTTATCAATCATGGGTTTTGGTTGCACAACAGGTTTGGCAGGTCTCTTCCATTTATTTTTCTTTAAAACAGTCTTACCCTTTGAAGAAGAAGCCTTAGCCATAGCCACTACATTTGACCTCATGTTATGCATTTCCTTCTCATAAACTACCAGCATGCTATGTAACTCAGCAAGAGTTTTCTCCATCTTATGCATGTGGAAGTTTTGGACAAAACCAGAGAAGGAATCGGGTAAAGATTGGAGGATCAAATCCACAGCTAAAGATTGGAGGATCAAATCCACAGCTAACTCATTGTCTATAACGAGATTCAGCCTAGCCAATTCTTCAATGTGCCAGATCATTTTCAAAGCATGATCATTAACAGATGATCCTTCAGCCATCCTCATATGGTATAATGCCTTAGATATCTCATATCTAGAGGTTCGACCATTCTCATCAAAGTATTCCTTTAAGTGCAAAATGATCGATGCAGCATCTTCCATAGATTCATACTTCTTCTGTAATTCATTATTCATAGAAGCAAGCATATATGACCTAACTTTTAAGTCATCATCACGCCACTTATCATAAGTGACACGCTCCTCTTGGGTCCCACCCTTAGGAAAGGAGGTTGGCATCTTTTCATCAAGCACATACCCAATTTTTTCTGAATTGAGAACAATTCTCAAATTCCTCACCCAGTCAGTGAAATTGGGTCCAGTCAAACAATTCTTGTCAAGTATAGAAGCGAATGGGTTTGTGGTCACCATTTTTCAGAGTAATAATATATCTGTTGCAGAAAATAAATTGTTAGCCGTTGTACTTTTCATAATAACTATTTCATTTTGGTCTTTAAATGAAATAGATCCTCCCACTAAATTTATATTCGAATCCCATACTCCTTAAGATGGGAAGCGGTAATCTTTGTTGGGTAAAGATTACTAGTGGGGATTGGAATCCCACCAGTCCAAAGTCCACCTCACCTAACAGTTATTAGTGTCCTATGAACTTAGTGAGTGAACCAGCTTGTTCAACGCATCATATGCGAGTCCCAATCATAACTTCGGCCTCTAGACCATGAAAGCCTCACCTAACAGTTATTGGCATCATGATCATAGTTAAGTCTAGCCCATCGTCTCATGCAAGTATTGAAAACACAAATGATTCCCTCACCTGACAGTTATTAGGAATCATTTGGCTCCAACCCCACAGCATCATATGCATAATGGAGTGGTCCAATATTATAAATGGTAATTAACCCCTATGTATCCATAACCGGTTAGTTAACCGCTATAATATTGGATCAAACCACGACGATGGAAGGCCACGAGTCCGAAACCCATTTCGACTTAATATTCTTTGTAAGGAGATTTGGGTCATTATTAACGGTCTCACTTTGCACATTAACCGGTTTAACATGCACGATATCATAAACACAATAAATAAATAGATATTACATAAACATCTATCCTATGTGGTGATCATGGAATTATGGTTCAATGGGTCTCGAGCCAAAAAGACCCATTTAGCCATTTTAATGTTTTAATAATATGGACCTGCTCTTCACTTTTTCTTTAATCTTTGAACTCTTCAAAGACCGGGCCCAGAGAGCTCACCGGTTTAATGGCTCCTCCAATGGCTCCTCCTCCTCTTGTAGTATTTACATCAATAATTGAAATACTAAACTATACTAAAAATTACATATCAAGAAAAATTAAAGTAAAATAAAAGGAAGGACGCAGCCTCCATTTAATAATTACATCCCCAAAAAGAATACTTGTAATCATCATACATTCATCCATACAACAATCACAACAATTAGGGATTTTTCCATGATCACCACCTTTCCTTACGAGCCATAAATTCAAAATTTAAAGCTCTGGAAGGCATGCATAAAATTCTGCATATCATTTGCAAAATATAAACATCAAGTATAACAAGTTATGGATTTTTCATTCAAAATTGTTTTAGTTCTAATTTTTGCTTTGTTGATTAAATTTATCACATAAATCAATCAACTTCTATAGGCCACATAAGAGCAAGAGAACCAATTCTCTTAACAAAAGTAAATTGGCCATTAGAGTGCAAAAATATATTTGAACTATAAATCAATTAAACGCATGAAAACGCCTAAGGTTGGCTTTGATACCACTGTTGGGGTTTTATGAATCATGTATAAGAAAATTAACGAAATAAATGCAGCGGAAACAAAGATATATTCTACACATGATTCTCCTTAGGCGTTATTCGTGCGTTTTAATCAAAAATCTAAACATAAAAGGGAGTTAAACGAAAATACCTCTCGAAGCGTGCTTTGAAACAAGTCGGTTCGGATGTTCTATAGTACGAGTCCCACAAGCGTCGGACCTCTAGTTCAGACACACCAACAACAAACGTCGAACGGAAGAGAGAACTTTTGGATATTCACCACTTTGATTGTGCTAGCAATCACATGGAAACAAACCGTCGTATCCTTGATGTATAATAGTCACGGCCCGAACGATATAATGTTCTTCTTTCTTGCGTTTCAAAGACACAAGAACACGCACACAATTTGCTCTCTGTTTTCAGCAAAGCATTTTCTCTCTAAAACACAAATGCACACCCACCTTTTCTCTGTCTTTTCAATCCGTTTAAGTGTTGCAAAAACAACTCTTTTAAACTAAAAATATAAACCAATCAGCAACGGTTGCTGATCAATGGACAATCAACAACCATTGCTGATCGTCCCCACTCATGCACGAACAATCGTGCATGAGCGGTTGCTCATGCACGACTTCGTGCGTGATGGTCAGCAACTGCTGACCGTTCATGCATGAATTCGTGGATGATGGTCAGCGGTTGCTAACCATCCAAGTTTCATGCATGTGCTTCGTGCACATGCATGAAGCTTTATATATATATAATTTATTAAAAAGTATTAATTAATTAATTAAATGAACAAATAATTAATTAATCAATTCCTTTAGGGCATATATCTAACACCTTCTAGTGTCATCCTGAGCATTATCTTGTCCAGTGTTTTCTTCCCAATTTCTACATTTGGAATGACAATTGGTAGTGCTTCAAAGTAGTTAATCTTGAGATGCTTGAAGATGCATGTGACCAAAGCACCATAGGTAGCTTCCCCGTCTTTCTCTTGACCATGCGATACAAGTGGATAAAGATCATGTGGGGAAAGAAATCTCTTCAAACTTGTTGAGGATGGCCCAAATCCCTCTTAACTTGTATCAAGAGACATCGTTCATAGAAGATGCTTTTGGATGAAGGTAGAGAGTAAGGATCTTTTGAATGAAATTTATTTTGAAAGGAATAAGACTCAGTGGAACAATTTCCTTAGAACTGCGAGCAAAGTTGGGAGTTTTTAAAACAAAGCTATAGGCCTCATCGAGCTCTATTGGAATGCGTTTGAAGACATTGTATTCGGTTTGTATTATCTCAGCTAGTTCATTAAAAGTCACAACATAATTTTGTCCATGAAAGTGAAGATGAGAAAGTCCCGGTTTGGAAAATACAGATTTGAGTAAAATATTACTACAAGGGCAAGGTGAGCCTCTTCTTTCATGAAATACAATAATTTGAGTCGAAGTGTTTCGAAAAGTTTAGAGAGAAAAATCTCATGATTATCTAAAAACTCAAAATCAACATAACAATAAGGAATAATGCCTCGATCGTAGAAGTGATGTTTGCAAGTTTATGTTATATTGAAAGAAAGAAATTGAATTTGAAATTTTCATCTTTGTTGAAACCAATAGTGGGTTCTTAGTTTTGAAATACTCAGTCGTCATCATCTTCTTAATGTTTATCTCCCAAGGCTTCTCCTGTTTCTTTTATGGCTTCATTTCCCTTAGCTTGTGAAGTGATAGGCTCAAGGACGATCTCTACTTCTTCGATAATTTGTTTGCCTTTTTGTCTTTGAGAGCAGCCAGTTCAGAGGTACCTTCCTTTTAGTTGATGATTTCTAAGGTACGGTTGAGAGAATTGAGAGGTTAAGTAGTTGAATGTGATGGTTCAGTGGTTGGATTTTCTTGAGCAGTCAATGCCTGTTCAAGTTGTGGGATTTGTGTTCTATGGCTTCAAACTTGAGGAGTTTCTTTAGCTCCAATCCATGGGTTTCCATGAGAGCAACTAGGCCTTTCAATATATCTCCTGGAAGTGTTTGGGTAGGAGCTCATGACGATGGAGTGGCTATGACCAATGGTGCCATAAGTGGTACGACGCCTTTGTCCTGTTCTGCTGGCACCCAAGATTTAGGAGTTTTTCCTACAAGCGTTTTTTTTTTTTCCTATTGTTGTAGGCAATGGGGGTGATAGTAGTAGTTGACCCACCAACTTGAGCCATACCCTGACTTTAAGTGGCCTCCAGAGACTCTTCTTGTTGGATGACCTCCTCTTTAGAGATTTTAGACATTCAACCAATGGTACATGAGGATTTTCTTATGACCTTGGAAGAAGGGCGAGCTTTGGGTGCCATGGTTTTTTAGTGTGGAAAAAATTTGAATGTAGAATAAGCACGAGTTTTGAGTAAGTGAAGTAGAATAGATACAAGATAGCAAGTATGACCAATAGTGAGGATGGAAATACTGACTCTATAAATAGGAGCAGCGTATTTCACATAGGGTGAGAGAGTTAGCCATTGTCTCTCGACAGTAACTTTCTTATATGTAATTATTTTGTATTCAAATTTTATCAATTAAACAGGTAGTAAATTTGTACTTATAGATTTTGCTATAACAACTGTAACATCTATAGATAGGGTATAATTTAGTCAGAATGGAAACAAACTAGTACTTATAACGGTAACTTTTTTTTGAATTAATACAGTGGGTGTGTGTACCTGTTGTTTCTACCGTACCCGATGTTTTTGACTTAATTGAAACATTACCTAGATGGTGTCATTCTAAAGCATTGCATATTCCTAGTTTACCATGAATGTATTTAAAGGTTGGCTTATCCTGCAGCTTGGTGAAAATGTCTGCTAGCTGCTGTTTTGACTCTACAAATTGTATACATATGTTGTTGTTAACATGATCTCTAACGAGGTGATGTCTTACCTTGATGTGTTTTGCTCTAGAATGTAGTGCTGGCGTTATCACACATAATAGGAATACAATCCTTGTCTTTTCTAAAATTACTTAGTTTTTATTTCATTCAAATAAGTTGTGCACAACAGTTTTCGAGTGCAATATATTCACCCTCAGTGGTTGAGAGTGACTGAATTTTGTTTCTTCATAAACCAAGAAATCAATATATTTTCTCACTGTTGGCAAGTACCTAATGTATTTTTTCTACCACCTTACAACATGCAAAGTCAACATCCGAGTATCTAAGCCAGCATAAGTCTGCATTTTTGGGATACCAAATCCATAATTTTTGAGTGAATCCAATGTATTGGATATTCGTTTGATGACTGATAAATGTGACACTTTTGGATTTGATTGAAATCCAGCATGTAAGCAGCTGCTAAATAAAATATGAAGTCTACATGTTGTTAAGTATAGAAGTGAACCTATCATACTTCTATACAACTTGGAGTCGACAAGCTTACCTTTCTCATCTTTTCCAACTTGGTAGAACATGACATGGGTGTCTTGATTTTATTGTATCCTTCTAAACCAAAGTTCTTTACTATTTCATTTTAATACTTCTCTTGATGTATGAAGGTGTCTTCAGAAGTTTGCTTGATTTGAAGTCCAAAAAGGAAGTTTAGTTCACTGATCAGGCTTATCTTGAATTCACTTTTCATCATCTTTACAAAATCCTTGCACAGTATATTATTAGTGGCTCCAACAATTATATTATCAACATATATTTGAACAATAAGTAAATCTTTACTTTTTATTTTGATAAAGAGAGTGGTGTCTACCTTATCCTTTTCAAATTCATGATCTGTCAAAAAGTTACTTAACATTTCATACCAGGCTCTAGGTACTTGCTTTAGTCCATATAGTGCATTCTTGAGACAATAAACATCACAAGATCTTCATGTTTCTTCAAAAACCCGTTTGTTGCTCAACATACACTTTTTCTTTGATATAACTGTTTAAAAATACACTCTTAGCATCCATTTGATATAGTTTGAAATCATGGAAACAAGTATAAGTTAATAATAAATGTATAGCCTCTAATATAACAAGAAGATCATAGGTTTCATTAAAATCAATACCTTCCTCTTGTAATATTCTTTAGCAACTAATCTTGCCTTTTTATGTACAACATTACTTGTTTTGTCAAGTTTGATTCAAAATACCCATTCAGTTCCTTACAATATGATCATTGGATCTTGCAACTAGTTCCCATATATTGTTGACTTTGAACTAATGTAATTCCTCTTGCATGGCTTCAATCTAGCTTTCATCTTTGAGAGCATCTTTTACTTCCTTGGGCTCAAATTGGAATATGAAAGCCAAAGAGTTTAACATAATCTTGAGAGATGATCTTGTTTTGATTCATGTATCCATCTTTCCTATTATTTGTTCCTTAGGATGATTAAACTTGAATCTCCAATCTTTGGAAGATTGTCCTTGATTTGAGAGATCAATTGACGGTTGTGGTTGCTACTATTTTTGAGTGACCAGTGTAGATATATGTATTATGTTTTTGCAGTCATCAGTTTGAACCCCTTGTTATCATCCATGAATTTCATATTTAATGATTCTTCCACTACCTTTGAATCTTTGCTAAAAACTCGATAGATTTTACTTGTAGTTGACTGACCAAGAAAAATGCCTTCATTTGCTTCGTGTGACATCCTGAATTTCCAGTTCTATTTTCAATTGAATGAATCGGGCTTTCCATCGATACGCCTATAGTTCTATTCTCTGAGCTAATCACTCACAAGATAATTAATTTATCTAGTGAAGCCATTTAGGGATTTTAACGCAACATATTTAAGAATTTGACCAAAAGTCAGATTGCTCGATCGTGCTAATCTACAAGGGTCATTATGGCACAATTAAAAATCGACCAAAGATCAGAGATATGTCGATTCGACTAAGATGTGTGATCAAAGTGTGGGTGATTCCACTTGATTACAAAATTCTTGTTGATCAACACTAGACTAATTTTTCTGTCGTTTTGGTACCCCGTGTCCGCATTTGAAATCTCGAGATTTTAACGACAATCGAAAGTCGTCAATATGTTGAAGATGTACAATGTGGCTCGAAAATAATTGATCACGGGTCAATTGCCCTAAAAATTTATAAAAGCTACTCGGTAGGCCAGATCATGCTAAAATTGCGTCAGATTGAAATTAACCGCGAATTTGAACTCGATTTCAGAAATTGAAAGTTCTATCATGTCACAATTTATTTTAGGATCGTCGACTCATCTTCCGAAGATTTTTCTGCAAACAGAGATTTTTGGCAATTCAAAGTATGGCTGTTTTTGGTCGAAAAAATTAGAGAACCATTTTTTATCACACTTTTGGGATGCAAGTTGGTTCTATTGGTAAGAAAAAATGTTAATTTGGGCAAGGACACCTTGGCAGAATTTATGGGGGTTGAATTGAATCAATTTAAGGAGAAATTGAGGTGGATTTGGGGGAAATGTGTTCAAATTCATAGGTTCCTTGGTGTGCAACCTTTTGGACCATTTGACAAGTGTGTTAAGGAAGTTTTGGATTGGATATGGGTTGCCGGTCAAGGCTGAAGTAGTGGGACATGTTGGATGAGCTCAAATGAGACAATTATGTCTTCTAGAAAGCTTAATGGCCCCCTCTCTTCAGCAGCTGGCTTCATCCTCTTTAGCAGACCACCTTTCTCCATTAGAAGTGTTTTGGAGCTCCAAAAATTGTAGAGAAACCAGCCAAGTTCCCCTTGCCATTGCAAGCCACCCGGACCACCACGTTGTTGTTCCCCGCACGAGCCCATCATGCACCATTTGCCTTTCGGCCTCTAACTCGTTGTCTCGTGAGCCTAGCCCATGTCCAAGCCTCCCTGAGCCACTGTCGAGCCTCCATCTAGCCGCCTGAGCTACCTCCGTCGTCGTCCAACCACCGTCAAGTGTCGCCACCAGCTACAGCCACTATCGCCCGTCCTCGCCATTTCCAACTCAACTCGTCGCTCGGTTCTCTTCTTGGCCCAACAACTAGAAGCAAAAGCCAGCAAGGTTCTGTGGACTTCAAGGCCCAGTTTTTAGGCCCGTCCCATCCTTGTTGGGTATTGCCGCTAGGAGGTTTGTCACTGTCTCCGCGTTGCCATCGCCGTGGACTCACCGGATCGCTAAACCTGTGAGTTTACTTGCTAAACTCTACTTAGGAGTTAATGATGCTTAAAGGTTGATTAGTTTAGGCTAAGTATGGTTTAGGTGGTTAGTTAGAATGGATTAGTGATTTAAATATTCGTTTATGCATGTTAGGTGGATAAAACGACTTAATTAGGGACTAGATAGATCGTGCTATTTATCTAGATAGATTCGGAAACTTTTCGGGCCCGTTTAAGTGTTTAATTAAGCATTTTTGGCCTAAGTTTCTAATTTTGGCATTTAATTGCATTTATTTAATTATTTTTCTAATTATTTATTATTTTTCAAAATTATACGGGATAGCGATGATCGGAATTTCATGCTGATTGCAATGATATGCTTGGTTTATTTAATTAAGTGCTAATTTGTGCAAATTAAGTGGAAATTGTGATTTTGGATATTTATTCCAAAATTAGTAATTTCGGTAATTTAATTAGAAAATACCGAGCGTTAGTTTTTAATGCCAAAAATGTCTTTGTGGACTATATAAATGGTGGGATTTTTTTGAAAACAAAGATATTGCACATTAGCTTGTGAGAGCATTATTGCACGTCAGCTTGTGAGAGCGGTATAAGCCTATATGAGTTTGATATGTTAGCTTATGAGAGCAGTATACCTTATTAGCTTGTGTGAGCAATGCTCATTTATCAGCTTGTGCATGATGTTGTCTCTAGTAAAAAGCAAGCTTGTGAGGCTGCCTGATGCGTGTGCTCCATGCACCATACTCAATTTGTGCATGTGAGCGCATAGAGCCTCTAATGGGCGCGTGATCAACAACTACAAGCTCATATGGTAATTCTCTACATTGTTCGCGTAGATGTTTTACATGTTTGATGATTTTATGGATGTGAAAATACATTCGGAACCCTAAATATGTGTATTTTTAGGGTATTTTCACGTATTTTCTTGTATTTTTTATGATTGTGGAAATACATGTATTGATTTATAGGTAAATCATCACATAGCTATCGT
This sequence comes from Eucalyptus fibrosa, assembly GCA_017140475.1. Lineage (NCBI taxonomy): Eukaryota > Viridiplantae > Streptophyta > Magnoliopsida > Myrtales > Myrtaceae > Eucalyptus > Eucalyptus fibrosa. Next base: position 16,981,310 of record CM029506.1, read on the forward strand.
GTAGAGTGTAATTCATTGATAATATATATAAAGTTTAGCTTATATCAATAAATAAAGTAGTATAATTAGCATGATATCTAATTTTAGTGATAAATTGCCTCTGTCACTATGATTAAAATCATATGTATATGGTATATATGAGAAGTAAATCTTATATCATTGGTATGAGAGAATTTCAAGAATTAATTTAAGCTGTGACTATCAAAGTAGCACACTTGATTGGATTTAAGAAATATCGGTCTCATATAATGATAGAATGTTTCATGTTTTAATGAGTAGTCATACTCTCAAAGGAAATGATTGTGCATTAATTCATGGAGGAATACGTAAACAACATATGGTGGAGGAATGACTAATCTTAGTGGTTCATACACTCAAATGTGATAAATTCACAAAAGTTGGAATATATTTTGATGGTCGCTGTCATGTGGGGAGTATACAATTGCATAATCATACATTCTGCCTAAAGGTGATTAAGTGATTATGCATGTAACTTTTTGGTTGTGTACTTATATGTTTTTTCAAGTTGTACAATTCTTACATAATGTTAATTGTACACATTACTTATTTTCAGTCACTTTCTTTGTGAATGATAACTCCATAACTATTGAGGTTCTTACTAGTTCAAACTTTAAGATATAGAAATCGGTTTTTCTATTTGGCATGGAGTTGGCAGATATTCATATTATTCTTAATGTGGATAAGTCGGCAGATCTTATTGTTGAAAGTATAGAAGATCAAAAAGCACAATATGCTACTTAGGAAAAGAGCAATCAAATTTATTTGCTATCCATGAAGTGTTCCATTCAAGAACACTTGAAAAGTGGTTTACGTGCAGATTATATTACTAGAAAGATGATAGAAGTCTTGGGGGCTATAAACCATCTTCCATATAATCCTAAGATAAAGACATACCTCCAAGCACCTTTTAATATGAAGTATGATGGTTTTGGTGGAGTTAGGGATTATGTCCTAAGGATAGTAGATCTACAGATAAAAATTCAGCCCTTAATATTATTATTGCTACCACTTGCATTATGCATCAAGCTTTAAAAAATTTTCCTCTTGATCTTGAGATTATCGAGACCAATTATAATTCACAAAATGAGACTTAGTCAATCAATGACCTAGTAGCAATGGTGGTGGTTGAGGAAGAAAAATTGAAGAAAGATAAATGGCATATTGTCCTATACACCTCCAACTCTGGCAGCAAGAAACTTAAGTGGTTTAAAAATCATACTCATAAAGGGAATCCTGAAGCCGATGGTCATTTTAACAGTATAGATAATAAGAAGAAAATCTTAAAACTACTTGTCCTTCTAATGGTATGGGTCCAAAGATAGCATTCTTCAAAAAAGATGTCATTTGCTAATTTTGTAGGAAAAGAACACACATAAAGAAACATTGTGGTAAATATAAAGCTTAGTTATCCAAGAGCGAGCCTAAAGGTTATCATTCTTTGGCTTTTGTTTATGAATCCAACCTATTTGAAGTGTCGTGCAATTCTTGATGGCTAGAGAATAGTGTAACTAATCACATTGCATTTACCATTTAGGGAATCATAAACTAAATGACACCAAATCATGATGAATTAGAGCTTACTGTGAGAAACAACCTTAGTGTCGATATTGAGTTCGTGGGAAATATTATTTTAATTTTGGATTATGGTTTTAAGTTGATATTAAGAAACGATTTTTACGTACCTTCTTTTAGACAAAATTTAGTTTATGTGTCTTGTTTGGTGATGTGTGGATACTCTTTTCAAATAAAGAGCAATAGTATTTTTGTATTTTTTTTTTTCATTCAAATAAGGTTAGGTGTTGCAATTAGTCCAATAAATTGTATCGATTGTGTTTATCTCTCAATGATATGTACATTACTTATTCAGCCAAAAATGTTGTTTTCAAAAGAACTTTACCTAAGGAATAGTCTTATACATTGTGGCATAATTGTCTTGATCACATCTCTAGGGAAAGAGTAGAGAGATTGATAAAGGTTAACATCTTGCCCACTCTTAAAAGTAATCTAGAGACTTGTGTATACTATTGTGGATGTAAGATGACTAAAATATAGAAGAAAATCACAATTCAGGGTTTTGACCTTTTAGAAGTCATTCACACTTATATTAATGGACCATACACGGCAACTTTGTATAAAAAATTTTATTTCATACATTTATTGACAAATATTCCCGATATGGATACCTAGACTTAATTAAAGAAAAGTTCAAGTCTCTTGAAAAATTCAAGAATTTTTGAACTAAAGTAGAGAAACAATTGGAAAAAAATCATAAAGATTGTCAAATTTGACTACAGTGGTGAGTGTTTTGGCAGGCATGATGATGTTGAACAACTTAAATGACCATTTGCCAAATATTTGGAAGATTCTAGTATAGTAGCTCAGTTTACTATGCCCAAGAGTCTTGAACAAAATGGTGTTGCCAAAAGGCACAGTCGTGCTCTTATGGATAGGATGAGGAGTATGATTAGAATGACCAATTTACTTCTTCTTTTTTTTGGGTAAGGTAAAGCTTAAAAAACAACACTTTACATTCTAAATCGTATTTCTATGAAAGTAGCTCCATCGACTCCTTTTAAGTTGTAGACTGGATGTAAACTCAGTTTGAATCATCTTAAAATTTGGGGATGTCATGCAGAAAGGAAGTTCTATAAGCCAATATTAAGTAAATTGGATTCTAAAACTACTTAGTGTTACTTCATATCATTGCCAAATCATTCAAAATGGTATCGATTTTATAACCCCAATAAAGGTACAAGAATTATGGAACAGTGGACAACAAAATTTCTAGAATTTGATGTAGTTGAAAATGGTAGTTGCTCACAAATTATTGAATATGACAATATGGTGGGGATTAGTGGATCATTGTCTCTTCTTGTGTAGACGATTATGGAGCCTCCTACACGCCACAACTGAGCATATGTTAGCTCACAATCTTATTGTTGAGTTGATTCTTGATAAAGTTTTTCAAGCCCCTCAAGTTCAAAATGAGGTTGCAGTAGTTTTACTCGGGAGATTGACTAGGGAAAGACGTTCAGCTATACTATCAGAATGTGTAGTTTACTTAGAAGAGCATGATTACGATATTAGTTGCGTTGTTGATCTAGTGACTTACACAAATGTTGTTTCTTGTCATCAATTAGATTTGTGATTAGATGTAATAAATGACAAGATGTAATTTACAAAACACAATGGTGTTTGGAAGTTTGTTGAATTGCTTGAAGGTTACGAGCCTATTGGTTGTAAATAGGTGTATAAGACCAAAAGAGATTCCAAATGAAAAATTGAGAAGTTTAAAGCCATATTGATAGCTAAGGGTTCCACTCAAAGAAAATGAATAGATTATAAAGTAACATTTTCTTCAGTCTCTTTTAAAGATTTTTTTAAAATTCTAAATTTTTTTTTTTTTAAAAGTGATTATAGCATTAATAACTCATTTTGATATAGAGTTATACCAGATGGATGTTAAAACTATTTTTCTAAATTGAGATCTTAATGAGAAGGTCTATATGGTGTAACCCCAAGGTTTTGCAGCAGATGATTCAATTAAGTTTATATGTAGATTGAAAAAAATCTATTTATGACCTCAAACAATCTTCTAGACAATGGTACTTAAAGTTTCATAGTATTGTCACTTCATTCGAATTTGTTGAGAATAAAGTAAATCATTGTATATGCTGCAAGGTGAAAATATGTTTTTATCATATTTTATGTAGATGATATCTTACTTATGAGTAGTGATATTGGATTATTGCATGAGACAACAAAGATATTATCCAAAAATCTTGACATGAAATACCTTGATAAGATGTCTTTTGTTCTTGGTATTGAGATTCATAGAAATCATACTTGTCGTATATTAAGTTTGTTTCAAAGAGCATATGTTGCTAATATTTTAAAGAGATTTAATCTACAGCATTGCAAATTGCTCATGTTATTGAGTAATAAATTGAGTATCTCATAATACCATAATTCAAATTTTGAGAAAGCCCAAATGAAAGATGTATCTAATACTAGTGCACTTGGAAATATCATATATGCTCAAGTTTGTTCTAGATCAGACATCGCTTTTGTGACAGGACTTTTAAATAGATATTGTCAAATCTATGACATGATCACTGGATTGTTGTCAAAAAAATTTTAAGGTACTTCAAGAGAACTAGAGACTATATGTTGATTTATAGATATATTTCGGACTTATAGCTAGTAAAGTATTCAGATGTAGACTTTGCAGCCTATTAGAATGATATGAAGTCAATGACAAGATATATGTGACATCCTGATTTTCGACCATGTTTCGATTTAAATGAAATGAACCTTTCATCGATACGCCTATAGTCCTTTTCTCTGAACTGATCACTCACGAGATAACTAATCTATCAGGTGAAGCCGTTAAGGGATATAAATGCGACAAACTTGAAAATTCGATCAGAAATCGATTGCTTGACCGTGTCAATCGACAAAGGTCAATACAGCATTGTTATAATCAATTAAAGACTAGAGATAAGTCGATGCGATAGAAGCATGTAATTAAATTATGGGTAATTCCACCTAATTGCAAAATTTGTTTCAAATGGCACTAAACCGATATTTCTATCGATTCTGTACCCTATACCCATAATTGAAACCTTGAGATTTTTACGACAACCGAGAGTTGCCTATGAGTCGGAGATGCACATTATGGATTGAAAATAATCAACCACAGGTCAAACGCGTTAAAAAATCCTAAAAGCTACCCGATAGGTTAGATCACGCTAAAATCGTGTCTAGTTGAAATTAACCACGAAATTGAACCCAATTTCAGGAATCAAAAGTTCTAGTGTGTCACGATTTATTTTTCAGATGTTGACTCATCTTTTGAAGAATTTTCGCGAGCTCGGAATTTTGGTGAAAAATCAAAGTTCGGCAAATTAAATGGTAGAAATTCGGATGGACAAAAATTGAGTGGATTTTTTGCCTTCAAAAGAGACTAGTTGGTGAGGGAAATTGTGGAATTTGTGTGTTTCCTTCTCAGCAAAATTGACCATCAAATTGGAGAAAATTGTGAAGAACTTAAAGTGTAATGGGTGCAAATTCGTAGGGGACAACTACTATGCTATTTTGGGCACCAAATTGAAGTCCCTTGGTGTGGAATTGTGAAGCAAATGGCTTGTGGATGAGGCATGGACAGCAAGGGCAGAAGACTTTGGGGGAATTGCACTCAAGTGTGTAGATATTTCACCTTGTCCCCCATTGGCTCAAGCCAAGGCTTTGAGGCCTCTTGTCTCCCCTTTATTCCCCCTCTCTCTCCCCTAGCCTGGTCGACCAACTCTCCCACCTTTGCAAATCACTTCTTCTTCCTTTCTTCTTCTTCTTCATCATTTTCTGCTCCATTTCCTTGTTGCAAGCTCCCTTAACCAAAACCAGCTTGTAGTAGCCAAAGCCAGCACTTAATCAACCCAGACGCAGCCACTGAGCCCAGCACCAGCCCCAGCTCCAACCTGTGCTCCCCTTCGCCCATCCCCACTCCTTGCACCGCTCGATTGCCTGTGAGTCCTAGCCCACCCACTTCACAACTCCGCCTGACCAGGTCATCGTCTGCCGTCACTTGCTCCACTCCAGCTCATCCCGTCGCTCCAGCCAGCCCATGCAACCATCGGTAGGCCCCTCGACCAATAGAGCCAGAACTGGCCCCAGCAGCAAACCTCATGGTTTGCTGCTATGCCTTTTTAGCCCTTTCCCGACTTCCTTTGGTGTCGCCATAGACCCGAGTTGTGGTCGCCATCATGTCGCCATTCGTTGTGAACCAATTTTCGCGCTAAATCGGTGAGTTTACCTCTTAATCTCTAAGTATGATGCTAATTACACTTAAATGTGAATTAATGGCTAATTAGTGGTTTAACTAGGCTAGTTAAGGATTAGGGTATTTAGTTCCTATAGCTAAGTTGATTAGAATTGATTGGTTAGACTAAGTATTTAGTTAGGTAGTTAGTTAGGTGGTTTAGTTAGCTTAATTAGTTAATGTAGTTAGTTAGTTAAATTAGATTAATTAGCTTAAGTGGATTAGTTAGATTAGCTTATGTTAATCTAATTAAGTGCTTTAATTTAAATATTTTGCAATTTATTAATTAAATGCAATTTATTTAATTTTTATTAATTAGCAAAAATTATACCGGGAAAGGCGGTCGTCAGAATTTTGTGTTGATCATTATGGTCTAGTTGGTTTGTTCTTGGTCACGATGCGCTTGCACCGGACGATACTCGTATATGGAATGCCTCACATCAACTGATTCTAGTCGTAGTGGAGGCTAGGCCAATACTCCTTTGGGAATGCTATCTTAGTGTAGACGTTGCCATGCCCAACGAAGTGGGATGATGCCTAGTTATGCCGGATAACCGCCGACTGTTGAGTTGACCGTGGCCATTAGGTCGTAACTAATTGGAACGGTTGAGTGATTGATATAGTCACGTCTGATTATAGGACAAAATTGTGTGGCATGGAATGTGATGTGTCATAACGATTTGGCCTTATAATCGGAACCCCTGTGATTGATTGATATGTGGAAAGTGAAGTATTCCAATTATTGAGTACATTTATTGTGTGCATATGTTATATGAACTGTACTAATGTGTAGGGAGGTGCTAAGGCGATAGTCTTATATGATGTGTGTATAGGCTGCCTCTAGGTGAATTATCTTCCTAATCAGGGTTTAGGGTGTAGACTCACTTAGACATTGTCTCACCCCATCGTGATTTATAATTTTCAGGTCCCTAGATGGAGATACAACATGTACGATATGGGGTCCCGCAGGTGATGGATTTTAAGCACACATTTATCCCTATCACCGGGACCACCCTGACCCAAGAGCTAGTTGAGTCAATGGTCTGAGTCGATGAGGGCCTACCCCAATTGGTACCTCATCGATTCATAGCGTGGTTCATTGGCTTTCCTCAAGGGGATCAGGAAGGTCCCCTAGGGTTTCAACGGGCCTCCCGTTGGGATCGGGAGTGGGAAATAGGTCACCCGATGGATCTCGACACCCCTGATGGTGTTGTGGTGAACTCGAAACCCATGGCTATAGAGCCCGGAGTTTAGATAGTTCAATAGCTCCTTTTTGAGTTAGACTCTTGTGTATATAAACTCGATTTGTTTATAAAATATGTTTTGTGTTAATTGGTTGTCCTGCTTTTCTATCACATGTGTTGGTTGTCTGAAGATTGTTTAATTCGTTCCGCATGTGTATAAAATGAGTGGGTCGGTGATGCATCCTGGGAACGTCGCAATTTTCATCAATCACCAAGAGATGTATGCACGCTCGAGGTTCGGGGCATGATAATACATCTTTATGTTAGTAGGAGGTGCAATATCATGGAAGAACGATAAATAGGAATATATATCATCTTCTACTATATAAGCGAAGTTTGTAGCATGCTTTTTAGCTGCTACTTAGGCTATTTGGCTTTGTAATCTCATTAGAGAGTTAACAGTTTTTTATTTTGTGGATAAGCTCATACAGTTATATTGTGGTAATAACTTTGTAGCGTTATTTATTAATAATAATAATAGAGGTCTTAAGGGTCTAACACACGGTAGTCAAGTTTTTTGCCACAAAGGAGATAGTACAAAATGGTAACATTGCAATAGATCATGTTTTTACAAATGATATGCTTATAAATCCATTAACTAAATGCCTACGCCCTTACATGTTTGAACGATATATCATTAGCATAGGCTTAGGAGTATCATGGGATGTTGTTATTTAATAGGAGCTCCTTTTATTTTTACAATTATAAAGTTTACATTTGTGTTTGTTACATTTAATAAACTTTTTTTTTTTTTTTTTTTTTGGTAACCCAGGAACCCCCCGCACGGCCGGCAGCCGGAGGAGTAAACCTGGAGGGTTGCATAAGCGGGAGAACCCACCACCCCCGACAACCCACTTAAGACATGGTTTGCACTTAAGCACGACGACGCCGTGGATCGGACTCGGGACCTCTCGTGAAAAGTACCCTTGCCCAACCACCTACGCCGCCACCACGGGTGGTTACATTTAATAAACTTTGATATATATCAACTTTTACATTTAATAAAATATTTATGAATGTATTATTATTATGTTGAATGCAAATTGATAAAAATCTTTAGGTATTATATAAACCTTGGGTAAAGGATATGGAAATCCAGTCATTAGCCTTGAGCATGTGTATTGTTACACATAAAGAAATGTTAACCATAAATATAAGACAAATGCGGGTTCATTGAACCATAAAAAATTCTCTAGTGACATGGATTTTTTGTAACACTAAAGGCAAAAGAATGTTGACTAACAAATGGGATGACATATAAGGTATTACTCTTCATGAAATGTGTTATCCATTTGTCCCACTACAACATCGAATTCATATCAATAAAGTTAAAATAGTTGTGATCATAGAAGACTCTATATGCATACATGCAATTACTACCATGATTTGATGTTTGAAACTTCATGGGATAAGATTAACTATTAAAATTTATCTCTAAACTAATGTTAGGACCCCAACTCCATTCCTAGGGTCACGAGCAGCAAGGGTTATTTTCGTGACGTCCCAAGCTCGTCGGTGACCCGATTCTTTTTGTCTTGTTATCATGCACGTGCAGGAATGTGAATAAACAACTCCCCGAACAAGCAACAGCTAGAAGATTGGACCATAGATCACAAAAACACACTAACTTATATTATAACGGTACTTTTACAAGCTCTTCCTCTACAAGCTCTCTTTTCTTTTTACATCACAATAGAAACTTTCCACATAGTTCAAGAGAAGTCCTATCTCCTCTAACGTGAGTGCAATTTCCAAAATTAACATGAGACTTCTATTCCTACAAAACTGAGAGATGAGGGATGAGTTTTGGGGAAACTCAGTAAGTAAAATTCCTTGTTCTCTACTAAGAAAGCATCTTATCATCAAAACCTAACAAGTATAGCACTCGCAACTAGTGTCGATAACAGATCAATTGCAAATCATATATCATGATTTACCTAAACACATGCCATCTATGCCAAAACTACCATCGGCTTATCAATTATCATATCAACCTATCATGCTCATGCATAACCGGCATTCATGCAAATTTATTTATTATTGTTCTGGCTCGACCAAGGCATCTTGGCTCAACCGAGGCTTCTCAGGGCTAGCTTCCCGAGGCTTCCGGGTTCAAAATTCAAGCATCTTGGCTTAACTAGGGCATCTCGAATCAACCGAGGCTTTCCATTCAATGAATGAGGCATTGCCGCCAACGCTGTGTGGTAACAACAGGCGCTTTTTTCTCTTTACATGCATGCACAAATGCATTATACAAGCCGGTTCTTATCTTTTCTCTTAGCCAACGCATGCATGGCCCAACAATGTGCTCATTCATTCGTGTATTTCATAAATTTCTTATACTTGACTAGCAAATATGTTGGGAACAACATTTGATATGTAACTTGAATCAATCACTTAGCGCTAATCCCCGCACTAAACAAGGCTTAGAAATCGGTACGCCTCAATACCGTTCCATGACTTTGAGGCTTGGGTACACCTTGCTTTAGTGAGAATCCCAAGCTTGACAAACCTCGACTCCAACCCGATGTGGAAGCACATGTACCGAGATTGACCCTCGGCTTGCGATTTCATTCAATGCCAAGTACAAAGTTCCCACATCCATTTGAACTATGGAAATTGGCATGCCTTGGTGCCTTACCAAAACCTCATGGATTTGAGCAATCCCCATACCAAACAAGGCATAGAATCAACACGCCTTAATGTCGATTTAAGACCTTGTGGCCTTGGGTGATCCCCGCTCCAAGCGAGACTTGGACCCGGTATCCTATTTATGCCGAAACCAAGGCTTTATGACTTGGGCGATTTTGTCTTGTGATGAACTCAATCCAAACAAACCTCGGCCTCATTCCGAGCGTGAACAACTCATGCATAAACACGAGCAAACCATACAAAAGATCCAACATCCTACCCATGGCTTGACGAGTGAGCACCTAACTAGACTCAACAATGGAGACTACTACCCTAGAGGAGAAATAGGATCTTACTTACCTGAATAAACCTTGAACTAAAGCTTGAACTACACAAGATGGATGGCTTGCCTTGAAGGTTGAAAGAGAGAAAGTGGGCGTGAGAGAGGGGGCAACTAAGGATAATGAGGGAGGAGGAAATGGAAGCAAATTGTTAGAAATGAGAAGAGGCTCCTCCTATTTATAGCCCTTAGTGTCATCATTACTAAGCCAACAATCCAATCCTAAGTTTCCATGTGGCCACCTACTTTCCTTGGGTGGCAAGTATACTTTGTCACATGATTACACTTAGAAAGTGAGTTGACCAAGTTAAAGGCTTTACTTGGTCATCTAAGCTCCTAGGCGTCATCGATTACGGCCCGCTTTTTGTTCTCTCATTGGTCCACCTATATGCTACAATTAATGGGCATTAAATGAAGTCTAATGATGAAGCTACTCTAGGTTGCCAACTTGGCAATTCTAGAATATTCGGCCATAATGAGAGCTCATGTAGCGCATTCAAATCCTTCCACATATACCTCACATTTTTCTAGAATATCAACTCACCCCTTCATTTAATGAAGGGTTTCTTCCATGCTTTTGTCATTTTCTTCATTAATAAGGCAGTCTAGAGAATTCTATCATCAAAGTTGTTTCCGAGGTTGGGAAAGGGATCATTAACTACACCTTGAAAAATCGAATCACGTACATCCGAGGTTAAGCCCTTAGTCTCATATTCGCCCAAACCGTTCCTTTGGACGGTCGATTGACCAATAGGGTCAATTGTCATTTAATTGGTTTGAGACCTATTTTAAGGCTAGCCACGGTCTAACACAAATCCAAGGCACCCATGGACCTTAGAATTAGTGACGGAATAGCTGAGTCCATCCCTGGGCTCATTCCAATCGGCACCTGATCCATCGGTAGGGTTCATGGTCAGTGCATTACTAATCCATGATCGGACATCACCAATTCAAGATTCTGTTCCGATCACTCATAATTAAATAGGGAATGATGCATTTTTAGTTGGAAGGAAATTGCATTTGGTCAATTCGAATCATCTGTGTATCAGTCCATAACCAGGTGAAATCACTCACGACTAGAAACTACAACTGATCAGATTGACCTATGACTATCCATCGATCCAAAATCATCACGTGACAAATTCTCGTGATCAAAAAGTCATCTTATGAACTGGTAATCCTATCCCATAGGTATGGTTGGTAGAAACTCACGGCCAACACCTCAACCAATTCATGACTGGTCGGTCGGTTGGTCGATCGGTCCATGATAGATCCATGATTTCTTGCTTGATCGAACCGATCGATCCATGGTCAATGGCCCATGATCGATCCTTTTAGGACCTTATGGCCGATCCTCATGGGGTCGGAATCAAGGATGTTATAATTAAGGTGTACACATACAATACAATTTCAATTAATATAACCCAAGTGGGAGAATGTAAGGGTTTTCCTATTATTAACTGAATTAATTAAATTGCAATTTACTGTTTTATGGGATTGGCCTAAAGTGAGATAGAAAATTTCCTATTTAATCTAATATGGGGCTAGCTAGTGTGGGCTAAGTTGAACCTAACGCATAATGGATGGCCTATTGAAAAACCTATAAATAGTACTCAAGTCTCTTCTTTAACCAAGCACCAAGGATGAAGGGCTATCTCATTGAACTAGTGATACATAAGACAATAAAGAAGAAGCACTTATGCTTGGATCATTACTTTTTTACATCAAGAACAATCAATTCCAAAACAAATGTGTTAATATTTTGACTCAATTATATATATCTTGTTCTAGTTATAAAGATCATGGGATTAAGTAGGTTCATTTCATATCTTTATTTGAAAATATAAAGGCACTTTAAGCTTTTATTAAAAAAAAAATTCTATGAATTATTCATGGATTATTTAAATTCATCTCATGAAATATGTTGTCATTATGCTATTATGAAAATAGATTTGTTTGTCATATTATATGTAACATCTTTGATTTTGATCCTTATTTTGGCTTTAACTAGTAGGTCAATTGTGACATCCTAAATTTCGACCATGTTTCGATAATATGAAATGGGCATTTTGTCGACGCATCTATGGTCATTTTTCTCTGAGTTGGCCATTCACGAGCTAACTAATCTATCAAGTGAAGTCGTTAAGGGATATAAATGCGACGGACTTGAGAATTTGATTAGAAATCAACTGCTTGACCGTAATAATTGGCAATGGTCAATACGACGTCGTTATAATCAATTAGTGATCGGATGGAATTGCGTAATTGAATTGCGGGTGATTCCACATGATTGCAAAATTCGCATCAAACGGTACTAACTCAATTTTCTATCAATCATGTACTCGGTACCTGTAATTGAAATCTTGAGATTTTTATGACAACCGAGAGTTGCCGACGAGTCAAAGATGCACAAACGTGGATCGAATATTATCGATCACGGGTTAAATGCGATAAAATCCCTAAAAACTACTCGGTAGGTTGGGTCGCGCTAAAATCGCATTATGTCCATTTTAACCAAGAAATTGAATTTGGTTTCAAGAATTAAACGTTCAAGCGTGTCATGATTTAATTATAGGACGTCGTCTCATCTTTCAGAAAAATTTTGTCGAGCCCAGAATTTTGCGGAAAAATTGGTTTTCGGCAAAAAGGAATCAAAGAATTCGGATGGTTGAAGATGAGCTTATTTTTCTACACCAAAATGGATTATTTTGTTGAAGCTAAAATTTGGTGGAGGGGCCCTTGACTATTTGACATAAGACTTTGGGAACAAAGAAGATGGAGATGAAGACTTGTGAGGCTTTCTAATGAGTGTTTATATTTGTTTTGACTTTTCTTCCCTTTCTTCTCTCTCTCTCTCTCTCTCACTCTCTCTCTTTCTTTCTTGCGCACATTTCTTTCCCCTTTTTTTGCCGCCCCACTTCTTCCTTTTTCTTCCTTTTCTTTCCCTCCCTCACCCTCACACATGTTCAGCCCCACGGTTTTGCCTTTCCCATTTTCTTCCCATTCCCCTTCATTTCACCATCACCGACAGCACCACCTCTCCTCTTCATCACCCCATCCCCCATCATCCACCACCAACCCATAACTCCACCTTCCTCCTCCATCAAGCCCACATTAGCACCATCCCCACCCAACAACAATCGCACAACACCACCATCTTCCACGCCAACTCTAGCAACAACCCTCCTCTTCAACCTCAGCCCCCACTAACGCCAACACAATCGTAGCCCCTTTGTCCAACGCAACTCTAGCAAACCACAACCACCAAAACCAACCCACTAAGCCAAGTTGAACAGCGGCCAGCAACTCAGCTCTAGAACTAGAGCTAAAGCCAACTTGGCCATGCACCTTAGGGCCATTTTCAACCTGGTCTGAGCCTCCGTTGGAGACTTGGTAGTTATGGGATCGCCGCCATCGCCTTGAACCTATCGGCTCACTAATCTGATGAGTTAACACCATAATCCTTGATTAGTTGTTAATTACACTTAAGGGGTTAGATTAGTACTAAGTGGATTAGCTTAATTTTAGATTCGGTTTACAGAACCCTCATCATTTGCCATTTTTGTGGAGAAAAATGTACTATGATTTTAAAATTGCTTACTTCTTGAGAAATGTTTTAGATATTTTTAGCTATGACATATAATTTTCTCAAGATTTTATGGATTTAAAAGAATGAGATTCCGACTTCATTAAAAATAAAACAGAATCTCAAATTATTCTGGAATTTGTGACCTTTTGGTGTTGCGAGTATTTTTATCAACTCTTAGAGTTCAGTTTTTAAAATGGTTTCTTCTCAAAAGTTGTTTATCACATCTTGTAATTTAACATACTAAAATTTCAAATCAAACAGACATGTTTTGAATTTCGAGCCAAACTGATTTTTGAAAACAAACTTTCTGGACACGGTCACAGTTTTTGCAACGGTTTGAGCAAATTACTGCTCTTAATCTAGAAAGATTTGTGTTAAGGTGTCTTCATGAAAAATTTTCTTTTAGGTGTCTTTTATATCATATTCAAATTTGATAATTTTATGAGCTTGTTTGATTATGTTTTTGGATTTAAAATTGGAGACGCACGAGTAGCCCAGTTTCTGTCAATTAGGACTAGTTATGGTTTTGAGGTTGTTATTAACGTTATGCTTGTTGAATAAGGTGTATTTAGTGATGTGGTGGACTTGTGGCATACTGAGCAATTATGTGTGAGATCATGAGGTGGATTGCTCTTTGATAGTTGTTTATTGTTATTGCAAAACATGACATTTTGGACTATTAAATAGAAAACAAATGAGGTGTTGGGTCCAGTTGCTCAATAAAACAATGAGATTTTAAACTATGTGCGTGCAAAGTTTGACGGATTAATTTTGAGTATGTGAGCACCTACAAATTTATTTCTAAACGTTTGGAATAAAGAAAAAAAAAAGGTTTACTAAGGCTGGTTTTCAAAAGAGAATGATTGGAAAAGAAATTAGAAAAGAAATATGGTGCCAGGTTTGGACACTGAGTTTTATGGGCTCAATAAAACAATGAGGTTTTATATGAGATGCGTGTAAATTTTGGCGGGTTAATTTCAAATACGGGACCCCGTGCGAATTTATTTCGGAGAGTTTAAACAAAAAAAAAATGGGTGCCAAGTGAATTTTAAAAAGGGGGTTTTCAGGGTTCTTGGCTACATGTTGGAAGCTAATTGATTGATGATGTGCCTATTGGGTTGGGTTAATCAAGTAGTTCAGTTTAATTAAACACAACTTATTTAATTAATTATAATTAGCATAAATTGTGACGAATTAGCCGTTTCTCAGAATTTTATGCTGATTCTTGTGGTTACGTTTATATGTGAAATTGATTGTTCATTTGTGCAATTGAGTGCTTGGTGATAATTGTCGATTATTATTACAAAATTTGATTTATGGTATTTAAATAGAAAAATACCAAGTGTTAGTTTTTGACGCCAAAAAAATATTTTATGTACTATATAAAATCGTGAAATTTTTAAATGGGAGAGTATCACGTTTTATGGCTCGATTTGACTATGTGACCACGCACAATTATTTTACCAGGTATTTTTAACACAAAAAAAATTGGTCAAGTCCATTATTTGGAATAGAAGTATTTGACTGCAAAGCAAAGTGCTCTTGGTCAAGTATGGATGTGCATGGGGTCACTAAGTGGATCCATCCTATTGTCGTTCGCAGAGGGGTTCCAAAACGAAGCTCCTCAGTGGGGTACCATCTAGGCAGAGGATGCTAGATGATGCCATTCGCGAATATAATTTGGAATGAAGCTCCTCGGTGGGGTATCGTCTAGGTGGAGGATGATGGACGTTGCCGTTCACGAGGGGTTCTGGAACGAAGCTCCTTAGTGGGGTGCCGCTTAGGCAGAGGATACTAGACGATGCCATTCGCGAATAGAATTCGGAACGAAGCTCCTCAGTGGGGTGTCGTGGCCGTTGAGTCGTAATAATTGGAACACGCATGAGTGTTAAGATGGCTGCACCTTATTATACGGTAAAATTGTGTGGCATTGAATGGAACGTGTCATAACATTTTACCTTATAAGCGGGACCCCTGTGATTGGTCGATATATAAGTTAATGTGTTCCAGTCGTGAAATGTGTTTGCTATATTGATATGAGATATGTGATGTACTAACGTGCAGGGAGGTGCTGAGGCAAGGTAAGTCCTATGTGGTGCATGTTTAGGACGCCTCTGAGTGAATTATCGTCCTAATCGGGGTTTAAGGTGTTGACTCACTGAGACTTTGTCTCACCCCCATCGTGATTTAAATATTTTCAGGTCTCTAGTTTAGAGAACCTAGAGCCCAAGGCTAAAGGGTCTAGAGCATAGGTGGCTTAGTAGTTTCTTTTGGAGTCAGACTGGTATGTACAGACTTGTAGGACTGACTTGGCTTGTGTATATATAAAGTGTGTTTTGTACAAGTTGGTTGTCCTGCTTTTTTATCACGTGTTTGATGATTGTCAAGATATATGTTTAATTTGCTTCCACGTGTACCTACAAAAAAAAAAAAGAATGGGTCGGTAACGCGTCCTAAGAACATCACAATTTTAGTCGACCACCGAGAGATATGCGCACGCTCGAGATTCGGGGTGTAACACCACTGATTAGTACACCAATGACGAAACTAGTCCATAAGCTAACATAAAGGCCGGTCATAAGTTAAATTGGCCTAATTGGGACTTGGCAGCCAAGGGTCCAGATATGGAGTGTTCAACCATCGGATGGTTATTCAACCACAAGGATTGGTTGTGCGATGATCACTTACCATCATGGACCGGCTAGCAGTCATGGCTCGATTCCACCCAATCATTGCACCGATTGTAGGTGATTCCGCCTAGTCGTTATGCTGGTCATTAATGACCATGAATCGATCCAATATGACCATAAGTTGAGATGGATCAATCAATCCTACACAATTATATGATAATCGATAATCGGCCATGAATTCAAAAAAACTCAACGTGATTCAATTTCGGACTAACCAACATTTATGATGCAGGACCTTGGACTAGTCACAAGACTGGTTATAGGACTAGTTGGTTGGTCTAGGAATTGACCATAGAACTAGCCATGAAGAATTGACCACGGGACTGGCCATGAAGAATTGATCCACGAACTAACCCAAGAAATGGTCGAAGGACTGACCAATTGGGTCTAGGCCAGAACCTAGCCAGTAAATCCAACTTTGACCCCTTTTCTCAGTAAAAGGAGCTCAAGTTCGGTTTAGTTAATCGAGTCTGATTGCGTTCAACTCCGTTTGGGCATAGCTTAAGCATGAACCTTGGGCCAAATAAGGTGGTAGATCATGGTCGAACTCGATTAGTCCCTATACAATGACAATGCCTTCACAAACTTAGATATTTTTCCAAGTTACATTTAAACCTCCGTCATGTAATAGTTAAAGAGCGCGGACACTTGGCACTTTGAGGTTTTATCTTGGAAGATAAGATTAAACTTGGAGTTGGAACCAATAATGAAGGAGACACCTAGGCATGAGACTAGTCAAAGTTTCTTGAAAGAATAAGTGTGAACCTATTAAATGAAGTATGGAATGTCCCTATAGCCTAAGCTTACCCTAATGACTAAGTGTGAAATGTAGACTTTAGAGCCTACAAGAAAGGACCACATGCCCAAGGGAAAGAGAGAGAAGCAAAGTCAAGTCTAAATTTTGAACTTAAAAAATAAACTTACATTTATTTCTTTAGGAATTTAGTTATTCAATGACTAGGATGAGGTGCCTAAGCTAGCTTAGAACCTAATTGGAAACTTGGAAGATAAGATTATCTAACTATTAATGATTCTTGACTTAGGATCAACTAAGGCATCACATCTCTCCAATTAGATATGCCATCTTTGATTTTCAAAACTACTGGATCTTCACTATTTTCCAATTTTATTAAGCTTTTTATGGTTCAAATTTAAAGAAACTTTCTTCATGAAAGTTGTTCAACACATCTTGATATACAATACACTTAATTTTTTTTTTCTGAGGTCAAATGATGGGGATGAAAGCCTAATCATTTACCATTTGGAACCTACCCCATGTAGCAAAAACAGTGACTAAGTTGTCTTCTTGAATTTTTTTTAAAAAAATTTCTTTCAAATTTGGGCATACTTCCTAAACAAAAGTTTTAAAGGAAATCTATGCCTATGATATATAAAAATTTCATAGAGTTTTGTAAATATTTGGATCTTGAAATGGGTCTTTTTTTGCGGTCATTGGATATGCTCTTGTTGGGTTGTGTTTGGTGATTTGCTAGCCTCATGGATTGGACTTGGCTTCCTTATAAAAAAAAATGTTATTTAAGATTTTCGCTACAACGTATTAAAATTACATAATTTTTCAAGTCCGTCTATTAAGGGAATGACACCGACCTCAAAAATTTTGAAACTGTTTTTTCACCATTGAATGAGAGAGTCACGCCCTAAGCTTGGAATCTAGTTCTTAATTGCCACATTGAGGTGTCACAAGCTATTTATTTCACGCCCGATCCTTGAGCACGCACACATCCCTCACCTTTGTCGATTTATAGCAACGTCTCAGGACGCATCGCCAACCATTTCATTTTAATACGCATGCAAAAGCAGATAAATATCTCAAGACAATAAAATAATGAGATAGAAAAGTAGGACTATATTTTTTTCTCATTTGAAAAACCACAATCACACTTTTATACAAGGCAAGCCTCATAGTATATATTACAATACTATTAACAAAAGTCTAATCTATCTCATAACACTTCACACTCAGAGTTTGCAAAATGGGGTGAGGTCTCAGTCCTCATCCGGGTCATACTTCGCCTCATCCTTAGGACCCTCCTCGAACTCCTCCTCCGATTCCTCATCAGGGTCCTCCTCTTTGGGTTCTTTCTCCTCAGATTTCTCATCAAGATCATGAAATGTTGTCCCACAACCGAGATGAGACTATGTCTCAGCAAGTTCTACACCTTAAGACCCGATTAGGAAGCCAATACACCTTAGCATTGCCCAAGCACAACACGAGTCAGAAGACTTACCTTGACCTCAGTTCCTTCCTGCAAGTTAGTAGATATATTAGATATACACAAACACATTACATCACACCCCCAATCAATTGCGATCGAACTATCGATCAATCGACCTAGTCGATTACATGTCATCACGACCATTTCTTGGTCGGCCCATTCCATACTATTTATAAGTCTGATCAACATCCAAGACTACTCACCCTTGGTGATATATAGATCGTATATTATCCTATCTTTAGATGACATATAGAGTCATCGAACCGGTCTATTAATATCATATTGTTCTATCTCAAGACGATTTGTAGTATTATCGAGCCGGTATATCATATCGTATTGCCTCAAGATAATTTGTGGAATCACCAAGCCGGTATATAATATCGTCCTATCTCAAAATGATCTATAGATTCATTGAGTCGATATATAGTACCGTACTGTCTCAAGATGATCTGAAGAGTCATCGAGCCGGTATATATGCCATTCCAAGCAAACAATCAAATTACCATTTTTATCCTTTCCGATAAAATGTCATGTGTGGTACATGGTTAACCTTAGCCAAAATATAAAAAATTTCTCTCCACAAATCTTACCATTTTCTGTAGTCCACCAAACATTTTTGGCGTTGTCAATTGATGCCAGGTAATTTTCCAATTAATTATTCAAAATTAATTAATTTAGGAAAATAATCATAAAATCATTAATAAATCAATTCAGCATAATCTAGCACTAAATAATTTAAACAAACCGCATCACGATAATCAGCATAAAATTTTAGTCGTCAACCATCCCGGTCTAATTTCTAGACAATAATTAATTAATTAATTCTGAAAATTATTAAATAAATACAATAAATTCAATTTAGGCTTGTAATGCCTAATTGGAAGCTAAGACGAGCCCAGAAAATTACCGAGACTTGTTCAATAAATAATAGAGCATGTTCACTTGCTAACTATTTTAACCATTTGCCTAATATGCATTAATAAGTCTCTAATTTAATTACTCTAATCTAATCTATCCACCTAATTGCACTCAATTAAATATAACCAACCCCTAAGCATCATTAGCATACTAATGAGGGATTAGTGAGCAAAACTAACCCGTTTAACAATCCTCTCAGATTGAAACGTCGGGAACATCACAGGGGACATTTTACTCCAAAGCGAGCCTAAGCTCCGGGGCCCACAAGCACCTTAAAACCGGCTCGAAAGTGACTGCGATACCCACTTTTTGACTTGCTGTAAATGGCTGCAAAATAGAAGGAAAACAACTAAGTTGGTGCGACAAGGCTCAAAGGAAGACTTCGGGGTGGTTTCGAGTCCAAACCGGTGGCTCGAGAGGCTTCCTCAACCACTTGCAGTGGCTGAATAGGGGCTGAAACGGTGGGAGGAGCTGCTGGACGGCACGGCTAGGCAGAGAGGGGCAAGCGGCGCGCGGCCAAGCGCGGGTGGAGGTGGAGCGGCAATCGGCAGTGGCGCAGCTAGCGATGGCGTCCAGGCAAAGACAGCTACTGTCCTCTTCCTTGGTCTGTTGGTTTTGCACAAATGGAGGGAGAGAAGGAGGGGTGGACGGCAATGGAGAGAGGATGAGGGAGAGAGAGAGATGGAGGGGCCACATGCCAATTTTTTTCCACCTTTTTGTCCCCCATTGGGCTTGCCCTCCAAGCGAAGATCCATGGCTGTCATTTGGCCACCAAGACCTTCATTTCACAACCTTGAAATGGTCCAAAAGCATAGGAAGAGGGGGCATACGAATTTCATAGTAAACGGCTTCAATTGGATACCCGTTCGTGTTTGTTTTGTCATGAATCAGCCTCAATAAATTCAATTGACCTACCATCGATTAAATCAATATTTTTATCACCCATATATCCATCATGCTTCCCAAATTTGCGATTACCGTTTTTAGAGCTCCGATCTGCAAATCGATCAATTTATATTTGTGAAAATCTCGCAATGATCTCAAGAATTTTCCAATTTAATGGTGTCACCCACAAGCACGGTCAAGTAACGATCCCTGGTCGAATTCTCAAGTCAATTGTAATAAAATTCCTTAATGAGTTCCCCAAATAGTCTAGTTATCTTAAGAGTGATCAGCTATGAGAACAACCCTATAAGCGCGTCGATGAAATGCCCAACTTATTCAATATAAAATAACAGTGAAAATCTTAGATGTCACAATTTAGCTATAGTCATACCCTACTTTAAGGCTTGGTGACCAAGTAAGACCCTCTTAAATGCTTCTTGACTAAGTTTTTTTAGCAAATAATTGAGGTTTATTAGAAGATTTAGGGCTCCTATTAAGGGGGAAGACAAGTATAAACGCATGTGAACGCATTTAATGAGTTGTGGGCTAGATATGAACGTGTGCGAACACATATAATGAGTTACGGCCTAAGTGCAAACATGTGTGAATGCATTAAATGCCCTTTTGAACCATTCTTGAGGGAAGCCCTATAAATAGGGGTGGAACCCTCCCTCCCCAACCAACCTCACCAAAGCCCATCCTTCTCTCCTTTCCTTCCACCACCGACCACCCTTCTCTCTTCCTCTCAAAATTCAGCCTCCTCTCTCCTAAGCATCCTTGCCGCCACCTTTGCCATTGTTGCCACTGTTTCAAGATGATTGGCTAAGAAAGTTGTAAGTAGAATCTCTAACTCTTGGCTAAAGCAATAGCCTACATTGTTGAATTTAGTGGGTGCTCGCTCACCTGTATAAGTTGTGTGTATATTATAATGTTTTTTTGTATGGTTTTCTCATGTTTGCATGCTTGAATGCATACACATCCCGAGATGAGGTTGAGGTTCGCTTGGTTCGAAATCAACATCAACTCGTGATAGTTTAAGCCGTAAAGCCTTAGATCGGCATTGAGACATGTTGATTCCTAGTCTTGTTCAGTGTGGGAATTGCCCAAGGCCGCGAGATATTGGATGTCATCAAGACGTGCCGATTCCAAGTCTTGCTTGGTATGAGAATTGGCCTAGGTGTGTGGTTCAAGCCACGAATTAAGAATCGTGGCCGATATATCATATTGTACAATGTTAAGAGCCATGGCACACTCTTTTGAATGAGCACGCCCTCAGGCTTTTCATGCATCAGTTAAGATAAAAGATGAAAAATCGGCTTATGTGATGCACCACATGTGATAACCTAATGAAAGGTAAGAACCGTTGCCATCTCAGTGGCAACGATGCCCCTTACGTCAACAAGATGCCTCGTTAATGAGAATCAAATGCCCCCACACCAATGGGATGCCTAAGTTTAAGCACGGAAGCCTCGGAAGCTAATCTAAAAGAGCATCGGTCCAGTCGAGATGCCCTAACTAAGTCAGGAAGCCTAGCATGAAGCTAGAACCTTTGGTTGAGCCAAGAGGGCCTGATCAAGCTAGGACAAAGTTCAATGAATCTTTTATATGTGCCGGTATATGCATAAATATGATATGTTAATGTGTTCATTGACAAGCTGAAAGTAAGCATGCATTGAAGAATGTTGTAATGAACATTTGCATATAGTCGAACTATAGTAATGAATTTACTATCGATTTGCCATCGACATTATATTACAAGTGCTGCACTTGCTAGATTTTAATGATGAAATATCCTCCCGGTAAAGAATAGAGGTTTTACTTACTAAGTTTATGATTTATCCCATTATTTTTTTCCCAAATTGTAGGCATAGAAGAGCTACAACCTCACTAGAAGATCTAAGGTTTATCCTGGTGGTTATAAACATAACAGCCCCTTATATAATGGCTTATAAATGTAATTGATGTAATTGTGTGTTTTAAAATAGTTGTTTTCCTGCTTATTTATTGTTATCTAGGTATTGTTGTAATGCTTCCGCATATGCTTAAATCGAAGAATAAAAAGAAAATAGATCGGCAACGCGCCTAGGATGTCATAAAAATAACCCTTGTCACTTTTTACCCTGGGGATGGAATTAGGGTCATTACATTATCTATATAATTGGATAATCGCATTTTTCATATATTAATTGGAAGTAAAATTATGGTGTTTTCTTCAAAAAGGTGACGGTGGTCAACTAAAAAAAATCATTTATTTAGCATGTTTTGTAATTTGCATTTAGACGTCATAAATTGTCGTGTCGTCACAAATTGCCACGTTATTTGTCATGTCAGCGCATGATTTATTACTAACAAATTGTGAGGTTATCACGTGGTTTGATCGTATCCTTGCCTTTACTAGCGACAAAGATAAGAGAAAAAACAATTCAAAATCAACTTAAACATTTAGTTTAATTTTGCTATTAATGAGCGCATCCAACAACATCAGCCAACATATATAAATTTAAATTTAAAAGAACAGAGATATTCATCAAAACGATGCTCGATTTCTTAAATTGAAAAAGTAAATTATGATTTTGTTTGAGATGATTTGTTTTTTCATGTGCTTCAATTTTCCGAGGGAGACAAAGGGGCCGAAAAGTACTAAAGTTTAATCCAAGTGGAGTTTTAGATCTGTTTTGTAAGTTTCATTATTTATGAAAGACATATTTACTATTTCGCAATTAGAAAATTCACTTATCATGACAAGATAAAAATAATATCGGATGTAAATTCCATCCTTAATTTTTTTTTGGTCGAAACCAAATTTGATTCAATCCAAAAGAGTTAGTCGGGCCTTAGCTACCCAATTAGTTTTCTACTGCAGTGGGCCAGAATTAAATTACGAAGTTGGTTCAGAAGCTCACGGGCCTTCAATTGTTATGGGAAAATTGGTCAAATTCGGGTCAACGTGCTTCAATTGTTGAAAAGAAACAAGGTAAAAAAATAAAAAATAATTAAAAAATGCATGAGTTATTAAAACTGAAGTTCAATAACCTAATTGAAAATTTCGATAAAATTCAGGAATTGCCAATGATTTTAACCGTCTATTGGAGATCCTTTTTTTTTAATTCATTTACAGAAAGCAATGAATTTGGTGTGTCCGAAAATGTACTTAATCTTCCAATCCTGTCATTCTTTTATTAAAATCTATTATCCTAATCAAACTCTTAACACAACCAAAAATATCAAAATGGTTAGAGAAATAGGCGTCATTTATCTTCTAATTCAAAATATGATAACCCTGCACAAGCCTTAGCTCCACTCAGTCCACTTACTTATGCCACTTATTCACTAATCCACAAAGATGATAACTGTGCACTGCTTTAGGCAATGGCACACTGATATAAACCTCTTACTTTGCAATGTCTTTTTGTAAAATATTATTTTTGATTTACTCTATAAAAAAATTGTCATTTTGCTCAAGTTAAATATTCACATTCATATACAAATTTTGTTGAATGTCAATATTGTTCAATTTTTTTTTAACACACAAAATAAACACGAATGCAATAGGCCCTTGCTCAACATCGAGCACAAGCTATAACAATTTATGAATTACTAACCCCACCTTATGCAATAAATAACTTTATTAGTTTAACAATTAAAAATGAACCAAAGAAAAAAATTAGGGGGTAAGGGAAGAGAAACTAAGGGGGGAAAAAATCATCACTTGGGCCCAGGCGTATTAGATGCCCAGGCCTTGTATGATGTGCGTTAGGCCCATTTTACGCCACTTATTAATGCCACTTATTCACTAATTCACAAGATGGTAACTATGCACTCTTTTAGGCAATGACACATTGATACAAACCTCTTACTTCAGAGTGTCTTTTTGTAAAATTTTAGTTTCAGTTTAGTTCGTAAAAAATTGTCTTATTGCTTAAGTTGATTGTTCATATTTGCATACACATTTTGTTGGATGTCAATATTGTTCGAATTTCTTTTTAATGCACCAAAAAATAGCATGAATGCAACATGGCCATGCTTGAGATCACGCATAAGCTATACCAATTTATGAATTATTAACCCCACCTTATGCAATAAATAATTTTATTAGTTTGACAATGAAAAATGGACTAATGAAAATGGGGGAAAAAAAGAAAACTAAAGGCAAAAAAGGAAGAAAACATCATTACTTGGGCCCGTGCGCATGAGTTGCCCAGGCCCATGTACAGTGTGGGCTGGGCCCATTTTCCCAGCCCTAGTGTTGTACAAAAGCAGGCCAGGCCTGCTTTAATTATTTGCCATGTAATCATCATACACTTGCCATGCCATTAAAGAGAGGTGAGGTTTTGAGCTCCCAGCTCGACGGACAGAAGCAGCGTGCATAGCACGATTGTTATGTACTTCAAATGAAGAATAATTTATTAGGCCATAAACATTAATGGCATGCGTTGTCTATTAGTTCTCACGCATGCATGGGACCACCTGCATCATGAAATCTCATGTGTTTAATGTTAGGCTATCCTAGGATTACTATTTAGGGTTAAGTTAATTTTAATTTACATTAATTGTAATTTAGACTCCATGTATTTTGCGAAAAATGAATTATTTGAATAATTTTTGGCAGAAGATCACTTATATTGCTTAAAATAATTAGCTAATAGAAAATATTTTCATTATCGATAATGATTTATGGCTAAACATTTTCATGGATGATGAAAATATTTTTTATTCACTTATTTTTGTAAGCAATACAAGTGGCCATTTTTAGAAAAAAAAAACCATTAATTGATCATTTTTTGTGAAGTAAATGAGGCCTAAATATAATTGTATTCTAACCCTATAAATAGGAGTCTTGTATTCTTCATTTTGTAATGCAGAGAATAATACATTTCTCTCCATTTTTCATCATGATTCTCAACTTGGTATAAGACCAAATTTAATCAAAAGGAGCACAAGAGACAAGTTCACTAAAATCAAATGGGAACGCATGATGTATAACCAACTAATAAGGTAGGCAATGAAAATGTTTATTTTCAGCAAAACCCAAATAACCACTTGAAATCAAATAATTTAATCTAGAGGAAGAAGCATGATCTAACTCAAAATGCCAAGTTTAAGATAATGCTATGGCAACACAACTAGGGAAAAATTGAGAATAATTAAGGAAACAAGCTCAAAGAGGTGTCTAACCAATAGTCTCCTACACATGAATCTAACCATGAGAAGAGAAATAAATGTCCAAACTAAGTTTACACGATTGTGCTATGAAAATCAAATTTGGTGAGAGTTTGAGAACTAAAAATGTATTAGGCAAGGATAATGTGGATGACATAGTTGATACTAAAGATAATCATACTAGTATTTTGAAACTCAAACAAAACCTTAGTAAAAATAATTTGAAATGAAGAATCTTGGTTGATTGAGTTATTTTTTAGGTTGGGAGGTCACTTCAAATTCCTCTAGTTATTATTTTTCTCAAGCCAAGTATGCCATTGATCTTCTTTCTCGAGTAGTACTCAAGAACAAGTCATTACAAATCCTATTGAAACTAATGCCAAATTTGATACCAAAAATCGAACTTTTCTTTCAAATCCTATGCCTTATTGTGCCCTATACTGAATCATTCTGCTCATTCTGCTCATTTTGCTATAGTTTTTCAAATGCTTTGCTAAGCTAAAAGTACATTTGGGGCCGTCAAACAGGTGGGTCATGTCAAATTTGGGTTGGGTCAAAAATAGTCCAACTTATATTGACCAATTTAACCTATTTTGACCCATTTTCATGTAATGTAAATTTAATGATTCATACCCAACCCAACCTACACCCGTCTTATATCTAACCCGATCTATATTATCGAGACACAATAATATTTAACTCAATTCAAGAAAACCTACTCCTACCCATTTAATCAACTTTAAGCTCTTTGCATATCCGAATAAAAACTTCACATCAAATTAGAAAAATAAATTACTTTGAATAAAAAATTCACATAAAATTAGAAAAATAAATTAAAAAATAAAAAAATTAGTAAATAGAATTTGAAAAAAATGTGAAAAACCTTAAATTGAAATACTTCTATATCCAAGCAAGCTCGAGCTTAGTCTCACGAGTTTCCTTTAAAAGCTTGTGGCTCACTAGATCCAAGCAAGCTCGATGGCAACTTGTCCGAGCTTTGTCACGCCACCAACCGCGTTATATCCGAGGCCAAGCAAGCTCGGGCAAGCCGCTCACCTAATCTTGGTGAGGTAGAGCTCTCCTATGGTTGTTGCCAACCTCCCCGTTGCCATCTCTACCACCATGCACCCAAGACATCCTTGGAGGTGAGCGGCGAGGAAGCTTTAGGTCATTGACACAACAAGGATGAAGAAAATGGACGACCTCCCTTGCACATGCACTTCTGTTCTATCATGTGTTAAGTGGGCCACTTGATATTTGATGGGTCGAAAATGGGTTGTAAGTTCTAACCCATTTTCGACCTATTTAAATAAGACTCATTTTTTTGACCAAGTTCTAATTGGGCCTTTAAAAGTCTTTAATCCCTATACAACCCATATAGATCAAATATGAGTCCAAATATGAGTCTATAACCCACTTTGACACCTCTAGGTATATTATTTCATGACCTTCACTTTTTTGCTGACTCTACCTTGCAAGTGACAAGTTATTCGAATACTAACTAGGTTGGTGGCTCTTAAGATAGTCACTCCACCATGACTATTGTTTCTTTTTGGGTTGCTCAGTATTCTCATGGCGTGACAAGAAACAAACCACGGCCGCTCACTCTGGTATAGAAGCAAAACATTGAGCTCTTGCTGTTATGACATCAAAGTTATTATGGTTGTGATAGCTTTTATTAGATATGTGAGTGAATCATAACAGCGGAATAATCAATCATTACGACAACCAAATTGCTATTCAAATAGAATATAATGATATTTTTAATGAGCACACTAAACATATAGAAATTGATAATCAATTCATTTGGTATCATGTGTATAATGGCATTTTACGACTCATCTCTACTTCATCTGCTAACTAGATTGTTGATATCTTCACAAGAACACCATTTAGGCATTTTTTGAATTTTTTTTCTCTAAACTTCAGTTGACTTCTTTCAAGTCACCTTAGTTTAAAGGGCATGTTAGATTATATTAAGATAACTATTTTGGATTAGGTTAACTATAAAATTCACAATTCTCACCCTATACTTAGGAGCCTTGTATTTATCATTTTGTAATGTGTAAAATATCACATTTCTCTCTTTTTAACACGATTCTCAACTCTTACCATGCATCGCACAAGTACTTGCGCGCACACACATGAAGTTGTGTCTTTACTCATATTATTAATCAATTATTGATATGCGATTTATCTCGCATTCTGTTTTAAAAATAGTAACGGTGACATTTGATTTATAATTCTACAAGGAATGGTTCAATAGCTTAATAAAAAATTCGAGGTATCAAAAATTATTGTAGGACGCCAATCCTTCCATATGCGCATCCAAATTCTAAGGGTGCGTTTTTAGTAGAAAAATGTGTTTGATAACTATTAAAAAAAAATTATTCTCTAAAGAGAAAAAAGAGCAGAAATGATCTCATACGACCCTAAAAATTTATATTCCGATTTTTTTCATCTAATTATGAAGATGTCAATATAGACTTAACAATTCTTGTTTCGATAAAATTGAACTTTTGTAAGGATTTTACTGATCAATTGTTTCAAGCTGATTCCTATAGGATAATAGACCCTCTCACACAAGAATTACACATTACAAGCCAGAGAAAAATCCAAAGCTTTGAGAGATAAGAGAACAAAAGGCACACTCACGAAAACCCTAGGTATGGGGGCGTGGGTGGGCCGAGAGAGGACAGGCGATGGTTTCCTGCGGCGAGGAAGGGTGGTTTTGTCGTATAAACGAAGAGGAAATAAGAAGAGTAGGAGAAACAGATGAGGCGTTGAGTTTAGAAGAGAGAAAAGACATATTTTTCTTTTATAAATATTTTTTACTTCTTATTCCTATTCTAAATCTTTTGCTAATCTATTCCGAAGAATAAAATAGTTAACCGATGCTCACGAATAGATTTATGTTCCTTATCTATTCTGAGGAATAAAAGAACTAAAAAAAATAAAAAAATAAATCCGATTGCCAAATAGATCGAGTTAAATTTAAAAAAGCCGCAAGTTTCAAAAAGTCTAGGTGGTGATTGACTTCCCGATGTCACCTACAATTCTGTTTGGTCTCTTGCACAAAAGGCGAATAGTAAAATAATCCTACTAATAGATCACTATCTTTAGCTAACTATAAAATGTAAATCAATTTAGAGCGATGTCCTATGTAATGTCCAATAGTTTTTTTCAATTGAAAATAGGATATCGTCGTACCCAAAATATTCTTATATTCCCTTAGATCCTATCCTATCTCCATCCACAATATATATATATAAAGCATTGACTTTCATGCGATGACCCATATTTATGTTGAGTTAGGCGATCATCTTCCGAGAATCCACCGCAATCCTCACGCATAAGGATTGGGCTTTATTTCATAAAAGGAACTTGTAAAAAAGTGCTGCCCAAAATGTGCTGAGATCCATTCAAGAAGGTTTGCCATTTTTCGATACATTATCGTTCTTGCATCAAGTGTGACCAACATATCACAAATTGAGACATCTCATGCCAAATATACCTAACGAGTGCACTAGTTGATAAAACCCTTTCAAATGTTAGAAGAGAATGGGATAGGGCAATGATGATTCGCATCACGACATGGGACAAGAAAATGATTCTTATTTTCAATATAGATAACTATATAAATAGTTCATAAATTTTGGCCTAACATACAATATTGTCCTTGAAATTTTGATTTATTTAATGTAATCTATGAACTTCTAATAAATGTTCAATAAATTATGTCAAAATGTCTAATATCATCATTTCATTGATTTAAATTCAAATATTATATTAAATATATTCATATAATTCAATAACGAAATTAAACATGTATCAAAATTTCACAAGTCATATCAAATATATTAAAAATCGTGGAATGATATTATATATTATACTAAAATTCAACGTTCACATGAAATAAGTTAAAAATTCAAGAACGATATCACAATCTTCGCACCACGTTCTCCTCTTAATAGCGCGAGTGGCGTGCTCTCTTCAACCCGGTCAAGAACGACCGCGACCGCGGAACCAAACAACAGTCCCCCCACGAGATTCGCCCAGATCCAGTCACATGTACATCGCATCGTCCCCGAGGCATTGTCGTACGTAGTACCCTCCTTTCTCTCTCTCTCTCTGACTCTTCCCATGCGCCTCAAGCTCGCCGCCAACGCTGCCGCCGCCGCCGCCGCCACAGCATCACGCCTCCCCCAGAATCTCAATCTCTCTCTCTCTCTCTCCTGAATCCCACCAATGCCCCTTCGAAAATCTACCGTGTCGCCATCACTGTCGTCGTCGATGTGGAAAAACCCACTTCGATTTTACGTCGAATGCTGCCGTGTCGCCATCATTGTCGTCGTCGAATTGGAAAGACCCTCTTCGATTTTGCGTCAAATCCTGTAGGTAGCAGCCGGAGAACCAGGGCGAAAGAGAGAGGGGGGAGGCGGTAGGTGGGGGAGAGATGCAATTAAAAATAGGATATCGTCCTAATCATAATAATTTTTATATCTCATCGAATTCTATCCTATCTCCATTTAGAAAAAAAAAAAAAACACTGGCGTTCTCATGACCTCTATTTATGTTGCCTTCGGCAATCATCTTCCGAGAATCTGCTGCAATCCTCATGCTTCAGGATCGGGTTTTATTTCATAAAAGGAACTTGTAAAAAAGTGCTGCCCAAAATGCGCTAAGATCTATTCAAGAAGATTTGCTGTTTTTTGATACATTATCATTCTCGCGTCTAAGTGTAATCAACATATCACAAATTTAGACATCCCGCTCTAATTGATACACATTTTCAGATGTTAGAAGAGAATAGGATAAGAATGATTCGCATCATGACATGGGACAAGAAAATGATTTATAGATAACAACAAAGTCGGTTTATGAATTTTGATCGATATCTTGAAATTTTTAATTTTGCTTAATGCGGTTCCTCAACTTTAACTTAATCTAGAATTTTTGATTTTTTTAATGTAATCTATGGAATTTTAATAAATATTCAATACACTATGTCAAAATGTCCAATGTCATCATTTTATTTATTCAAATTCAAAAATAATATTAAATATACTTATATAGTATGAGAATTAAATTAAATATATATCAAAAGTTCATTGATTATATCGAAAATATCGAACATATTAACAATTTAGAAATAATATAATATATTAGACTAAAATTTAGTGATCACATAAAATAAATTAAAAATTTAGAACGAAGTCATACGATTGGATAAAGTTGACAACCTTCACACCATATTCTCTTCTTAATAACGCGAGCGGCGTGCTCTCTTCAACCCGGACAAGAACGACCAAGACCGCGGAACCAAACGACCATTGCCCCACGAGATGCGCCCAGATCCCGCCACGTGTACATCGCATCATCCCGGAGGCATTGTCGTACGCAGTTCCCTCCTTTCTCTCTCTCTCTCTCTCTCTCTCTCTCTGACTCTTCCCGTGCGCCTCGAGCCCGCCACCACCACCGCATCCCACCTCCCGCAGAATCTCGATCTCTCTCTCTCTCTCTCTCTCTTAAGCCCCCACGGAAATCTACCGTGTCGCCATCACCGTCGTCGTCGAAGTGGAAAAACCCACTTCGGTTTTACGTCGAATTTTGTGGGTAGCAGCCGGAGAATCAGGGCGGAAGAGGGAGGGCGGAGGCGGGAGGAGGGGGAGAGATGCATCTGATCAATGCGTTGATGGTGACCCGGATGGTGACCCGGGAAGACCTCGGCACCTCCCTCGGGAGCGAGATCGCCTTCGGGTCGGTCATGTTCTTCGTCTACGCCGGGCTCTCCTGCTTCTTGGTCCTCTTCGCCGGCATCATGTCGGGCCTCACCCTCGGCCTCATGTCGCTCGGCCGCGTCGATCTCGAGATCCTCCAGCGCAGCGGCACCAACGCCGAAAAGAAGCAAGCAGGTGGGTCGTGGCTCGTTTCGCGTGTTCGTGTGGGGGCGTGTGGGTTCTTGGGTTCGTTGGTTCTTGATTCTTGATATGGACTTTGTAAGGACGGCAGAGATACGGGGTTGATTCGCTGGATTCGGATCCATTTCCTTCCCTTTTTCTCTTTCTTTTTCTTTTTCTATGCTTACTTTGCGATTTTCCTTTTGAAATTTTCAGCTGCTATCTTGCCGGTGGTCCAGAAGCAGCACCAGCTTCTTGTGACTCTGCTTCTTTGCAATGCTATTGCAATGGAGGTAATGCATTGAGGATCATTTTGCAGAGCCCGCGTTTAAATGGCAGCTTCCTCATTTTGCATGGCTATGAATCTGGGGACCCCGATAAGTAAATTGAGCCTGACATTTCCACTTAGCTTAGCAAAAGAGACGGCCGTGCTTGCCCTGCTGCTTAATCGAGAGTTCGTTTGAACTGTGTACACATTAGTATCTTTGGGTGCCTCCTGGTGTTTATCTGGGTTTGAAAAGCACGGACCTACATGTTGCCAGGCGATGATTGGCTTAGGTTAAAAGGCTTGGGCTAGCATACCTTTGCCACTAAATTTTCTGTCAGTTCATTGTTGGAATTGCTTCTGACAACCTTGTTTTTTGAAATTTGCCATCGGCAGGCCCTTCCCATATACTTGGATAAGCTTTTCAATCAATATGTTGCGATTATACTTTCTGTCACGTTCGTGCTCGCCTTTGGAGAGGTACGTGTTTCCCCTAATTTGTGTTGCCATCAACATTCTTCTTAATCTCTTCATGATTGGCTCAAAAGGATCTGACCCTCTCGTTTTATCTTATATTGAAGGTCATTCCACAAGCCATATGTACCCGATATGGACTTGCTGTCGGTGCCAATTTTGTGTGGCTTGTCCGGATTCTAATGATTATTTGCTATCCAATTGCATATCCTGTTGGAAAAGTAAGTAGTTACTGTCTTTTGGAGTTTGTCATTATGAAATCACTC
This sequence comes from Eucalyptus fibrosa, assembly GCA_017140475.1. Classification (NCBI taxonomy): domain Eukaryota; kingdom Viridiplantae; phylum Streptophyta; class Magnoliopsida; order Myrtales; family Myrtaceae; genus Eucalyptus; species Eucalyptus fibrosa. The sequence continues at coordinate 17,013,748 of CM029506.1, forward strand.
TTGGCATAAGTCTTACTGGAGGTGCGTATGTAAAGAGCTTGTGTGTGACAGAACTGAATCAATTGTCCAATACATCGGACCATCACTGTAATACCAAATCCAGTAGTGTGAGGTCCGTGTTTTTTAAAATCTATGGTAAAGTTACAGTGTTGGAATTATAAATGTTAACTTTTAGACAAGCAGGTCTAATACTTTTTTGATGGATCTCCACTGTACATAAATACGGTAAAATTCAGCATGAGAGGAACAAATTACCTCATGCAATGGTCATGCTGGTGGTTGACTGATGGTGGAAGCAGTGATTACTGTGGTTGCCACTTGCCAGCAGTGTATATGGCAAGAGCTGCAGTACACTGGAGGAGGTGACAAGGGGTATGTGGTGGCCCATGGGGCGATAGTTGTGGTAGGGGAGGATTTTATCTGTTACACGAGTTGTGGAAAATCTCTATAAAGTAGAAGTCATTGCAATTCAAATATGCATTTACTAAAGACCTGTCTTTATCTATTTCACCAAATACCTACGATACTAGTATTTTGTGGTAGTTAACAAAGAGCCTAGTCCTAACCTTATCATTAATTAGATTTTTATAATGGACTGACTAATTGGTGGTTGATGTTAGGTCCAAAACCAGTTTCCGATAGGAAGTCACCCCAAGCACTAGAGCAAGTGATTTCTCATTTTATGCTTAGTTTGTGTAGTTCTAATTTTTTAGACATCAGCATGTCAATTTTTGTTGCTACGATCAAGTAAAACTGGTTTCTAACTGAGACCTTTGACATCCTTTTCATTGGTTGTTGTAGAAATAGAGAGATGATTGACTTGTGAGCTGGTGGCCTACTTAATTTCTCAGTAGTGCCCCAAAGTTACTGTTAAACTTGCCTCATTTACAGGTATTTGGTCAATAGTTTTATGTTGAAAGCACTCATGATGCTAAAATGCTAAGATATGGTAAGGCACAAAGAAACGAAAACTGTAGTGTGAAGCACTGAGACATGACTTCGAGTCGGACTTAGGTTTTTAGACTGAAGCAGCTCAGTAGCGTCAAAGTATTTTCTTGCAGCATGTTTAGTGCATATATATCATCTTCGCAGATGTCTACGTCAAGATCCACTTTTCCTGTACTGCATCGGACAGATGTTTGCCTTGACTGTACACATTTCAAGAAGCAAGAATGTCAATCCTTGGACCTATGTCTCTCAATAAAATCTTCTTTTATATGGAATTGTGTGGATGGGCATACGTCCTGTACATTCATTTTCCATTTTGATGTTGGAGGTACTGTAAATTACCTTTGAAATGGTAAATTATAATCGTAGTCATTGCTTTTCCTTTTCAGGTTCTAGACTGGGTGTTGGGTCATAATGAGGCATTATTTAGGCGTGCTCAATTAAAAGCTCTTGTCTCCATCCACAGTCAGGAGGTACATGAAATGTTGCACTGTTCCATAAGATTCTCGCATGCAAATGGGTTCAAGAAAGGAGTTGCCTTTTGATCTTTCTCATGGTTTCTTTTTCATTTTCATGACTTCTGTTTTCTGAAGGCTGGGAAAGGAGGTGAACTCACACATGATGAGACCACGATTATTAGTGGAGCTCTAGATTTGACTGAGAAGGTTTGGAGCCACTACATCTGAATATCTCTGTTTCTGTCTGTACTACAGCAGCTAAAATTGGAAAAATTGCGACATCTTTCTGATATTTAATTGATTATTGCAAACTTGGAATGTTGTGTGAACTTGTGTTTGCTTTGGTCAGTTATCTATTAGTGCTAGTATCCAAGATCCTGTCCTCAGTATAAACAACAATTGGTTTGCATAGTTTCTAATCTGATAGATTTTCAGTTTTGAGAAGATGTCAGCATTGACTTATTGTCATTTCCCTATCAATTATAAGTCTGGTCGCCATGGCACTATTACTTTTTTGTCTGATAATCTAACACTGTTTCTAAATGCGGTCCAGAACTTTCCACTGGAGAAATTTCCTCTTATTAAATGAGATATTTCTAGGTCATTGCAGTGAGAGAAATTATTATTTTCCAAATTTCTCTGTATAGTCTGAATTTGATTTGAAGATAGACATAGCATAATTGAAGGAAGATTGCTATACCAATTGCTATGTTTTCCTCTTGACAGACTGCAGAGGAGGCAATGACACCCATTGAATCTACCTTTTCTTTGGATGTTAATTCCAAACTGGACTGGTAAGTTACTTAGTTACTCAAGAGATTCGTTTTAGTCTGTGCTCTCCTCTACTTATTCTTTCTGGGATCAAAGATAATAGAATGAATTATAACTTATTGCTCGATTTTTCAGAGACCTCTACATAAGTAAATCATTTGCTAAGTCACGTCTCGTTGAGAAGATGTTATGATAATAAAGAAAGCGGATACATTAAAAGCTTAGATAAAATTTCTTGGGTGGACTTGGATCATTAGTTGTTACACTTGCTATCGGACTCTAACATATTCTTCCTTCGTGTTTAGTTAAACTTTGTCTAACAAACATCAAATTTGTTGTAGATGGCTATGCTTATGCATTCTTCCTTTTTTTCTTTTTTCTTTTTATCTTGAAATTTCGATCCAATAACCTGGTTACCTTTGAGGATAATTTTTGTCAAGCTGGTCATGATCCATTTAAGAAAACCTTAGGAACATATAGACCAGATCTGACATTTATGGCATAATTGTTTAGGGAAGCAATGGGAAAGATTCTTGCTCGGGGTCATAGCCGAGTTCCTGTCTATTCTGGGAATCCCAGAAATATCATCGGTCTTCTTCTGGTATATCTCAAAATCGGAATGCTCACTGTATCTCTAGTCTTTATAATAACACTGTTCCCTGACTTGTCTACTGTCTCCCTCGCTCTCTTTCTCTCTCTCAGGTGAAAAGCCTTCTCACGGTTAGACCAGAAACAGAGACCCCTGTTAGTGCAGTGTCGATCAGAAGAATTCCGCGGTGTGCTTATTGATATTTTATATTAATTAGCCATTCCTTCATTTATAAGAATATGGCATGAGGTTTAAGCTGGATTGTTTGCCCAGGGTTCCAGCAGATATGCCCTTGTATGACATACTGAATGAGTTTCAAAAGGGTAGCAGTCATATGGCAGCTGTAGTGAAGGCCAAAGGGAAATCTAAGAATCTTCCACCAATGCCGGATGTGGACAAAGCTGAAGAAAAGAAGGCCACTGTGGGAGATTCCCACTTGACTACTCCCTTGCTTGTTAAACAGAATGAAAAAGCTGATGTTGTTGTTGACATTGAGAAGGCTCCAAGGCCAGTGAATGGCTTGCCTCAATTATCAGAAGATATTGAGGATGGGGAGGTTATTGGTATCATCACTCTTGAAGATGTATTTGAAGAACTTCTTCAGGTTTTCTTCACTGCCTCATCAATCATCTGCATAATTTTCTTTTTGATGACTATATTTTAAGAATTTTCTTGACCAAGTGCAGGAAGAGATTGTTGATGAAACCGATGAATATGTCGATGTACATAGAAGGTATTGCAAGAATCAGATGCTGCGTGTTTGGTTTATGTAATGCCATTTGATTTATTATACAATGACAATGGCTGTCTCTCTCTCATCTCTTTTTGGCAGAATCCGAGTGGCTGCAGCTGCAGCCGCATCATCAGTTGCACGGGCTCCATCACTTCGGAGACTGAACACTCATAAAGGAGCTGTAAGTTGATTGTTCTGTTTTCAAACTAGATGAATTCAACTGAACTTAAAAAGAGTTCCCAAAATCAGGCTTTGGTTATGATTGTTCGCTCAAGACCAACTAGTAAAATGCCAGAACTCAATTCGAACTTGTCTAGGATGTAGGAGATAAACAAGATACCAGAATTTGGGTGATTGAGGAAACTACATTCTTGAAAATGAGTCATCTACCTGTATTTATGGCCATTAGAAGCTGAAAACTCCTTGCATATCTGACCTTCTCATTCGGACATTAGTAGCTTGGCATACTGTTAGAAGTTAGTAGTGAGAAAAACCACATGCATTTATTTTTTCTATCATTTTTACTAAACTTAATTGTCATACTGGCACACAATTTGTATTTTGGAGCAAAGTGCAACACATTTATACTAAACAGTGCGAAATAATAATGTTGTGGTTTTGATAAGTCTGAAAATTTAAGGTTGTAAAACATCACATAAATTGTTGGGATAAAACTGTGATAACCTGTCAGATTGGCGAGGATGAAATGAGATTATTGTATGGTATGTCAGCTTTGCATGTGTGTGGAACCCACTGCTATGAGGGTCAATCTTCTTCCCTCTATTTCGCCTCCTTCCCATACCCTAACCCGAAAAAGCCTCAGAAAAAAGAAGAAGAATTTAAAGCAAAAGTCAGTGATGATATTCCCTTCTGCGAACTAAGGCAGCTTTATAATGCTGAGAGATAGCATTTAATGAAGGGGTCTCAATTCTCTACATATAATATTGATGGCAATAAGAAGCTGGAAGATAGTATTTGACTTGAATTATATAATACCAAAAATGGTGAAAGTGATCATCACTGTCTGGAGAAGAAGAACTTTCACAGCAGAAACCAGCGAGTATCGTCTCCCACAATAGGATATGTAAATAGGGGGATACGAACAGGAAAATTTTCACTTGGAGATGTCACTAGGAGGTGTTCAAGTATATTCACTTGGGCCTGATGAAATGACAATGGACTCAACCAAAAACAGCTTAAAAAGGTTGTTTACAGAAAATTAATTTGTTATCCATGCTTCAGATAGAGAAATGACCTTGACTTTGTACCCTTGCTTGGATGATTCTAGCTTGTTTTACTTGGCCATAATCGGCAATTCTTGTTTTTAAGGCCCACGAGTAAATGAATGGGCTTCATTGTTGGCGCCTAGTAATATGCTTTCATGTGGTTCACAGGGAGGCCTTACCAAGCACGTGCAGGTCCCGAGAAAAACTGCTGAGGATGATCCAAGTTCTGCTAGGTCAATGGGCAGTCCAGGTGAGCATCTGTAGGAGCATAGATGGTACCATACCAACAAAGACATCTGCATTATAGTATGATGATTCTAAACTCAGGTCTTTGATGCTAAATTAGTGCAACCTGATAATGTTGTCTTTGCTGCAAATTTTGATCATGAGAAACTGGGATATTAGTCAGATAATGAACGGATGAACATATGGAGAAATGGCTGATTTATCTGGTCAAATAATATGTCTATACTCGTATGAGCTTATGTCTTTTTTTCAGGTTTGCCAACCTCTGGGTCTTAGGCTTGAAGTTTTGCCAAGGCTAACTTAAGAAAACGCTTCCACGCAACGGGGGAGTCAAAATTGAAGTATTATGAAGATTATCCCATGATATTGAACGGCTTTATCTCGAACATCTTTGTGCCAGAGTAATTATTATATCCCGTGGAGCGGAGAGATGCAGTCCTGAAGTAATTAATGCCTACTATCTGTCCAGACGTTCACTTGTCCGATGCAATTTTGTTTGGCTGGCGCATGTTCACCGTCGCTTTATAATTAGATTATTTTGTTTCCGAGAAGAGAGGAAAACAATGAGTTTCATCAGTCAAGATCGAAGATAGTTTTTGACCCTGATTAAAAGATGCAAGTCTTTCATTAGTAGAATGTCCAATGTTTGTCCCCCTTGGCGGATTGAAGCGATACAATGTTCAGTGAATTTTTTTGTACGGCGCGATGTAGATTTGCTTTGGTCGACTCCACAAGAGACAAGAACGTCTGCTTCTCCTCCTATGTACTTTTACGGGTCTAGAAATCGTTTCAATACGTAGGAAGAACAAATAATAGCCACATTGCTATGTTCAACAAGGTGAGTGGATGTGCATTAATCTTATTGTCCTTTTTAGATTGGGCAGGCAAGATTTCTAGCGATTTCCAGGATAAAGTAACGTATTTTGGGGAAGACCCCATTTACCTAAGATGAAAAGTAGCATTTGTAAAGATTGGAAAATTGATACCCTGTAGCTACCAAACCTGCTTTTCATTTGACATGGCATAGAGAAACCTTTCTTTCTCTTTCTGTCGAACGTAGTTTTTATTGAAACAACGGAACCCCAATTCAGACACCCAAAGTAAAGCAAACCCGACGAGTGTTGAGCTGTCCAATTTAAAAGTAAAACATGTTGTCTTCGAGCTTTAGCTAACCAATTGGCTACTCGATTGGACTCTCTCCTGAGCAGTGGACTATAGTTAAATTGCAGACTGGCCAATAAGCCGGCAGGCCTCCAAAATAAGTGCTCTTACTCCCCAAGGATATAACTATCTGCGCTCTTTGCTGAATCTATTAAGACCAAGCAGTCAGATTCAAGTACAATCTCTCTCCTTTCTAGCTCGAGGAGAGGGAGAGAGAGCTTGAAGAAGGGCTAGGGCTTCGGCTTGGAGAGTAGAGGAAAACGGAGCCGATCTCACAAACCCTTCCATTAGCGCACCAGTCTCGTCTTGCACAATGCCCGGGATTCCTCCGGTGGATGATTTTATAAGGTAAAGGCCGATGCTTTCTCTTGTTGTAAGTTTAAGGAACTCAAACTACTTAGAAGGGATTGAACTCACGGAGCTTGAGTTTAATATATCCATAATCTCGCAACATGCCTTTCCTAAAAATAAGAAGAAGAAAAAAACAGTAATGTCGATCAATTTTGAAAGTTGAACTTGATTAAATGATTATCATTTGTATCAAGCAGGTTACAAGAATTCAGCGCAAGTGCAATCATTACGGAGCCGAGTTCGTAGTCTCACTTCCAAATCGGTTGTACTTTCGTATCACAGTGGAAATCATCTCTTCTAATTTATGTTAATGAAGAAGAATTAATTATTTTTCCTTTCTTTACAAAGATATGATTAGCATGATTTTAAATTTGCTAATTTAGTGTTGATTATGTCATGATCTCATGTGGCTTATTCTAAATTAACTTGAACTCGGATGGTTCAAGATCCTAAGTGAGTGATCATGCGCTATGTGATGCTCAAATGAATGAATTCATAACAAAAAAGAAAGAAAAAATGACATCTATTGAGATGCACTTGTGAATTATGTTAAAAAAGTATGAAGAAATTGTTGTGGTATGAAGTAATTAATATACCTCTAGTTAACCCATAATTCATTAGTCTAAGTTTCTGAGTGAACCTAGATCTAATTGAATATGTTGACAGATTTGGACTTTAATTCCCTCTTGATGATACTTCCAAATGATGGTATTGGGCTTAATTTGTTCCAGTGTTTGGTGAACATTGGAGAATTGACATTGCGGTGGAATTTGACCCCTATGTTCATGCCTACCATTTTAGATTCCCAATTGACTTAAGACATGATTGTTGGCGACTTCTAGAATAATTTTTAGATTTGAATCATAGTAGCACACCTAGACTATCTATTGACTAATTGAATGCTAGGTACACAAATTGGATGACATTTGCAATTGGTATTCCATTGTGCATTGATTTGAAAGAGAAATTATTAATATCTTATGAAAGGAATGCCATAAAAAACAATAAAATATACCCATTGTGATATAAATACATAAAAAAAAAAATAAAAATTGCCGTCACCAAAAATCTTAAATTTGCTCACCGTGATACAGATACCTTTGACTTTTAGGAAATGTGTTAGCATGCTTAAGGCTTAGTATTTTCATTGTATTTGCCTATTTGTTTACGCTTAGATGCAAGTAAAAAATTCTTGCAAAAACCTGGAATATTATTTAAAGTTCAGATTATTATGAATAGATTATATGTGAATCCTTGTATTATCATTTGAATATTGTCAAAGTTCCAAGAGTTTTGAACTAAAAAAAAAAAAATGTTTACATGCGTAAGCCATAAGAATACGATTAAGCAAAAGTGGAAAGGTAAAAGTCAGTTATACATTATCTTAATTTTGTTTATTTCATGAAAAATTAACTATACGAAAAAAAAAAATTCTTCATTTTCCAGTATTTGGATGTTTAAGAAAAGGGTTAATACCTTAAAAACCCCCAAACTGGTACACTTGTGACAAATTTACCCCAAACTATTTTTTTGACCATGAAAAACCCCAAACTTGTAAACTTGCGACAAATTTACCTTGACTGATTATAAAAAAACCCTAAACTGGTACATTTATGACAAATTTACCCCAAACTAATTTATTCGACTGCAAAAAACCCTAAACTGGTAAATTTGTGACAAATATACCTATGCTAAATTGGATTAATACCACAAAAAAATCATAAAAATTGTAAACTGTGACAAACGGAACGTAAAATCCTAAATTGGTATACTAGTTGACTATCACGTGTCATTTAACTTAATAATTTGAGAATCAAATTTAACGAAAACTAACATAGGGTAAATTTGTCACAAGTGTACCAGTTTTGAATAAATTTGTCAAAAGTATACCAGTTTGGGGTTTTTGGTGGTCAAAAAAATAGTTTGGGGTAAATTTGTCACAAGTGTACCAGTTTGGGGTTTTTTATGATATTATCCCTTAAGAAAACGAGTTAACAGAATATTTATGCTTAAATATGAGAAAGTGACATATCTTATTTAGAAATTAGAAAGTATATTTCAAAATACAGCTTGATCTTCACTGCTAAAAGGTCATCTCGTGTGTCCAGGCCCAAGTGCCTAATTGACATCTAAGTAGCACTAATACTGACACGCGACACGTGACATAACATGTAGACTCGTCATTTATCAAAATATAATTCCGATTCCGATACGTTATGTATTAAATATTTATATATATATATATATATATATATATATATATATGATAAATTATCAAATTCACAAATAAATAAATTATAAAAAATGTCAAAATGAATTTAGACTAAGAACATTAATCCATCACTTGTTAATATTATTCATTGTTAAATTCAGCTCCATTCCAATAATTCATAATTTTTTTTTTTTAAAAAACAACAAGTGATCCACATTCTAAACTCGTGTGCTAGAGTGTGTTAGAAGATAAGAGAAAAAAAACAAACTTGGGAGTGAATTATATATCACGGAAAGTGAGAATCAAAGGAAAAGAGAAGGCTGGGTTTTTTCTCTTTTCCCCTTTTTTTTTTTATATACTTTATTTTTTATATATTTTATTTTTTACATATTTGCATATTTTTTTTGGTTAGATACATATATAAATTTTGACCACTCATTTATTCAAAATTTTTAAAATTGACCTATGCATGTTGGAATGACATATCAAAATTCCGAACTCACATTTTGAAATTATGGACTCGCGTGTTAGAGTGTTAGGAGAGCTGTCCAAGTGTTGAATTTTCCAATACATGTTGACCAAATGTCAAAGAGTATTGGACATTTGTTGAAATGTCTGACACGACACGAAAGCCCCCCCGAAGAGTGTTGGTACCTCCTAGACTGACATACCTAAGAGCCTAGTGCCTGAGCCAACGCCACGATGGCCACTTGAGACCCGCATGGTCCGAACTTGGCTTGTCATGCCTTAGATTGCCTGGACCCCTGCAGCCTAAACACAAGACCCCAACTGTCGAATTCAAAATCCATCATCCTAGACCCGTGACCCAGCACCTGCACCCAATACTCCGGCACGAGTCCCCAACACCCAGACTCGAGACCCTAGCCACTGAACTACAGATCTTGAAGCTCAGACACGAGGTCTCATGGTCTCATATGGGGGTCATCGCGACCCAAGTCGGTGTTCCAAGTTCCCTGGTGTGTCAACTGGGCACCAAGGTCCAGGCAAATGGAACTGGTCTTGTAGACATGGAGGTCAAGTTGTGTCTTGAGAAACTTCCCATTTGTACGATTAAAGTTCGTGTAGATTTGGTCCTATATTGTTGAATAGATTAACCGATCATGCTTAGCCAAAATAAAAAAGATGAAATTTTTTTACAAATTGAAAATGTGAATTAATGGAAGTGCAATTATGGTCTTCAATATTAAATTATTAAGGATCTCTCTAGTTATGTCCTCAAGGCCTTTTATGTGGAAAAATGAAGAAGCAGAAAGAGGAGGAAAAGAAAAAGACAAGCAAAAGCAAGCGGTGTTCTCATCTCAGTTTACTGCACAACGCCCTTTCTGCAACTCAAGGGTTGCTCAACATCACTCTGCTTGCCCAACCCTTCTTAAGTCATGAACAGAAGGTAGAGAAACGAAAGGCTAAAATGAAGTTAAAGGCCAAAGCCATAATCACTCTTAATAGAAGATGATTTCCCACAATGTTAATCAGAACGTTTTGAATATTTGGTTTTTGCAATCACACGATTCGTTGGTGAGATCGGTTTCACGCGATGTGAAACGAGCACGGGTAGAGAGAGAGAGAGAGAGAGAGAGAGAGAGAGAGAGAGAGAGAGAGAGGTGTTTCTGTTGAACATCATATACATATGCTACATATGCTACAAGCGTCTCATACAGTTTTGCTAGTAAAGAGCCGAATCTCTTCCTTCATCATCACTTACTCTAATGAGGGATTGTCTCAGTACATGCCTAATGGAGCTAGCAGCACCAGCTGGTGGTCCGCGTCCAAGCTTCACTGTACACGGATCCCTCGGCATGGAGCCCCTTCTCATACCCACCCAGGCGGGCCGAAGGGAACCGACAATCACTCGTTGCTGCGAAGAAGAATCACTGTGCACCTCCATATTATGTACAACCGGGTCCACCGCTCTCTCACGAGCCTTGAGCACTGCCGCCACGTCCGGAGCTTCGGCCTGCGCATCAAGTGCATCATCACGACTCGCTGGCTTGGTGGAAGTGACTCCAAAAGAGATGTGAAAAGTGTCCCAACTTTGCCAAGTCGATCCGTCTCTAAGATCATGGACTCTGCATACCCATTTAAATAGCTGAAGCGAGCAAGCGAGGCTCCTGGGATAGGAAGGAGCAACACTTTTCCGGGCCCGATTGGGCAGACAGGCAGGGGTCCCGCGGGGTGGATGATGACAAGGCAGACGCATCACCTTGTTCCCTTGCCAATTCAGAGGGAAAGTGACTTCGATTTGCCTTCTGATTTGTCCTGCCGTGACCGCGATTGAGCTTTCGTGGGTTAACTGCTTCCCTCAGAATCTCAGCATCTAAGGACGAGGCTGGATAGATCGCATGAGGCTCTTATTGTGGTGCGTCAAATCGTCCTTGAAACATCAAAGGTACTTTAGAAAGAAAGGTCAGTCCAAGATGCTGCTGTGCGATATGGCTCGCACACTTGGGTTGGACAGCTCCTTTTGCATGTGAAAATTTCATGGGTATGCACAAGCCGCTTCATCTAGACTCATCATACCCCACCGGACCTCAATCCTGTTTCGAGGCACCGATGGGTCCAATAGAGTTCGAAACTACAATCAGATCTCAGTTTGCAAAATTACAAACTAGAATGGCATGTCGTGCGGGCGCGGGTGAGTTAAGATTGGAGCGGAAAATATCATGCTAGTGACGGGCCCAAGTGGGATTGCAGTCGATAGTACTAAAGTCATGATGCATGGGAACTTTTGGCGCTAGATATGTCTCTCATCCCAAATTGTCCATGCTTCGGATATCAACTAGTACTCAAAGCTCATGCACCCCTAAATTTGCACATGTTTTTGATGACGTACAAAGTTCTGTGACTGTCTTCAATGATGATTTTGAGTTGTTAATTATGTTTCTCATCCCACATCTGCCGCAGAGAAAGTACTTATCTTCATTCTCGCAAGGTCATTTTCTATATGGCTGACAAAAGCTAATTGCTTTTAAATGAACTAATTGTGTATAACATTAGAAAAGAAACTTTGGTTTTGAAACCGCCTTTTAGTTAAGAAATATTCTATCCCATTAGGCTTGAGCCTCGTCATCATGTTACAACATTTAAATATTAAAGGTGCTTGTTCATTTAATAACTTTAATTATTAAATAATTGATGATGATCCTATAAAAATTTTGCATGAAATTGAATAGGCATCTAAAATAAATTTTTTTATGCTCGATCCGACGTGGATGTTGGTGACGAAACTAATTGGCTCAACTTCTTAGCAAGTAGGTTCGTATTGCACGCTAAAAGTCAGAGACCCCAAGAATATTTAAATTAGAAAGCTGGCATGTATTATTTGGTGGGAAATGAATTGAAACTTTTAATTGATTAATCTCCAACCAACTACCCTGTTATCCGCCCATGCCGACGAAATCATCTATCTGAAATGACCTTTACTTTATTTTTAATCTTTCGACACATATATTTGATCTTTTGTAATCTTGAAGCATATGAAAATTTCACAGACATAAACATTGGCACATGAATTCATGTATCATTCCGTAATTTTTATTGAAATTTTCGGATAATATTTTGAATTTTGACGGAAGAAGGAAGAATGCTCTTCGCGCTTTGATTAAAGCCTGAACATGCAGCCCTTTTTTCCGCGTCTCATTCGTAGCTGGTGTATTGAGTGAATTTGGGTGTATGATTGGCGTTTTTGGCATGTTTCTGTTATTTTATTTTTTTTAATTTCGATTTCGAATATATAATGGTTGCAACTACCTTGTTTATTTGGAAAATCTAGCCCCCATGCTAATGCCATCCAACTCAAGTATAGTTCATCTTGATATTATATAGTCTATATAGTTCAGACATTTGAGACATGCATTGAATCGCTTTTGGTCTCGACAAATAGAGAAATTTTTATAATTGATTTCTTGGGGGAAACAGCCAAGGACATGGCACCTCCTCGTTTGTACCCACTATGGAAAGCATTTTGTATCATCTCATATCTTTCGGACATATATTGAGTGGCTGGATCATTTGAGTGTTCCTTTTGAAAAGACAGTCTCGTTACGTCATTTAAAGTTGAATATTCGTTATAACAATAGATAGAGCTAATCAAATCTCAATCACAGACTTGTCAATCATGCTCTAGGGTTAGGATAGCATACAACCGAAGGCTCGTAAATACTCTTACACTCATTTATTCTATTGTAAATCCAGTGTAAAGCGTCATAGATAACTTTTTCCTTAGTGATAAAGTTTGTGAAACATCAAACTATGCAAACATGTTTATGATGAGTGTACATATGACTACGCCAGTTACTCTCGGGCAACATGTGGAGGACTCCTCGCTATCGTAATTAATGATCAATAGGGATGATTACTCAAGCAAAAGCGAATTATGGAAGAGTTAAGGAAAACTAAAAAGGATGATTGATTTGCAAGTAAAAGAGAGAAAATTACACATCCTTGTCCTTCAAGGGACTTGCAAAACATGAACTCAAGAGTACTTATGCCAACAAAGAAGCATGGAGATGCACACCCTCATGACGTAGAGCTTTCCCTTCTTCTGCTTCACCATCCTCTTCCACTTGCCAAATCTCTCACCCATTAGCAGCATGTGAAACCGAATATTCACTACCTCCCTCGCGCTCCTGTGCTAAAACCCTCACAACTCAATATTCAGCCCGTGATCTTACCTTTATATCACGGCATGGCATGCAAACCCCAGGAAGCCTTGTCGTAGGGTCCATCGCTTGTTGAAAACATCGGGGCGTCAATGTCACCAGATGTACTTTCTTTTTATGTGGAACAGATTCATCAACTTTCTAACTTGCTCATCAGCTCAAAGTTGTCGGTTTTGTATTAACACATGCACGTGCCTTATCGGATTATCTTAAACAGTTGATGGAACCCCACCAAGCAACATTTTTCTCTCCCACCCTGAGGGGATGTAACACTGTTCTTGCTAATGGTTATCGTGGTGTGATAACCAACTGACAATTAGTTCCACTATTTTTGAACTGTTAGGGTTCAGAGGGGTACACACGCTGAAAAAGCGATCAATGTGACGTTGTATGGTAAAATTTTGAAATCTCCAACCTTTGACGGTCTCACATGAGGTATCGCACCTTCTCATGAGCTAGGAGATAGTATACAGGAAAACTTTAACACCCCCGCTCATGTTCAAGACCAAATAAATAAATAAAATGTGAAGTCAAACAATGAGGGATGAGACGAGTAAAGAGTTCATGCGACAGATGTGAAATTTCGAATTGAGCTTGAAGCTATGAAGTTCTCTATGCATTGCCAGTTTACCACTAACAATGGGGCGACCTCAAAGATGAATAGGCGTCATGTAAGAGGCTAAGTAAACAAAGAGTACTAGGGATTTATTTCAGTAGGAATCAGATGTTCATAAAGAAATGACAATGGAATTCCATATAATCACATTGGTTGACGTCTTTTCATTGATGAGAAAATCCACCTTACATGGATCAACCCGATGACCATGAAATATCTGTTAATCTCTTGAATAAAACCAAATCAATGTCTTCCTGAGGGCATCCTTGTAACCGGTCATTTTCAATCACCACGTTTTTGATGTTTTGAATCTGGGCCACTGACTAATACACAGAACTCTGTATTACCTAACCAATAATGCAATGTGAACTATTTTTGGGTCCAATTTCAGTGAACAGCCCAATGTGATGACCTCATCCCCAGTTCGTCCATGGCTTCCCCGACCTTGATTTGAGGTCATGCCAATTTGGCAGCATTGAGATTGTGTGACGTCGAGAGATCGAGAGGGTGAGAGAGATGACAAGGGGCATGGCTGTGAGCATGGCACCGGGTGGTCGACAACGAGGGACAGTCACTGTTAGGTCGAGGAGGCTTGGCTTTGTGAGTGTTGGGGCTTTTAGGATTTAAGATTTGGAGATTTGAGGGCCAAGATATGTGACTGGTGTTTTTAGAAGGGAGAGCAATTGATATCGAGTTTTGTCCTAGATGCAAAACGGTGTTTTAATAGATATAGAAGTGTGAAAACGGTGATGGAGGGAGAGTGAGGATGGCAGTCGGCATTTGCTCCAAAACATTAGACAGGAGAAAAGTAGATGTTCGAGCATTGATGGGTCACCTCCCAAAGCTACAATTGGAGACCCTCTTCAAGAAAGTGAGAGAAAGAAAAGGCACCCGTATCTTGAAAATCGCAAATCTTGATCCCAATCAGTGTCCACTCAACGTAGTTCATCATGTCCCGTTGCCACGCTAAAGAAGGACAACAAGTCTGGTCCATGAACCTTATCTAATTATGTCTCAAAGCGTCAAAAGATAAGATTCCCGCGGTTCGTAAATCTTTGTGGGCCTGGAGGGCTTAGTAGTTCAGCACAACTAAATGACACAATCCTGCACAAAAAGTAAGTGAACATTGTCAAGTAAGTACATAAGAAGAGGAGAAAGAAAGTGATTATAGAGGAAAACATGCATTTGGCACTGTGACTGGCGTTATTCGACTTATAATGATAGATGTTGTGTCGTTTCATGTAAGATTAATAGCTCTTTTAGCTTGAGTTAGCTTGAATCATGTTTTCTCTGGTGTCGTTTCCTACGTGGGGATTTTACATATACCTTGAAACCCTAAATTTGCAAAACGGGATCACAACTATTTGAGATAATTTGAATTCTCTCTTAGGGTGAGAATCAATTTAGGCGGGGTTTTAGGGTTACTATGATTGGAGACAACTTCAAGTGGAGCACTGGAATCTTGTGCTTTCCATTGTACATCCGAAGTCGGTTGAGAGGTCATCCTTTCGGAGTTTCTTGTTTGTCTTGTAAGAGAAAGGACGAGTGAAGCAATCTATGCGCCCAACGAGATGTGACTAACTCGAAAGTCGCAATCGCTTGCTCATCCTCCGTTTGGACAAGCACTTCCACACAAACACATCCACCTATGCCCCCAAGAGAGGGAGGAACAGGCGGGGTGGGGGCCTGATGGATGTGGCATTATAAGGAGTATGTGCAAACGCCTATCCAAAGCTATGCTATCTTCCACTCCGATCCTCTTATTGGAAGGCTTTCTATCTAAATATCTCGAAATTAGGTAACCCCATTTAGAAGGGGGAAAAAATTTCTCCCTCCTCTCTCACTCTCTCCCCTTTGCTGATGTCATCTTCTCCTTTGAAGAGATCATCAAGGGGAAATCAAGTCTGAGATGACGAGTAATTGAGGCTAAAGCAGAAATATGGACAAATGAGGCAGTTTGAATAAGAAATAACTTGCAGAAACTAAATCCGAACACAGTGGATTTACGTGATTTGGTGTCGTGCATATTCTACAAAGAGAGAACGACGAGATTGTTCCAATATATTGGCAAAGAGAAAATTACAATCACGCTTTCACAGGTAAGCAACAATGACATGCTCTCAACTATTTTGGATGGCAGATCTCAAAACTTTCCAAATTTTTCACCTTTTTTTTTTCCTTTTTTTAAATCCAAGTAATGATAAAAATTTGGTTTAAAACACGTCTCAACCAGGTCCATGTTTGGGGCTGGTTGTCCGACAAAATAGACCCTGACACTTGGGCACTGTGATGAAAAGCACTTTCAGTTTTGGAGGTTTGCTGGGTGTCCTGGCCAGACACCCCGCCATGGTCGGCATGCCGACTACTTCTTGGCTAAGTGCTCACCTAGTTGCCTAGTTCACATGCTAGGCACATGCTAGGCGCGCCGTCTTTTTACGTCTTCCGATCGTCCGTCTTTTGAGCTCCCCCGAAAACTCGAGTGTCCCAATATTATCAAACTTATGTCAATTTGAATTAAATGTGATGAACTTTGAATGATATTAAAAAAAATCTCCACTTTGGCAAGAAGTCAAAATTCATCTTCATTGATTGTCAATTATACCGAGCCCTCAACCGTTATAGATGTTGACCAAGCTCGAACGGTACCGGAACTTGCTCAGTGGGTTAGGCTTTGTCAACATGTATGCTCGATTATCTACCATGGGCACTTAATGAATGTTGTTCCCTTTGATGTAATATCACATATAAAGATGTAGCTGACATCAATATGTTTCATTTGCTTGTGATACATATGAATTTTGGTTAAATGGATTGCACTCTAATTTTGGTTAGAAGGGGGACAAAAATTTCTCCCTCCTCTATCACTCTCTCCCCTTTGCTGATGTCATCTTCTCCTTTGAAGAGATCATCAAGGGGAAATCAAGTCTGAGATGACAAGTAATTGAGGCTAAAGCAGAAATGTCGACAAATGAAGCAGTTTGAATAAGAAATAACTTGCAGAAACTAAATCCGAACACAGTGGATTTACATGATTTGGTGTCATGCTTATTCCACAAAGAGAGAACGACGAGATTGTTCCAATAAATTGGCAAAGAGAAAATTACAATCACGCTTTCACAGGTAAGCAACAATGACATGCTCTCAACTATTTTGGATGGCGGATCTCAAAACTTTCCAAATTTTTAACTTTTTTTTTATTAAATCCAAGTAATGATAAAAATATGGTTTAAAACACGTCTCAACCAGGTCCATGTTTGGGGCTGGTTGTCCGACAAAATAGACCCTGACACTTGGGCACTCTGATGAAAAGCACTTCCAGTTTTGGAGGTTTGCTGGGTGTCCTGGCCAGACACCCGGCCATGGTCGGCATGCCGACTACATCTTGGCTAAGTGCTCGCCTAGTTCACATGCTAGGCACATGCTAGGCACGCCGTCTTTTTACGTCTTCCGATCGTCCGTCTTTTGAGCTCCCCCGAAAACTCGAGTGTCCCAATATTATCAAACTTATGTCAATTTGAATTAAATGTGATGAACTTTGAATGATATTAAAAAAATCTCCACTTTGGCAAGAAGTCAAAATTCATCTTCATTGATTGTCAATTATACCGAGCCCTCAACCGTTATAGATGTTGACCAAGCTCCAACAGTACCGGAACTTGCTCACTGGGTTAGGCTTTGTCAACATGTGTCGCGACCTATTTTTTCGGGTGTGCCACCTAAAACTAGGTTAATGGATTACTAAGTCTTTAACTTAACTCGGGCTCTCCCAAGCCCATACCAATTCACGACTTAAGGTTCAAGTTTTTTAGCATGCAAAAGATTATTAACTAGGAGTCGCCACTAATCGGTTTACGGTAGGTCGATTAGACATCTAAGTAAATAATGGACTCATACGAACCAGAGACTAAGGGTACGAGGATTTGGTTACACTAGATCTCTCTAATATCCTTTCGGTACCATTTCTTTTTAATTTTTCAAAAATAGTTTTTTGCAGGCAGTTTAAATTGATTTTAAATCTATTTCCTTAATATGTGAGGTGATCATACGGGTGCACAAACCACCAATTTAACACCAAAAAAAGCAATGAATAAATTACGAGACTCACTTTGTAGCAACGAAAGCATTTACGTCGTTAGATCAGAATTCGCATCTCAACCCTAGATATGATTTCTAATTAACACGCAATTTCTTTTTATTTTTATTTAATTAATGAGAATCATGCTCTATGCAATGCAATATAACTAAATGACCTAATTCTAATGACAGGCAATTTCTAATTAAATGGACCTAGCAACAATCACTAAATGACATGTATTTCATAAATCTAATTCTATATGACATGCAATGCAATCTTTTTTGTATTTTTGGGATAAATAAAGCAATTAAAAGATAGACACCAAATCATTCAAAATCATCAAAGATATCATACATCGTTCAAATCAGGGAATAATATCCAAATCAGCTTGATTATTTCGCTAATAAATTCGATAAACTTTAAAGATCAAGATATCAATTTTATTCCCGCATGATTAATTATTCCATTTAAAGCTTTATATATGGAATACAAAAATTGGTGTGTGGTTGCGAATTAGGAAATATATCCTAATGAATATTATACCTCTTACTCAAAAGGTTTAAATTAGATATCAATCTCATCAATCTAGGCAATATGATGTTTAAATCAAATTAAGATGAGATTTTTTTACCTAATTGCCGAATATACTTCCAAATCCGAATTTGTTGATGGATGGCTTGCGAACGGTGATTGCTTCGACTGAGGAACAGTTCTGGACAGTAACTGGGGTGTCACCGACTGCAAGATACGAGTGGTGTGCTTGGACTTCACTGGTCAACGCAAATGGTCTCTAGAGAAAAAGAAAGTGATCTTTTTATTTTTTTTTTATTTGCTCTTTATATGCCCCCCACTTTCTCTTCGCTGGTGGACTTCATGCTTGCAAACGATGGCCGCAAAAACATGACGTGGTATTCATGCTGAACGGGAGATGGTAGCCTTGTTGGACCTCGGCGAAACCTGCGAAGAATAAGTACAAACGAAGCGGCCAAAGTCTGAAGTAGGTAGCAATGGTTCAAGCGTCCCTAGAATGTCCTGGTTCGTGGTATCGAGCACAACAACAAACGAGGACTGCTGTGACGGTTTGCTTGGGTTGCTGTGTTCATCGGAAAAACCTGCGAAAATTCAACCAAGAATACAAAACCGGCGTTGGCTGCTCACGGCCAAGGAGGACTCGTAACGCGGGTGAGGCGATTGGTGGATGAGCTGGACGTCTCTAGTTGTTGACTTCAATGCGATTTGCTACGTGGTTTTTGCTGAGGAGCTTGCGGGCTTCTTCGCTCGATCTGCGGAATTGGCGTCGAGAAGGGCTCCGGAGTTCTCTGGGATGTTGAGGTGTCACGGGGATTAAACGGACTGTGTGTCACAGCTTGCAGAGGGTGCAACAACAGATGAGGTGTCGAGGAAGAATTGGTGTGAACCTTCTCTCTATTGCTCTCTCTCCCCGTAAGAGCTGCGGCAGCACTCTCCTTTACTCTGAATTGTGGCCGTGTATTCTCAATTATGTGGTGCCCCCTTTTTTTCACAAAATTTGGTCCCTTTTATAGTGGTTCCGAGCACCATCTTCCATGGCAATTTTTGAGCTTTCTTTTTCCGTTGCCTCAATTTATGGTCTGCAAATTGGAGCAAAATCTTGCAATCGGCTTGATTTTTCCTTGGATGTTTCAATTCCTTTCCTTTTATCAAACTCACTGCTTTTCTATTCACCAAATTTATTTAATCGAGAATTTGGTTCCACATTTACTATGATTTGAATATTCGCCGGAGCAAAGATGGCTAATTAGAATTTCCACATTCCATTCATAACCAAATCAGACTAATCCTCCCCTCATTTTCCTTTTATTCATTTTATTTGTTATGATTCCTTCTTTTTTTAGGGGTTAAAATTAACCCCTTTTTTTATGCAAAAAATCCATGATTAGGTAGCCAAAATTTAGGTGTCAACAACATGTATGCTCAATTATCTACCATGAGCACTTAATGAATGTTGTTCCCTTTGATGTAATATCACATATGAAGATGTAGCTGACATCAATATGTTTCATTTGCTTGTGATACATATGAGTTTTGGTTAAATGGATTGCACTATGATTATTACAATAAACAACAATATTCTCCCAACACAATCTTAGATCGCCGAGCAAACCTCTAAACCAGATAGATAGTTTCCTTGATTGTGTCATTCTACGCCGTATACTCTACTTGAGTTGTCAATAAAGCAACTAAAAGTTGTATTGTGCTTTCCAATTGATGGCACAACTTGCCAAACTTTGACAACATAACCTTTTAAGGATGTCCGGCCAGCAAGTCACCCACAAAATTTGAATCTACATAAATTGTTATAACTCTCAAAGCACGTTTCTACCTGAAAGTCAAGCCAACGTCTGCCATCTCTCTCAAAAACCTCAGAGTTGATTTCACAGCTCTCTAATGCTTCTTTCTTAGATTGCTCATTTACCTGCTCACAATATTAACAACTATATAACTGATTTAGTGCAAATCATAGCATATATAACACTACATATGGCACTAGCATTAGGAACATTGTATGGATATTCATTATCTTCCTCTAACCGTGGTGCAAGGTTAGTTGAAAGCTTAAAATACGCAACTAATGGGGTACTCACCAGTTTGATGTTCTACATGCTAAACTGCCTCAACACTTTATAAAGGTACTTGCCTTGCGATAATCGAAGCATTTGTGCAGACTGATCCCTTTGGATCTCCATACCAAATATTTTTTTTGTTACACCTAAGATTTTAATCTTGAACTCACTATTCAATTGACGGTTCGACTAATCAATCTTAGACACATTGTTAGCTGCTATATGCTATTATCAACATACATCAACAAATAAATGTGGCTGCCATCCTCTAACCTCTTCTAATACATGCAATTATTATGTGCACTTTGCACTATACTATTTAGTATTTAGTAGTCATAAAGGAGTCAAACCGCTTTTACCATTGCCTAATAAATTGCTTAAGGCAATTGAAGGAACTTTTTATGAGAGGAGAGTTACCAAGAAAGTTCTAAATCTATTGTAATTGTGTCAATTTAGTTTTAAATATTTTTTTTGCCAATTAAATTCTAAACCTTTTGTATTTATACAAATTCGATCAATTCGGCCAATTTTGATTGGAAATTGCTAACATGGATACTAGCCATCCTACATGGCACCATTAGCATTAACAAAAATAAATTTAATAATATTTTTTTATTTTTTATTTTTCTTCCTTCTTCCTCTAAATTGTGGCCAACGGTGAGGCCAACCTCACCTAGTAATGGCAAGGTCAAACCTCGCTAAGGGTGGGCGAGGCTCACCATCACCGAGCTAACAAGGGAAAGCCTCACTGGATTTGGCAAGTTTGAGCCTCGCCAAGCCATGGCGAGCCTTGCCATCGCTAGTGTCTGACGAGGTTGACCTTCACCTTTGGCTAGTTGCTGAGATCTAGAGATTGATTTGGCTAGTTGTTGAGATCCAGAGATTGACTAGAGCAAAAGGGAAGGAAAAAAGAAAGAAAGAGAAAGTAAAGGAAAAAAAGGAAAAAGAAACAACAAATAATGAATTTGATAAAATATTAAAATATTATTATAAATTGTTCAAGTCAACGCCAACCATGCTACATAGAACAGTTAGAGTCCATGTTAGTGATTTTCAAATAAAATTGGCCAAATTCAAAAAGTTTGTGACCAAATTAGCAAAAAAAAAAAAAAGATTTAGGACTAAATTGACACAATTGCAATAAGTTTAAGATTTTTTTTTGGTAATTTTCCCTTCTAACAAGCATATATTGTTTTCATAGCTTAAAGCAACAAAACCTCCTAGTTGTTGCATGTATAATTGCTCCTCTAGCTCACCATCTAGAAGAGTTGTCGTTACATCCAATTGCTCCAACTCCAAGTTGTTCATCATAACTAAATTGATAGTAGCTTCATAGAGCTATTTGTCACCATTAGCAAGAATATCTCATCATAGTTAATACCATCACACTATTTAAACCCCTTCCTACTAGGCATGCCTTATATGGTAGCCTCTAAATTGGAATTATCATGCTTCTTCTTGGATATCCACTTGCAGCTATTTTTTTTTTTTACCCTTAAAGGTACTACCAACTGTTATGTCTACCTCCAATAAAGGGACTCCATCTACTCTCCATAACACCAATCCACTATTGAGCCTCTACTTTTGACATTGCCTCTCGATAAGAGCACGAGTCCTCAGTCTACCTGTAGTAAACATGGCATAAGATAGGGATGTGCAACAAAAACTGCTTGAACCAGGAACCACCCTTATCGGACTGAACCCAACTAGCTTGTTTTGGATAGTTCCCAAAGAGGGTGGTCCGGTTCACGGTTCCTAACTTTAGAACTAGTGGCTGGTCAGTCCAATTCCCGATTCTAAGATGGGAACCGGGCCAATCGGATTGATCGAGACTAGACCAATTATATATATATATATATATATATATATATATATATATATATATATATTTCTTAAGAAACAAACCCTAATTCCTCCAAAATTTTCCCATTTTTCATTTTATTTTTGGCTCAAAATAGTAAATTTACCAATTCTACCGGACTGATTAGTCAGTCCAATTCCCAGTTTAAGGACTGATCAGTCCAGTTCTTGGTCCCAGAATCTGGGAACTGGTCCTCCTAGTCCAGTTTCCAGTTACACCTTGAGACCTGACTAAACCAAAAACCAATTAGTCCTAGCATAAGCAACACTATTAAAAGAAACGCAGCCACATCCCTATGGTTCTCTGATAATCTCTATATTCTCTACTTGTCGCAATGGAGTATAGCGCATCTATGAGCTCCACCTCACCACCAGTACTACCCTCTACTTTCAATTGACTTTGCCCTTAGTGGCAATTGGCTCGAGACTCTACCAATGCGTGTAATGCTTTGAGCCTTCACTTAAAGCTCCATGTCTTGTAGCAACATGATTTTTCTATACTTCCTAACTCTCCTTGCTACCTTATAGCATCACTAATTCATTGATAATGATATCTCCACTGATGATAATTGTTGGTGATTTACAATATAAGCACTATAACCTATAAATTTTGCCCCTCAAACGTGGCAATATGTCGAACATCCAATTACTTACAAGCTTGAGCATCAATAGGTCAACCAGTCCACTTTTTCTCTTGAACATCCTATTACTTACAAGCTAGAGATTTGTTAATCAGGTGACCCACCAAGTTCACATCCTAGCTCACAAATGTCTTGACAAACTAGCATTTCAGAGCAAACATTAGATTATCTCAAGCAAAGTCCTCTTCAATCTTTTTTGCAACTCCATTTTGCCATGGTGTTATAAGTAGGGTGTCAATCAATCGGTTTGATTTAGGTTTTCAAGAAATCCAAACCAAATCAAACCGTTTGGGTGTATTATAGCTTTGAACCACATTGCACCCCAAACCATTTGGGTTTTTATGGAAGTGCAATCAAGTCCTAAAGCTTTCAAAAAATGCAATCAACTAAAGAACTTGATTGGACCAATTTGACAAAATTTAGAATTTGATTGCACTTTTTTTGAAAATTTTAAGACTCGATTGTCCTTTCTTAACATATTTTAGGACTTAATTGCATTTTTTTTTTTAAAGTTTTAGAACTCAATTGTACTTTTAAGATAAGTTTTAGGACTTCCAATGCACTTATCCCGTTAATTAATTATGTGGGCTGTTTTGGAATATTCATGAAATATGTGGCATGTCTATAGTGTAAATAAAATGTTAGTATGGCATAGATAACAAAAGAATATCTTTGATATTTTAATTTAATTGATGTTGCTTGATTGGATGAAAATCAAAAGTTGGGGGCAAATTTAAGAAATTTTATTATTGTAATAACCTAATTCTAAAAGTTTGGAATTATAGAAGTCATTAATCTTTGTGGTAAAAGTGAACTTAATCAAAGGTGGAATTAAAAATGAAAATTATATGAGCTACTCAAATCATGGAAGCACTGGTGTTTTGTGCTTAATACATATCAAGAATTAATGAGTTTGTCAAAGTTTTTATAGTGAAAAGAAAATGAAGATTTATAAGTTTTTCCAGGAGATTAGCGTATTATTATTTGCAATTGGAGATATTGGAAAATATGGGGCATTTATTGTGTTGTAATTAATTGTGTGTGAATGATGTCATATGATAATATCTTTGTAACGGCCTAATTCGCCATTGAGCAAATTCCCTTGTATGTGTATGTGGACGAGACTCTAGAGTTAGCTAGATATTTTATCATATGAGACAGTAGGATAGATATTTTATTGTATGAGACAGTTCTCTACAAGGTTGAGATGACAAAATCCTATGATACCATGGCTTGTATGGCCACAGTATGACATGGCACGCATAGCCATAATATGATGTTAGGAAATGGTCATCATTATGCGGATGTATAGTGATGTATGTATCATCGCTGATATGGAGGACGTGATGAATAGGCTAAGAGGTGTGGCAATGGGTATGTATGATTCTATCACCCATAAGTTGATGGTGACAATACTTTGTTAGCCAAGATGCCTTGTGAATCAAGGTGGTCTTTGGCAATGGCATATAATAATTGTGCTCATGAAATAATATGTCATTTGCTTACATTTGATTAAGTAATCTTATGTAATATTGTTAATGGTTTCCATTGGCAAATCATGATAGGAAAGATGATGCTATTACTACTACATTTATCATACATGGTTATTTTTTATTGCCTTGAATTCACATTGTTTGTTGGTACTAGGTTAAATGGTAAGAGGATCTCGTACATTATACTTAGAGTTTCATTTTGTGGGCCTTGGCTTAATCTGTTATTTTTCAAATATGTAGAATGGATCTCTCAGCGCCATTGCATTTTGGCATCATTTCTAGAGTGGACTCCCTATCGATATGTCACTTGGTCTTAAAATCTTGACAGTGAGCTGGTTAGATCGTTGAGGGGTTTTAATGGTGACGGCAAAGTGTCGATTGGCGAGGTTGTGGACCCGTAACACATAACTTGTCTTTTGTACAAGCAGGTTTTTGGGTTTAGAAGTGGTATTGGTGATAGGTGAACCTAGTCCCCCTCAGGACTTATGTGTTTTATAATGTTTTGCTTGAACATTGTATTGAGGTAGTAATACAATATATGTTTATATAAAGATGAAGATATGTCCATTATTAAACTCGTGTGATTTCTTGCATGGGACATAGTGAGTGTTTTATTATGTTTCCGCATGCAAAATTATAATTATGAGTTATAATAAATAAATAAATAAATAAGACAAGTATCATGTGTGACATTCAACATGAACTTATAAGAACTCATAAGAGGGTGAAAATATAGTAATACGGTATGTTTGGTGTAACTTTGGAAATTGGTTTTGGGCCTTTAAAAGCTTTTGTGCCAAAGTTGAAGTGTTTAACAAGAAAATTTCAAAGCTCTTTGAGCCAAAACCAGCATTTTCAAAGTCCCTTAGAGTCTCTTAGGGCACGTTTGTTTGTGTTTCTATTCAAAAAGTGTTCCGGGGAACATAAATAGAAAAAACTATTTTTGTTCTGGGGAACAATTTTTTACCAGAAAAACGCGTTTGGTAAACTTGTTCCGGGAATTAAAAAAATAGAAATATGTTTGGTAAATTCGTGTTCTTTTTTTGTTTCTTTTAATTTTTTAATTTTAATTTTTCCTTTTTTTCTTTCTTTTTTTCTTCTTTTGGCTGGCCATGGTTGGCGGCCGGTTGACGAGGGCCGGCGGCTTGGCGCAGCCACGGCGAGGCTCACTGACCCCCATCTAGGCCAAGCTTGCCCAGCTACCAGTCGCCTAGTGGTGGCTTGGCGAGGCCGAGCCTCGCCAATGGCTGGGCGAGCTCGACCTTACCGGATATGAGCGAGCCCAAGCTCGCCCAGCCAAGGCGAGGCTGAGTGTCACCGGCGCGGGCAAGGCTTGGCCTCGCTGGGCGACGCCAACCTAGCAGTGGTCTGGCGATGCCGAGCCTCGCCGGTGGCTGGGCGAGCTTGACTTCGCTGGATCTGGGTGAGCTCGAGCTTGCCCAACCAAGGCGAGGCCAAGCCTTGCCAGGAGCTAGCAACACTCGGCCTCGCCGGGGGCCGGCAATGCTCTAACGAGTTCGCCAGCCCTCGACGGCCGGCCATGGCTGAGGCCGGCGACCGGCCAAAGAAAAAAGAAGAAGAAAAAAAAGAGAAGAAAAGAGAGGAGAGAGAAAATTTGTTCTTAAAATTTATTCCAGAAACAAGTTTTTTTTTGTTTCTTGTTTCTGTTCCAATTTTGTTCCTAAGAACAAAAAAATAAATTTAAAACAAAAATGCAAACAAACATGTTTCTGTTCTTTTTTTGTTCCCGGGAACAAAAAAATAGAAAATCTATTCAAGAACAAAAAATAAAAGTGCAACCATGCACGCCCTTAGCCTAATGCAAGTCATACTCAATTTTGGGCTTTGAGCATTTTCGAAATGTTACTTAATGAAATAATAATTTTTTTTTCCCTTCCAACTTTGCATTCACTAATAATTTTGTATTCCTATATTTCCCTCAAACCTCATAATTGATCTTCTCTTTGAATAACCATATGCACGTTCATCATTCTAGATTCGTTGACAAAATTCGAAAGACGGCAACGATCGCTAAGGACCGCTAAGGTAGCATGACCCTCGGCCTTAAATCACTTGGGCTGCTCGAGCTCGCGCAGGCATAGCTTCGCTTGTGCCACTTGAGATAGCGTGAAATCGGGATTTTCTCGACCACACTTCGCCTCCGGTCAATGCCAAAATTGCATGACGCTCGGCTTCGCCTTGCCTCTAGCTATTGAGGTTGCTTTACCCTTTTTGTAGCCTCCCCTGGGTCATCCGAGGTCCCACGAGATGAGATTTGGGTTCATTCGGTCTCATCGAAGGTTCAAGTAGATGCAACACAACACAATCCCGAATGCCATCATTAGTCTTCGATTTTGATTCTCCTCGAATTTGGATTTTGTGGGTTCAGTGTGTGAAGGCAAGTATTAATTCTCCATTAGGCTTCACCTTGAGAAGAATCAAAGTTACAATTATTCTGCTTTCTTGGTGGGTCTTATTGAAGTAATAAATTTTCCATTTCCTTTTGGGTGGGTCTTTGCTTTAAGGAGAATCACATACTCTCACCTTAATGAAGGCAAGTACCTCTTTATTTCTTGTGAAGGCAAGGAGAGTGCAAGGCAAGACCCACTCTCTCTCGACTTCGACTTCGACTTCGACTCTTCTGAAGGCAAGTATGAATTTTCCTTCTATATTTGCTTCATGTTCGTCCTCTCAATACTTCTTTCCTTTTTCTTTTTCATTTAAAAGTTCTTTTTAGAGTACCCAAAACAAATAATATTTTCTAAACGATTGCATTTATGCAAATAGAATTGACCAAACACTATTTATATATTATGAAAATCCTTTAGCCTAAAGTCTCTTACATTTATGCAAAGGTATTTAGCAGAAACTCTCCCCAAATGCACCCTAAATGACCAATCAAAAGTCAGGTTGGAACTTTTCACACTCTTCGAGATAAAACACACGATTTTAAGTCAATTGATCCAATTATTCTCCAAACACAAGATTTGGTACCGCATTTATTGACTTATCCTCATCGCACCCTCTCCTCTCACACTAAATCCACTTTCTATATTAATTTCCACAAAACCTTGTTGAATTTAGGCGAATGATGAAAGTACAAAAAGTTTAAGCGTGGTTCATTCTAGTGTTTATGATTCCCATTATCAATCGTAATTAATCTGTGTAATAACTTTACATTCAATTTTTTTTTCTCTAGAACCGACTTTGTTTACTTTACATTAGACCCATTATGTTAAGTTACTAATGATCAAAATTTTAACGATGACCATTGCTCCTTCATAACAAAGACCTATTTTATTTTTGTCGTGCTGACAATAGGCCTTGTGGTGTGGGAGCATTAAGTTCATTGGAACAATTATCAGACTCAACTAGTGTTTCATAGATCAATCCAACTCAAAATTTACCCCCGTAAGTAAAGGTCAATTTCAACTGAAGCATGATTCAATGGGCTCAAGTTTGAAGATATCAATTGAATGTGTTGGTTGTCAACTCACAAAATAGTTTTCAATTTCGTGGTTGTTGATCGACTATCAAAATGTCAATTGACAAGCTTGAGAGACTATGCATTACTTAATAAAATGCTCCATTTACTAATACTCTACTTTGTTTGTGTGATGTATAAGATCGAAGTATACGTAGAATTTATTTAGGTGGTCCTTTAAGAAGACGATAGTTTCAAAGAGCCAAGAAGATGGGATACTAATTCTTTGATCTTCAACTAGCTGGGAAGTACTAAAGGAACATGAAAGTGGTTGTATTGGCTTAGGTTCATAGATGGACAAGATGTCATACTTTCTAGAAGATCCGAAAGTTATGATATTTCACTATTCTCTTCACATTTTGGCTAGATGAAAGTGGATAAATTTTCTCGAGTTAGCTGTCATCCTTGATTAAGATTTGTTTCTTGTTAAGTAGTAAAAAAAAACTTGCTTGGTAACACACAACAAAGAATATCGACACCTATTATATTAATATATTAGGGGATTTTGAACGACAACTCATTGTTTTTTAGGGTAAAAGTGATTTTTATGCATGATCTAATTGTCCTGCTTGATTTGTGTTAAGACATAGCATGATGGAGGTTCTCCATCTGTGAATTTATTAAAACATATGTTTCTAGTAGAATTGTCTTAAAATTCATCTGAACTTGATGCTTGTGGGCAGCGTACTGACTTATCCATTGTGCCACATGTTAGCGTAAAACTGCTCTGTTGTTAACATTGGGAACTCTAATATATTGATGTTCAAGCTTGATGTTATGTACTGACCAAAAAAAAAAAAAAAAAGCTTGATGTTATGCCGCATAATCGTTTAAATCCATTATCGGTCATGCTTCATGTAATTAGTCTTGTGAATTAGTTCATCAGGAAATGTTTTTTGATGCCCTTTTCTCCTCTGGGTCAATAAATGAGATTCGAATATAATTTATACTTTGATTCATTTTGTCTCCATGCTTATTTGTTTGGATTAGTTATGCATGCCTATATTCGCTACAATGGAGCTAACCTTTGTTGATTATAGGTGAATTTGATATACATTGATGATACTTTGATGTCATTTTAATTGCCTTTGATATTATTGTAATTGCATTGAATGAATTGACTCATTTGAAGATCAACCAATTAAGGCTAAACGACATCCCGCAAAGAGGCATTTGTAGCCAAGTGGACCGGGCCTTTGAGCAATCTATTTGTAAGTTTGTTAGTAAAAGAGGTAAAAAAAGGAAATTGCACAACTTGTACCCACAACAAAGCGAGGTGGAATAACATATATGCCAAATTCAATATATGAATGGGAGTCCACTTTAGTTTAGTTTGGTTGAAGAATGGGATAAACAAACTGAAGAGATAGTATAGTAGTTTCAAGAAGCTTATTTCACAATCTGAATTTGGATTTGATAATGTAAGTAAAAATGGTTGTTGTGGAGGATCCAAATGTATGTAAGTCTCATATCAAAAGTATCACTTGTTAGGTCAATTTTTTTTTTCTTATTTTGGATGTAAGCTCTGATTATGTTACTAACATAAGTCATTATTGTGAAAATTGCAAGATAATAGTGAATGGGCTAAATTTAAGAAGGATGAGTTTCCTCAATATCCCAATTGTGCATTGTATTTGGTGATATATATGCTATTGTGTAAAACACAATAGGAAATGTAGAAGGCTTGGGGGTTTAAAAAAAAGATGACAATGGTGGTGGTGGCAACGGTGGTGGTGGTGATACGATAGGTGATCCTAAGGAATTTAATGGTGATGAGGGAGTCTTTACACCTAACGTGGCTACCATCCTAGTCCGTGAGAAGCATGAGTTGAACAAGACTCCAAATTCCAAAAGTAGGAAAAAGATGAAATTCAAGACGGGTCTATCAACAAGTGGCTTTGTCACCTCATATGTAGACCTCTGCTCCATAGGAGTAGTGGTTGCCGTCTTAAATAACATGCTTGACTTGAAGCAGAAACTTTACAACAAATATGCCTTAATGTCATATGAAGAGAGCTTTTCATCATATCTCTACACGAAGGAAGACATGCACTTTTTGAATCTCTTTAATTAGACGTTGAAAAATATACTGTGGATTTATATTTGGCTTAATTCCACTCTTTTGGTATAATTCAACTATGATGACATTGTGGCTAATGTTGATTATTAATGGATCCCTAGTTATCTGTTGTTTTTATATTCTTATTTCATATGATGGCATAGGTAACATGAGAGGGGATGAAAGTAGCGTGTATAATGGTTATGTAGCATTAGTTGAATTAGTTGAATAGGACTTTGATTATTTTGATCTTAATATACCGATAGCATGGTTATGCACTATTATGGTGGCTAGATGGCCATCTCTCCATGCGCCAAACTCCTCGGTTTGCTCAACATTAGTTGCTACAATTGGCGAAGCACCATGTGGTACAGTTGAAGCCAGCCAACATGTGCCTCCTAGGGTGTAATGACCACTTGAGCAGTGATGATGAGAGAATTGGGTGCGGCATATAAAGGCAGAAAAGCCGCTCCTTCTACCTTTATTTCGTTTTGGTCAGAGACGTTTTTTTTTCCTATATTTCTTCTTCATGATTTGTCTCTCCCTCTTCATTTCTCACCACATAAGGTAGAAGCTACCGCAGCCTCCCAAGTTGACTGTTGAGGACGCCTCAGCCAGGCTGTCATGCATATCGTCGCCCATAGCCCCTGTCATCTTCCTCGAATTGCCACAACTTGTCGGCATGAGTCAAGATTCCCGAAAGCTTGCCGAGCCACATGACTGTGTCTTTGAGGTTCCAAAAAAGTAGGTTAGTTTCTGTATGTTGAGGTTGATTTCCTGAATTTTAGTCGCCTTGATCAATTTTGTGCTCAATTATGTTCATCGATGGTTTTGAGATATACATGTTGCAAGTAGTGTTGATAATTAGTAAATAAAGTAAATTTATATATGTTGAAATGCTGGATATTGAAAGGTACCTTGATTTGAGCCTAATTGACACAAGTCGTGGACGAATATGAGGTTACGCCGATTTTTGAGTCTATTCACTATAAACCGAATTTTGCTAAATTTGTACGGGTTTTTGTGGTACAAATTTAATGAGACTTTCTTCACGAAAGTCGTGTGTTTTGACTTATTCTATGACCATTTAAATTTCAGATTTTTCGGATTTTGTATGTGCAAAATACATTAAAAAAATTATGCAGGTCCAAAATTGTTTTTATAAGCCATTTCCAAACCTTTGCTTAGTTTCCATTTTCTATGGAATTTTCGACAAACAATTTGGACTAGTCCTTCATATTATAACTTGGAATTTTTTTGAAATTTTTCCATGATATTTGAAGATTTACTTAGTCATCCAAAATGCGATTTCTTGACGAGGTTGCAATATAGATTTGTGCTTTGTTTTGATCCGAACTTTAGAAAATTATTGGGACCCGTACAAGCTAAACTAGACCTTGAGTCCTTCACAAAAAAGTTCCTCGAAGTCACATACATGTCATGTTAAAGTTTCATGATTTTTCAAGCGGATTTACTTGGTGTATACAACTAATTTCTAAGGATGAACTAAATGCCTTTTGGATTAAATTTGAACTTTGGAATTTCTCTTTTTGCACTTGTATTTTGGCGGATACTTATAACCAGCCATCCTACACCATTTTTCTGGTTTTCAAATGGACAAAGGATTGATGATTGTGAAATTGAGCAAGTATTTGTGTCTTAACTTATTGGACTTGTTGTATCATGGGTGAGTGTGTGATTTGAGAATGCCACCAATCCTTGGGATGACGATGCCTTAGGTGTTACAAGGGATGTGTGAAGGGGTAATCGGGTTTCTGCAAATGTTTAGAGGGTGTAACACAGTTTTCTCAAATGTCATCGCGATGTCGAATGGGTACAAGATGGCCATGGGGTGAGTTTCTTGGAAGATGGTAGTAGTCAATTTACAGTAAAGATGATCAATTACTATTCCAAATTTTCTAATATTTATTAGGTTATTGTTTTAAAAGGGAATGTTTTCCTTTTACTATCTCGATTTGGAAAGAAGTTCTCAAGTTAGTTGATATTATAATAATATTTTGTCATTTATGTCAAAACTGCCTCATATACATTGTTATTGACTTATGTGGTATAGATTGCTTTATAAGTTGTTTGTTGAGTGTTATACTCATTTTTGGTGGATCACTGTCTTTCAGATCAATAGTAGATATGCTAACCCTTCTTGCCTTTACTTCCATCAATTATGGTGTTCAGATAGATCTCATCTAGGACTTTTTTAAGTTCATAGATCCAGATTTTTCGGACATCACTTTTATTTGGTGTATAACAATATTGTTCGTCGACATAAGACCTTGATAGGCCTAATACTCTTGGATTTCTCGGCAATCTACACACATGTCGGAGGACAGCTTGTGGGGCCATCCCACATCCAAGCAATAATGATGGAGATGATGATGGTGGTAGTATGATAGATTGAGTTAAGGGCAAGATAATGAACCGGAATTCTTGAGATCTAAGCAATGATTTTGGCATATCAGTGCTGAATGATAGGTGGCTAGGCATGTATAGGCAGTCCCAAGATCGGGGTAGTACCATGGGTGTACTTTTGATGTAGCTCAAGATGATAAACCCTTTTTGAAAACTCCAATGTACTCGACCATGTGACCCAAAGTAAATAAATAAGAAATGAAATGCATTAAACTAGTTTATAATTCCATGTGCGTCTTTGAATTTCATATTTCTTAGCTTATTATCGGTCCAAATATGCTTAACATGCTTAAAAAGGGAAATAAAATTAGTGACCGCATTAGCCGTGATGTGTTGGGAGCATCACAAAAAGCCATCCATGATGGATTGAAAAACACTTATTCATTCCACAAAGAATAGAATCTCATCACCCTTGCACCTTCAAGCCCAATTCTGGAAGACAAAAATTAACCTGTGAAGGAAAAACAATAGCAAGGAAAATTTGCTCTTGAATGAAACATGGGTGGAGAAAGCTGTTGGCAAACAAAAGGATATTTTTTTTTTCCTTATAGCTGAAAATTGAAAAGGTGAGATAGAGAGACCCCCACACTAAAAAATGCAACCCCCAATAGTTACTATGTATTTAGCCTTAGTTAAAATGCATTTATTCCTAGTTTTATGAGTTCAATAATGTGAATACTTCAAGAGTCTTTTCAATTTTAGGATTCTAGCAGGAATTTTCATTTTGTTTAGCAGAATCACTCCATAAGTAGAAGTGTAATCTTATTTGGACAACAATCAAACTTGCATTTGAATATACATGAGATTTTCCTCAAGTGAGTGGACTTCTTATTTTGTTTTTTTATCCAAATTACTTTGGTGGTGAAGCAAGAAGTCATTTATCCTTAGTTGGTGAGTTTCCTTTGGGCTTTTGTGGTAAACTTCTTTTATCCCGAAGTTTTTGATCCTTCATTGGTGGTGTTCTTTTATGTGCTGACGTTGAATTTCATCTATCCCAATCTTTATCTTTAGCTGATGGCATATCCCTATGCCTTAGTAATGATGATTATCTATCAAAAACCATATGGTCCCTCAAAATACATTTCCCATCACGTACACGTATCATCTTGGGTGATTTCAATTAAAGCAAAGCAATTTGAAATAATCTATAGAGAGAAAGAGAGAGAGGAGCAAAGGCATGGCAAGGCTAAGCACCTCGACGCACCCTGACCAGTTTCTGCATCGATCAATCCTCACAAACTTGCAGAATGGCTAACTTGGTTTTGAACTATGAACAGCGGGGAGTAGTTTGTTTTCTGCAGGATTCCTATGGACCGAAAGCAGCCAGCTTGACCAAAATTGTTCTTGGCAGGCCGTTGTTCACAAAGGCCCAAATCAGAGAATATTTCAGCCCAATTCAGACAATGTAGACTTTCTTTCCTTATTCTTGTTGAGACAAACTTTTTTATTATTCCTAGAACATGAGATGTTTGTCCATTTAAGTCAATCCCAACATATCAACTTTATCACACCCGGGTTTGCTTGGACAGACAAGAACACACTGCTCCATCAATATTTAAGTTTCCCTTCTTCAGGGAAGTTGAAGTGTTCGAATGCAGAATTTTCTTTTGGGCCCAAAAGATATAAAATTTGATTCGAAATAACACAAGTTGTAAAACTTTCTCATAATTACCATCTTGAGTTGCTTGAGTTTCAAATTTCCAACCCCTTTCAAATATTCCACTCCAATATGGAGAAAATGTGTTATATGACCGATATATGGCATGATAATCATGATGTAATATAATTAATCATTTATCATTAACCACTTGACTTAAATCACATCCCATTTGATGCCTATATGTATGCATCTCTAAGTTGGTTGCATTGCATGTAATTATAGTGTAGCGCATTTATCACATAAAATACATTTCCCTTGCCTAACCTGATAAGTCTCTTCACATGGTAGTTACTTTATTTGTTATAAGTATAGAGGCCATTGAAGCTACCTAATCTAAGTATCATCATAAGAGTTTTAAATTTGTTTTACAATGTTCAATCTTAAACATAACTACTTCGTCTATTCGTAGCAACAATTGATAAAACTTTAATCTTTTGATTTCATGCTGTGAAAATGTTTGATTTAAGTCATCTCTACTCAATCCACCCGTGACAGTAACAAATGAAACGTTATTCCTTCGATTTACCTCATCCATGATTCCTAGTCGAGTAAAGTGCTGTTCAAATATACAAAATCTTTTCTCTTTTTTAACAAATTTTCTCAAACACGTTTTTCTTGGTCAACTAAAAATAACAAGCCAACACCCGCAAAAAGCCAAACACATTGGGATTCGCAATCGAATCTTTTGGCTTCAGATGTTTTCTTATAGAGGCGTGTGGAACCTTTTTAATCTGTCAAAGCCAGGGATGACTCTTTGTCTCTCTCTTTTGAGGAGATGAAGCAAAACGGCTGTGATGACAAACATAGGCATTTACAATTTTTTATAAGCATTGGCATTAGAAGTTGAGGACTGCGATAATGTAAAGAAAAGGGTTGAGCAAACAAATATTCTCGTCTAGTATAATTTATCTAATTCCATATTCAATGTATCGAAAAAAATTGCTGATAGTATGAAATTTTGCGATTGAATCGCGTGCAATGACATTGCAAATCTTTAATGCCAACATCTTATACTAACTAGTTAACTCTCTCACTTTGCAGGAATTATGATAACAAGCGAATTCATGTGTTAGTCATTTGATTAAGCAACAACTACACCTATCTATTTACCCCTAACTTGACTACACCTAGTTAGTCACGCAAAGCATTAAAGGTAAAACTAATACCGGATGCGCCGTTATATAATTATCCTTGGCTGAAGCAGTAAGATAAGGTGCAACGTTTATTAATTGAGATAGGAAAAGGCAATCACAATGTTTTCATTAGATGTCATATAATATTCTGAATTGCAAATTGATTTATGTAGCAAAATTTTTGGCATCTGTACCGGAAAACAAGGCTTCGCTTAGTTGGGGACGCCTGTTCACGAATTACAGGAAGTAGGGATTCGATCCTAACCTTAAGGAATTGGTAATTAGGGTCTGTTGGGGAAAACCAGTAGGAAAAAAAAATAAAATTCATGTCATCTTTTTTTTACTTTCTTTTATTATAGAATTAACATCACGAAATAAAATTTACCTAAAATTAATTTTTTAACCACTAAAAGTTCTAAAGTAATACATTTGTGACAAATTTACTTTTCATTAATTTTATTAAATTTTACTTTCAAATTATTGAATTGGATAATACGTTGACAAATGTACTAATTTAGAGTTTTTGTTAATCTAATTTAACGAAAATTAAGAATAAATTTATCAAAAATATACAAATTTGAAATTTTTTATGGTCAAAAATTAATTTATGATAAATTTGTTACAAATATAATAGTTTTGAATTTTTGATAGCATTAACCGTTTATAATATCCCTAGTTCATGCCCTCAATTTGCTCTCGAAAGACAATAGCGATTTTAGTTACTAGGGGTCATTAGTATTAAAATTGGTCAATTCACACCCTGACATCGGGGGCGTTATTTTATTATTTTTTTTATGACTTATGCTATAAATACTTTATTTTCAATTTTTGTATCATTTCTAATGTATAATATATATTCTTGACAAGATTCCACTAGTTTGGTTTGGTTCGGTCGAAATGGGTCGAAATGGTTACTATAATTAGACCAATTTTTGTAAGAATCGCCAAAATCAGCTAATCCAATCCGATCCTTGAATTAGACCAGAGCCAATATGCACCCTAAAAATTATGACTTCAATCTGCGAAATCACCATTTTCCTTTACGAATTGCCTCTATCGCAATCAAATGCCTCATTTACCTAAAACTCCTAATATAACCTCATCCCTAATTCTACAACCACCATACTCCCATCATCTTCTCATGAAGACTTATAGCCTGTTCGATACACCTCCTACTATGTTAGAACTATGCTATAGCCGACAAAACACGTGTTTGGCCTGACATATTTTAAGGGTGTTGTGCTATGATTATAAATACTTAATGAGTTCGGCAAAAATTGCCACAAGATTGTTGTCGTCATCGAAACGAAGAAAACACACCAATAGCATATATATCCATATAATTACGATAATAACATATTATTATTATTATTATTATTATTATTATTATTAATATATTATTATTATTTTTATTATTATCATTTTATATTGTTATTATTATTTATTTTATGCCATTATTTTATGATTTTTTTTTATTGCAAAATTAGTCATAGAAATTTTATTATTTATTATTGCCAATTTCTAGAAAAAAATGCTACAACTTTTGCTTTGAAGATTTAATTGTTACATCACTTCAAAGCTACTAAGAGCAATTTTCTTAAAACCTGTAGTGACAAGTTATTTGCCAAATGACTGAAGAAAACCCAAGTACTCTATTGCATAGTCCTTCGATTTTGTGGACGTCTGCACCTTCCCTCTCTCCCTCCGTACGCTCTTCTCTTTTTACATCAAACCTTCTTCAAGTTTTACAATTTTACCATTTGCATAATCTATTCTAAGGGCAAATACCACAAAACCTCAAAGGATGCCAATTATGACACAAATACCTCAAAAAAATTACGTCATTAAAAACCTTAAACTTATTAAATGTGATATAAATACCTCCAACGTTTTTTGTATCACAAAAATTTCCAAATTTATACATGTGTTATATAAGTACCATTTATTTTGGTTTCATTTAGGGTATATTTGTCACATTGGTATAAGTTCAGGTTTTTTATTATATAGAATGAAGTTTGGGGCATTTGTATCACAAAAGTAAGTTTAGGGTTTTAGTGTCAAAAAAAAAAAAAGTTCAACGCATTTGTGTCACAATTAACATAGTTAGTGATTTTTTTTTTTTATGATATTAACCCTCATTTTAAGAAATACTTATTTATACATTTTTTCAACAAAATCTCAATTTTGAAAGACCAAACTACCCCCATATGCAAAACTTTATCCAACACATAACATGATGGATACTCAAAAAAGCTATGGAATGGTAAATTTTTGTGGGGCGTAGTTATTGTGAGAGCATAGCAGAAACCCATACCTTTCACGTGACGAGATTGCCAAGAGAGAGCTCATATTTGAGCCCGTTAACATATCTAGTAATTTATCTCCACTAAAAAATTTAAGTCAATAAGTTATAGATCAACTATAATATATTAAATCTTCCCACCACACCAGTTCCCCAATGTGGAATTTCTCTAACACAATGTGTGCATCCTAGCATTAATTAATGTCACTTATGCAATGTATATATGTCATGTTTTAATTATAGAAATTGCAATAAAATTTCATGATGTCATGTTTAATATAAAAATAATTTTATCATAAATTTAATGAAAAAATATATTGTAGTCAATGTTCATGGCAGCTGACACAAGTAACTATATTTGAACACATTAACAGATTGGAGTACATTTATGTATAACTTTTTTATTTAAATATAATAATTTTTTATATGACGTAACATGAAAATAAATTTCATGTTTAAATAAGGCCTCAAGTTGGAATTAACACAATTACGAGACAAAAATTTTACGAAATTTTTACAATGATATATTATACTAACAAATTGCGTCATATGATCGCATAAATTAATAAAAGAAGAAAATGGCAGTTGCATTTATGGGCGAAAATGGTAAGTTATTGTATCGTAGAAACCCTTCCTCCTTTCTCACCCACTTCCTCTCCTGTTTTTGAGGACCGGTATTAATGTGGCATTATGATGTTGCATTAATGCCATTTATGAGCTCCTATCTAAGCCTATTAACGTATTTAGTTGGATCTATTTTCATTCAAAAACTTTAGCCAGTAAATTATGAGTCAACTATAATATATTAACTCTTTACATCGCACCAACTCCTCAAGGTAGGATTTCTCTAACATAATTCATGCATCCTAACATTAGTCAATGCCTATGTAGCACCGATAAGGACACATGACACGCGACACGACATAACACGACACGCAACATCATTTCTTAAAAATAGAGAATTTCGACACGTTCCAACACGTTATATATTAAATATATTTTTATATATAAATACATAAATAAGTAATAATAAAAATAGCCTAGAATTAATTTACACGAAAAATATTAAATAATATCCTCCATTATTTTAATTTGTTACAATAATACACAAAACTTAGAGGAAAAAAACATTGTTTAAAGAAAAATGCTGAAATGATATTTTTAAATTTATTTATTTATCATATATAGCATTTTTTATTACTTCTTTCATAGTAAAAGACTTTTAAAAAAAATAAAACAATTATAAAAAAACAAAACTGAAAAAAAAAAAAAAAAATTGACCCCGTACGTGTATATTTATAGCAATTTTTTTATTACTTTTTTTGTGTATATTTATATTTTGACCTCTCAAGTATTAGGAATTTTTAAAATTGACCATATGCATGTCGGAATCACGTGTCGGAATTTTGGCTCGTGTCGAAGCGTGTCAGAGAGAGTTGACCACGTGTCGGATTTTTTGACACTCGTTGACCGTATGTCGGAGCGTGTCCGGACGTGTCGAAGCGTGTTCAGATGTCGGAGCGTGTCGGAGTGTCAAACACGACACGAAAGATTCTTGAGAGTATCCGTGTTACATAAGTCAATGCTACTTATTCAATATATATGCCATGTTTTAATTATAGAAATTGCAATAAAATTTCATGATGTCATGTTTGATATAAAAATAATTTTATCATAAACTTAATGAAAAGTATATTGTAGTCAATGTTCATGCCAATTGACGCAAGTAACTATATGTAAACACACTAATATAAGCACATTAATAGATTGGAGTACACTTATGTATAAGATTTTTTTATTTAAATATAATAATTTTTGATATGACGTAACATGAAAACAAATTTCATGTTTAAATAAGGCCTCAAGTTTGAATTAACACAATTACGAGACAAAAAGTTTAACGAAATTTTTACGATGAAATAGCATACTAATAGATTGCATCATATGATCGCATAAATTAAAATGATAGTTGCATTTATAGGCCAAATGGTACGTCATTGTATCATAAAAACCCTTCCTCCTTTCTCGCCTCCTTCCCCTCCCGTTTTTTAGGACCGGCGTTGACGTGGCACTATGATGCTGCGTTAATCCCATTTGTCTTTTCCTTTTAGTCGTCAGATGAACAAAATATGTCATGCAATTCGTCAGAAAATGAGAAAAATGGTTAAAGAGACTTCAATCGAAAGTAAATCAAACTCCAATGCATGCCGCGACCATGGCAAAACAACAAAAGACAAGGGAAGCACAAAAGGTTGTGAATCTCCTAAACATAAACCAAACCAAATCAAACGATGCTACTCGGTCCTTGACGAAAGGAATATTTCCACCCTAGTCCTTTGCTCTCCTCCAACTCCATCTCCTTAAAAACATCATTAACTACTAAAAAATGAGGAAAGAAAGCCCAAAGGACAAGCAAATAAAGAAAATTACATAAGAACCCCCTCAAAACAAGAACAATACTAACTCGTCCCCCCTAAACTGCCCCCGCGCCACGGCGCGTGACCCCCACTTGCCTGCCCGGCGGTGATCTACTCAGTCCTTGAAGAAAGGGATATTTATATTTTCCACCCTAGTCCTTCAACTCCTCCCCTTCAACTCCTCCCCTTCAACTCAATCTCATTCTCATTAAAAACACCATTAACTACTATTTAACTCATAAGAAAAAACAAAAACGACGAAGGAAAGGAAAGCCCAAAGGACAAGAAAACAAAAAAAAAAATTATTAAAAGAACCCCCTTAAAAAAGGTCAAATACCAAATCCTCCCCCCACCACGCTCCCCAGGTGGCGCGTGACCCGCACGGGCCCGCCCCTTTGCGCCTTTTTTTCTTCCCCAGATTCCACTCCAAACGCCTCCACAAGAAAAGCCCATCAACTATAAATAAGCAAATAAATAAGCAAAAAATAATAACAATAATAAATAAATAAATAAGTGAATTAATTTAATCAGAGATAATTAAATTTAAAAAAAAGGAAAAAAAAAAAGAAAAATCGGCCTTGCTTTTCTCACATAACAAAGATGCACCATCTCCTCCCCCCGCCGCTTCTCCCCCTCCTTCCTCTTCACAAGCGCCACTGCCATGCCTCCGCTCAGCCTCTCCAAGCACAACCACCACCACCACAAGCCGCCGGCCGGCCTCTCCGGCAGCCACCACCACGGCGGCGGCGGCGGCGGCCACCACGGCCACCACCACCACGGCGCGTCGTCCCTCTGCACGCACTCCCCCTCCGCCACGCTGGACCTCCTCATCCTCGTCCTCGTCCTCGGCTCCGGCGCCTTCCTGGTCTCCTCCTACTTCTCCTACATCTTCAACTCCCTCTCCCTCCTCCTCTCCCACCCCGCCGCCGCCTCCGCCACCATCCACCTCCGCCTCGATCTCCCCGTCGTCCCCTACGCCCTCGGCTTCGCCGCCTTCTTCCTCGTCGCCGTCGCCCTCCACGAGTGCTTCTGCGGCGCCCGCGCCCGCCGCTGCGACCGCCCCGGCTGCAAGGGCCTCAAGAAGGCCATGGAGTTCGATTTGCAGCTCCAGACCGAGGAGTGCGCGAGATCGGGCTCCTCCCGGGAGATCGACCGCCTCCCCTGGAAGGGCGTCACCGAGTCCAACCCCGATTACGAGTGCCTCCGCGCCGAGCTCCGGAAGATGGCCCCGCCCAACGGCCGCGCCGTCCTGCTTTTCCGGGCGCGCTGCGGCTGCCCCGTCGCCAAGCTCGAGGGCTGGGGCCCCAAGAAGGGACGGCGGCACAAGAAGTGAGTGTCCTTCCCGGGATAATCGTTTTAATTTGCTGCCAATTGGAATGCTTGATTCATGATCGATTGGGAGTGGAAATGGATGTTTGGGTGTTGATTGGTCGTTTGATTTGTTCGGGTACAATTTAGGGTTCTTCACGGAGATTCAATTTGTGCGTATTGGGTTTCTAGGTCAATGCCTCGCTTGGCATCTCCATGGCCTTTGAACTAGTGGGTCATCTATTATTGATCATACTGACCGAATGCGTGCTTCATCAAGTTTTTGTTTTTCATTTATTTGATCAATGTCCGCGTAGCCGCTTATGATTTTGATTGCTTTTTTGCTTTGTGATGTGAATAAAGTTGGAAGAGAGATGATAATTCCTGCTTTGCTGGGTCTTTGCTCATTCATTCGGCATTGTTGCCAGTTATGAGTAAAAAATTATGATAGGCACAATTTCTAGTGGAAACTTGCTGTCGAATGATCGTGCCGTTGCCTGGAGTGTCAATTGGGTAGATATTAGGTAGTAGATAGATTCTAGTGGCCTGCTGTGTTCTGCAGAGGCAACTGCTGATTTCTTGCCGAATATTGCAACTTTGCACATCAATGAGCTGCTTCTTGTTGAGGATTGCCCAGTAACTCATCTGCAATTTTAGGGCACATATATCAATGTTTAGGGCCCATGCCCCTGGTTGATTGTGCTATTGATAACCTTTAATTATTTGTTCAAGATCATTTTCCTTAATTGAATTCTCTGTGGTGATATCTTAGGTCTCCCACAATATATATGTAGTATCTTGTGAGTTTAGTAGAATTTTTGAGTTATTGAAAGTATTTATAGGACCTATGTATTTAAGAATCTTATATGCGGGAGCAATGATTATGCTAAATCAGAAGGTTGTGTAATTTTCACATGAGGAGTGCTCTTGCT
Organism: Eucalyptus fibrosa; assembly: GCA_017140475.1. Taxonomy (NCBI): domain Eukaryota; kingdom Viridiplantae; phylum Streptophyta; class Magnoliopsida; order Myrtales; family Myrtaceae; genus Eucalyptus; species Eucalyptus fibrosa. Next base: position 17,056,132 of record CM029506.1, read on the forward strand.
TAGAAGTTATGGTGTTTCCATTGATGTGATCTAATCAGTTGTTGATTTGGTTGAATAAACCATCTCTTATATGACATGACAAGAACTCATTATACATGTGCAATTGTGTTCTGACTTGTTCTTCCATTTTTCATTTGTTTTGTTTGGAATTGATTTATACTTCTCTTTAGCTATTCACTATCTCTTGCATGACTCTTCAGAGATTTGATCAAAAAACATATCTCCCTTTCATAGTTTAGAATCTGAATGTCTTGAACCACTTTCTGTCATTCTAACAGGGGCAAACAAGCCTAGATAATTAACTTCCCTATAAGCCACCGCCACGGCCAAAGAAAAAAATCATAATGATCCAAAGGCATCTGTTTCTTTCAAGAGAAAAAGAAGCTTTCGTCTTCTTAGATGGTATTTTGAATGTATCTTGGTTAAAGCAATCAGAAGGAGACTCCCGAGGCATATTCCATGCACTAAGGAGATGGGTAGTTGATTTTTTTGTAAGTTTAGAAGGATTTTATAATTCTTCTGTCCCCTGGACAACTTAAGATGGTATTTTGAATGTAGCAGTTGGAAGGACACTCCCAAGGCATATGCAATGCACTAAGAGGATGGGTAGTTGATTTTTCTGTAAGTTTGAAAGGAATTTCAATTCTTTTGTCCCCTTGACAACTTAAGATACCCACATGGCTTGATGCTATAGTTGGACGGATAAAAAGAGTACTTTCTTTTGATGAAGGATGCATTGCATTGCATTGCATGTAAAAAGTGGGATTAGACTTTGGGAAGGAAGAATAAAGAGAAAATGTGGCTGCTTGAAAAGCTGTTGGGAACTAGGACAATTGCATCTTAAAGAAAAGCCTGCCATTCTTCTTAAAAGGCTCATCTTCGTATTGTCCTAAATAAGGAAGGTCTCTTGAGGTAGAGTCCACAGGCAGCTCAAGGTAGAGTCCACAGGCAGACTTCTTAGGATGTCTTTGCTCCTGTCCCATTTCCTTTTGAAGACCCATGGTAGCTGCAAAGCAACCCCTATCCTGCATTCATGAAGCGCCTATCATATACCTATATAGTAGACGCTTTGATAACACTGTTCTAGACATTGACACTCAAGTAATAGTCCGATTCTGGTTAATATAATCCGTGTATGTGGCATAGGTCTGAAATAAGCTACTTGTTTTCACTCTTAAAATGAGTGCAGTGTTGTTGGGCAATATCCAATTTTTTTGCATACAGGAGTTGTGGTCTGGAAAACTTTTTCTTTGTTCAGGCAGAAAGGCAAAGCACCTATAAGGTTGCTCACTGGGAGATTTATATGCAAAAAAATGTTTCGTGAAAATAGCTGCAGCAAACAAAATTTGCAGTAGTTTCCTTTGAGGCATCTCAATTGAAAGAACTTCTAGGAATTCTTTACTTTTCTGGCACCAGTGAAGGTTTAGATGCTCCTTCCAATTTAGGTGGATAGTAGTCACTGGAACATCTACTTGAGTTTTATCTTGCAACTCTTATAATTGCACCTCTTATAATTGCACAACAAATTGCTAAAGCCGACCCTCAGATTGGAACTTACCTGGATGGGTTCACTGACAGTGTCATTGTCCCTAGTTTAGCAGCCTCCATTGCCCTTGCCAGGGGTGCCGCCTAAGGTTGGCCCAAGTGGCTGAGTATGTGTCGTGATTTGTGGCAGCAATGCTCAAATTGGAGAAAGAACATTTAGAACTTTGGAAGTTAGGGGCAATGTGCATTATTAGATTATAATCAACAGAAAATTCTGTTGTTTGCTGTGTGTTATCATTTTTATGGGATGACCAGTTAAGATTTTAAAAACTTGCATGCTATGAGACTGATTTTACTGCTTCTGTTGACAGTGGAAACCTTAATTCAAGTGTTTTTGTTGGTTCGCTCATTAACTATTCTAGCATATCAGTAAGGTTGTGTGCCATCGTGTTGAATGAGGCATCTGCCACAACATTGATGATTAAAATTGCTTGCAGTGAAGAGTCAAGACTTAAAGTGTGAAATTGTGGTACACATTTCAAAATGCCTGTATTGTCAGTCATATACTATGATTTTTGCAGGGCCCTGGCCAGTGTTGCTCACAATGCGAAAGGAGATAAGGGTTGATTGTGGCGATCGCTCTGAGGGGTACATTTTCTCTGTCCGACATTTCTACCATCACGTCCACCTCTCAGATTTCAGCGTCCTCCTTTATGGAAGACTTTGCCATCGATCAGACAGAAGTACTTCAATCTTATTGGTCATATCTTCTTCAATTATGTCTGGGAGAAAACCTTCCATGTACTGCACATTTCTAAATTATTTGGAAGGATATACTGCATTATGATGCAAATAAGTTCATAAATAACAGCTCAGAATATTGAAATTGGATAGACCTGGTTCAATAGAGGTTTCTCGAACTCATTAAGCTTAGCTTCAAGTTTGCTGGTCGAAGTGTCGCGGCAGTGATCCGAGTGCTTCATGACCAAGTCACTGCATCTGTCAAGAAAAAGTTATGCACTGAGCTTGATAATATATTGTATTGCACTAATCTTTATTCCTGATGTTGTTATCAGTCTTTTTCAACCCAGAAAGTAGAACCATTTCACAAAATGCTGAAAACTGCAAAAGAAGATAGGAAGACTTTATGTCACAGAAAGATAAATGCCACGTTTAGTAACTGGGGAAGCTGTCTGATATTGTTAATTTTTATATGGGCATAAGCCTCTTTGGTTGGATGTTAACTGCTAACATTGGAGGAAAAATATAAACTGAGATTGAACCAATTTTACCGGTTGCTTCAATTGGAATTGCTTGATTCGCTCGGCTCGGCCTGTTTTAATTGCTTTTTCCTGCCATTTTCTTGTCTTCCCCGTTCACTCTTGGATCAGCAGATCCTCCCTCTCCTTGAAGCAAAGTATCCTCTGAAATCAACGAGGGAATTTCCTAATATATATATTTTAATTTTGCAAAATCCATCGATCCATTAAAAAAAATGCATTATTTGTTATTAGAGTATTTTTTTTTTCTCATTTGACTAGATTTCATGCACGCTAAACTTGCATGAATAAATTCAATTATATACATATTCGTAATATAGTGAATATCATAAAAAAATTTTAAATTGATATACATGTGATAAATTTACTCAAAATTAATTTTTTTACTACAAAAAATCTCAAACTAGTACAATTGAGATAGAATTATCCAAATTAATTTTTTTGATCATAAAAAATCCTAAACAAGTATATCTGTTGTTGATATGACAAATTTACAAAAATGAATGAGAAAAAAAAAATTATTGTCATGAGAAAATGTTTTAACACAAATTATTGTCTATATGAAAAGATTTTTCTCCTACTAATTAGTTTAAGCAATACAAACAATCAATTTTAAGGAAATGAATTTTAAATTATTCATTTTTCATAAAATAAACAGTGCCTAAATATTCTTTTCTCTGTCTCTATCGTGCATAGTTTTCACCATGATGTAATGATTTAACTATTTGGCAATAACTGACCAAAAAAAAAAAACGTTTTGGCAATAGAGTAATTTTGCTTAATATTTCAGATCTCAGTATTTTGCATACTCCCCAAAACCTGTTCATATTTGCTTATATAAATATTGAAAACAGAAAATTCACTCTTTGCAAATATAAATAATAAAAGAAGAAGGAAAAAATAAAAATAAAAACATACAAAATTGTGATTGGCAAGCTCAATTCTACATATTCACGGTGAAAGTAAAACAACTCTCTTTGCTTTTTTCCCTCCAAAATCTGTCCCCCATTGCCAACCTCAAAAAAAACCATTCCAGCTTCCATCTCTGCAGAAACTCAGGCAAAAACCACCACCATATCCATGCTCTCAAGTCTCTCATGGCCATTCCGCTCCGACCCAAATTCGGTCATCTCCTTCACATTGCTTCTCCATCTTCACCGAATCTGAGATGGGTCTCTTCTGCTGCAAATCATCATCTGCAAGACCACCTCCTCACCTTCTTCAACGCCGGAAACACCCCCGAACATGGCTATGACCGCGAGCTCGGCCTCGTGTCGGCCCTCAAGTCCTGCGCCTCCCTTTCGGCCGCCTCCCAGGGCCGCCAGCTCCATTCCCTCGTCCTCAAATCAGGGCTTCTCGCCAACTCCTTCGTGCGCAACAGTTTGACTAATGTGTACGCGAAGTGCGGCTTGATGGACGAGGCCGGGATCTTGTTTGGTTCCTGCGGCGACTCTGGTGTTGTTTGCTGTAACATAATGATTGCTGGGTACGTGAGATCCGGCCGTCTGTGGGACGCTTTCCGAGTGTTTGAGAAAATGACGGTGAGAGAGTGTGTTTCGTATACGACTATGATAATGGGGTTCGCGCGAAATAAGCTTTTGGGGGAGGCGATCGAGGTCTTCAAGGATATGCGGGTTGCTAATGTCGTCCCTAATGAGGCGACTTTGGCGAGCATCATCCCGGCTTGCTCACATTCCAGGGAACTGTGGAGCTGTAGAATGCTTCATGCTTTGGCGATAAAATTGCTACTTGATGGTAGTGTTGTTGTATCGACGAATTTGTTGCACATGTATTGTGTTTGTTCGAGCATAGAGGAAGCGAGTAGGTTGTTCAAGGAGATGCCTGAAAAGAATGTAGTTTCGTGGAATGTGATGTTGAACGGATATTCGAAGGCAGGACTTGTTGATTTGGCTGGACAATTGTTTGAGAAGATTCCCAGTAGAGATGTGGTTTCGTGGGGTACATTGATCGATAGTTATTTGCGAGTGCAGAGGTTAAGTGAAGCATTGATCATGTGCCGTGAAATGCTTCGGTATGGATTGAGGCCGAATGACGTGATGCTCGTTGATTTGCTTTCAGCTTGTGCTAGATCTGCGCTGGCCATGGAGGGGCAGCAACTTCATAATTTTATAGTGAGATGTGGTTTTGACTGTTGTGACTTCATCCAGGCAACACTAATCCATTTCTATGCAGCTTGTGGCAGGATTGATCTTGCTCATCTGCAATTTGAGACTGGATCAAAGGACCACCTTGCATCTCTGAATGCCCTCATTGCAGGATTTGTGAGAAATGGAATGATTGACCAGGCTAGGCAGATGTTCAACCAGATGTCAGAAAGGGATGTCTTCTCATGGACCACCATGATTTCTGGTTATGCACAGCGGGAGCAGCCAAAATGGCTCTTGAACTTTTTCACAAGATGGTCGCAAGTGGGCTCTGCCCTAATGAAGTAACAATGGCGAGCGTCTTCTCCGCTATTGCTGCTTTGGGTTCTCTGGAAGAAGGATCATGGGCTCATGAATATGTACAAAAGAACTCCATCCCTCTCAATGACAATTTGAGTGCATCAATAATTGACATGTATGCAAAGTGCGGTAGCATCAGTTCTGCCCTGGAAGTGTTTCATCAAGTTCGAGACAAGGCTCGGGACGTGTCACCATGGAATGCAATTATATGTGGGTTGGGGCTGCATGGACATGCAAATCTGTCTCTTGCAATATTCTCCAACTTGCAGAAACTGAACATCAGGCTTAATTCAATTACATTTATTGGAGCCTTAACTGCATGTTGCCACGTGGGCCTAGTTGAGGAAGGGAAACAAATCTTTAGAAGCATGCAGGTTTTGTATGATGTGGATCCAGATGTTAAGCACTATGGTTGTATGGTGGACATACTAGGTAGAGCTGGGAGAATACAGGAAGCTGAAGAATTGATTAGGACCATGCCCTTGGAAGCAGATGCTGCGGTATGGGGTGCGCTTTTGTCGGCGTGCAGAACACATGGGAATGTGGACATAGGAGAGTGGGCTGCACAGAACTTGGAAAATTTGCAACCAACTCACGGGCCTAGTAGGGTTCTTCTATCAAACATGTATGCAGACGCAGGGAGGTGGCATGATGCCTTTTCTGCGAGAAGAGTTATTTACAGTCAAGGACTGAAGAGATTGCCTGGTTGTAGTGGTGTTGGGTGATTCGGCAGCTGCTTCTACCTGTTGAGATACAGTCAGATTCATGGGTTTTTCTTTTGCTCCCCCATGAGTAGGTAACAGTTGGTACTGACTAGGTCCAGCAAAATGATGCCATAAGGCCATCAACTCACGCAGGACCCACAATTTTCGTTGCCTGGTATCGATTTTAGATATGGCTTCAGGCAAGTGTTTAATGTAAAAGTAGGTCTTGAGATGGGAGAGCCATCACATGTTGACAGCTGAATTGGAAACATTTGCTCAAGATTTCAATGGTCACAGTCCCACTATGCTTACGTTTCAATGATCGGTGCAGTAAACAACAGCATTAGATGTGCATTGCTCGTCATGTTGTGGGATTTCAAAGACGTGCAAAGGCAATTCATCTCAGCTACTTTTTGCCTTCTCACATTGTTATCTTGTCAGCAAGGTTCACATAGAGTGCATTCTATTGGTGACCTGCGCATTCCCTAGTCCTTGCGATTTCAGCGTCATCACTCTTATGAACTGGCTCAGTTCCAAATACCGGAGAGCTTGAAGGATCTCTCCTTGTCTGAGAGATTTACTGCAGTAGCACATAATTTTTTGCTCATCACTATGGCACAGTGTTCCTTTTCCCTTGCTTTGGCATTCGAACCCCCGGCCTCCTTCTCTAGCACTCCATTCCCTAACCCCCTAGCCACCTCGCCAAACACCTCATGGTTTTGTTTCGGCTACATCAGAGTTAAAGCTGTTGGAAACTGTCATCTCGCAAGTATAGAATCCCGAATGTCAAACGAACTGAGAAAGTACATCAATACACATGTGCCAGAAGGGCTGATCTTTTGAGGAGGGAAGCTGGTATATTGTCGAGAGAGAAGAGAGAGGAGAAAGAAGAGGAGCCATCTTAGATCAGAAACACTCCAATGTCCGCCACTGCCTAATGCCATCTACCTGCTTAATGTAAATGAAAATCTGGGTTGGCATTTTTCAGGATTGGGTCATTTCAGCTAGTTGTTTCTTTTGCTAATTTGATAAAAATGTCATGCGATTTTGTGGCGCTTGTCAGGACATGAATTGCAGGGTATCTGATCATATGAGAATCTTTAAAAACCCATGACTTTTCTACAAAAATAAACCTAATCTTTATTGTTAGAATATAATGGAAAATGTCTTATGGAATTTCGAAAGTTAATTTGTTCGTATTTGATCTTTTGACGTAGTTTTACCGAATAATACTTTAAAATAAATTTTCAGTACCAAAATTACAAAAAATTTTAAAATTATATTCTCTAAATACTACTGCCTTAGTTGAGCTGGCCCGAGTAATTGATGATCCATAAAAGTATACTACAAAATACGTATATTACAAAATAATGAAAAATAACAATTTAGAAGATTTAACGGTTCTTCCTTTAAAAAAAAAAAAAAAAAAAAAAAAGATTTAACGGTTCCTATTATCTCACATGTTTTTTAATTTGGGAAAAAAAAAACAAAATTTCTCAAATTATACATATTGTGACATTTGCCCTGGACTTTTATTTTGTATCTTGAAAAACCCCAAATTATGTCAATTATGATACATTTACATTAAACATTTTCTTTTAACATAAAAATCCCTAGACATAAACCTATGGACACATTCTATAAAATAATGTCGTTTTTATTTAACTTATGTCATGTCAATATTGTTTGCTTTTTAACATTGATGTATGGTTCTTACTAATAAATTTTTGATGGAGGGTAAATGTGCTACATAGATATAAATTTTAAAATTTTGATGTAATTGGAAAAAATTTAGGATAAATGTAATATAGATTCAAAGTGGGTGTAATTTAGGGTTTTTAGTGACTTTTGTTCTATTAATTTAAAATTTTAAAGTAATTTTCATTAATATATAAATACCGTTTCAATAAATAACCCAATGGGCAGTTTTTCTAATTCTCTTTTGCAAATGCATACACATACACATGTCCTATTTTATTATGATTACAGAAAATAATATATATATATAGGATTTAGATTGTCATTATTATGATATACATTTTAGAAGTTTTGACACTTATGTGTCCCCCGGGCCAAGTTTTAGCACTTGGGGGTGTTCTTCTGCCTCAAAATTCCATAGGAATATTTCACCAACAATATTCTAGTTTACTTGATTGTACATTGTTTCATCACATCTGCCCAAGCCCATGCCAATGCACAATAGCCCTAGAATAAGGAAGCAAGTAAACAACTAATATAATTTCAAAAACTTAGTGCATAGAATTTGTTCTACTATGAAAAACTAGAAATATATTCCTATGTTAATTTGGTAAACATATTTGGTTGTTTAAGAAACATACTATGTGAAAGAGAGGAATATGAAATTTGGGTATATTTCAATATATGTTGATGAAGAATACATAAGCCTATTTATAGGTTTTATTAGATAATTGTCTAAGATGACATATCAATCAAGATATGCAATATCAAAGAGAGATATACGCTCAATCTTAAGAGATACGAAAAATTAACAATATTTTTTTAAAATATCTTTAATATAGGGTATTATCATAAATAAATCCTTAAATATCTCTAACATGGTCAAAAAGAAAAAAAAATATAGCAACGACTTAGGGCTTGTTTGGTTCAACTTTGAGGAAATGGATTTGCAAATCTCTAAGTAACTTTGAATGAATGGGCATTTGGTGAAAGATAGAGTGTTTTGATACTCATTTTGGTGTATATTTCTTAAATTAATTTTGAGGTGAAAAGAAAAAAAAAAGGAGGAGGAGATGTAGATGTGTCGGATAGGGCAAAATCGTGGGGGAGGTGGCTTGAACTGGTGGTGGTGGCGATGCTGGTGGTGGTGGGGAGGTGGCTCGCTTGAGTTCGTGCGACCTCAGGTGACACCTTGGGATGCACAACCTAAGCTGGGTCCCTCAATCTCAAGTGAGGCTTCCTAGTGGCTAGATCTAGCTATCGCCTACTGAGCTACACCGGTTGACCAGCAAGTCCAAGGAAGAAGACGAAGAACAGTATTTTTTAGGGACAAAAGAGGAAAATAAGATTATCAATGAGGGCAATATTGAAAAGAAAAAGTTATTAAACCTTATTAAGCATTATGAAAATGCCAAAAGCCCAAAGGACGTGCTTTGGGCTTTGAGCATTCCAAATGCTAGCAGTTGCCTAAGGGCCCGTTTGGTTCAGCTTTTAGGGAATGCACTTGCAGAAATGCAAATACTTTTAGGTGAAGGGGGTTTTCCGAAATGCAAATGTCGTTTGGTAAAGTTTGCATCGAGAAACAACTTTGACCAAAATACCGTTTAGAAAAATTTGCATTTGTAATTAACTTTTATTAAATTAAAAAAGCAAAAATATGTTTATATTTTTTTTGAAGTCCGCCACCGGACCGTCGAATCCGGCGGCCAAACCGCCTAAATAAAAAATATGTTTATATTTTTTATATAAAAATACAAACATAAAATATATTTATTAAACATAAAATATATTTATATAAAAAATAGATATGTGTATATCTATATAAAATATATATTTATATATTTTATATAAATATATATTATATTTTTTTATAAATATATATTTATTAAACATAAAATATAAAAATAGATATGTTTATATTTTTATATAAAAATATAAACATATTTATTTTTATATTTATTTTTATTCAGCGCCGATCGACTTCTCCACCGAAAAGATGAACAATACCGAAGTTGTATTTCGAAGATGTAACTTTTTAAAGGACCTCAAGAGCTGCATTGGGCTAAAGGCCCTTAGAGGCACTTGGAGATGCAATTGCATCTCGCCAAAGTCGCGCAAAAAAACGAACCAAACACTTTTGCATTTGGCCAAGGGACTTTAGAGCCCAAATGAGCATTCCAAATGCTGAACTAAATAGGGCCTAATAAGGTCTCAAAAAGCTGAACCAAACATTTAATATTTTTCCTAAGGGGCTTTGTGGGCCTTGGAAATACTGAATCAAATGGGACCTTATTATATGACTGAAAATGCACAGAAAAGGTATATGCTTAATTAGGGATTTTTTTTTCCTGATTCACTTTATGAAACAAGCATATGAGACTTATTATACTACTCAAAATGCATGGATAAGGCATATGCTTAATCAGGATTTTTTTTTTTCTGTTTCGCTTTACAAAACAAGCATCATAGACTTATTATACGACTCATAATGCACTGATTAGGCATATACTTTATTAGGAATATTTTTGTTTTCCTATTCACTTTACAAAACGAGCGTCTTCTTTCTCACATAAAAATAATCTCTATCAACAAAACAACCTTGAAAGATGGGTAAATCAAGGAGGCTCATTTTGGTGTCATTGGCTTCCTTCATATTGTTTCTCTTTGCATGTCAAGCAGCCGAACTTGATAATGTGTTTAGGCATGCTAAAGTTCAGGTTGTACTCACTAACAATTTACCGGGAGGGGTGACTCTCACAGTGCATTGCAAATCTAAGAACGATGATCTTGGCTTCCATTCACTTGGTCCTAATGGAAGTTGGAACTTTGATTTTCGGCCCAACACTGTCATAAGAAACACACTATTCTTCTGCAGCTTTCAGTGGCCGGGTCAATTTCACTACTTTGATGTTTATGTACAAAAGAGAGATTATGACGGATGTAGGCACAATTGTTCATACATCATCCTGCCGAATGGTCCATGTTTACTAAACTGGAATGATGGCTTATACGACCTATGCAGTCCTTGGAATTCGTCATCGTGAGCACTCCCTTTACCAAGATACCTGGAATGATGGTCTGTTCGTTGCAAAATTCTCAGATAATTGTAATAGTTATGATTGAATAAAGTCCATCAAACAATTCTACTTTTTGGGTTATTCACATATGTACAATTTGACCTAATGATCAGACTTTTTTGTGCCAGACCATATAGGCCCTCCCCCTCTCTCATGGAAAAAGATAAGGTAGGAAATATAATAGACGTATGTTTGAAGTGCATATCGGCTCATCTGAAATTGTCAGAGGTTTCTTTATAACTGTTGTACTTTAGCTGGTACGTCTATGATGTGGTGTGATTGGAACGCACCGTTTTGTCTTGATGCGTTACAATAGAAATACACTAATGGAGGGGTACGAAGGAAGACGTATAAAAGCCTCCCGAACACAACCGTTGGACCGGTTGGAAGACATACGCACCAGATTTCTCTCCATTTCCATCAAAGAAGAAGAAGGCATTCTAATTTCAATTTTGCAAAAAAATCGACATTTACGCGGTGGAAATCGGGTGTTTTCCTTGTAATTGCATCCAGACTAACATGAGAAAGTTTTGTTTGTTTCATCGACAATTCAACGTTCATTCCGGGGCTATTTGTTGTTTGCGCATCGAAATCCGGTAAGTCGTCTTCCGCCGACTTGAATTTCAACATTGGTATCAGAGCTCAGTCAAGGTTTCTGCCTTGTTTTTCATTGAATTTTCCATTACACCATTTGATATCGAGATTAAGAGTATAATATCTACACTGGTTGGATGTTTATTAATCGAAATTGATATGTGAATCGTTGAAAAATCGAACCAAAGTGAAGAACAGGTTCAAGGTCGCGTGCATCCGTGCGGTTTTGGCCAATTTTCGAAATATTTTTTTAGCCAAAATCAACTTTTGAATATACATGATGAAAGTACTTGTCGAGACGAGTCCGACGGTGGTTCGAGCGTGACTAGAGGAGGCCGGACACGCCCGCACGCGCTGCCAGAAGCCGATGCGCGTGGGCCTCACGAGCCTGACACGCTGGGGATGTTAGCACGTGCGCAACACGCGCCGATTGGCGAACCGACGCGTGCGCATTGCGCGGAGCGATGCAACGCTTGATGGTGTCACGGATGACGTCATCGATGACGTCATCCAATGTCGCTAACCGCTGGGATGACGTTAGCGCCGGCGACAGTTAGCCGGCCGGTCTCCGGCTGGTGACTCGACCCGCGACCCGAACCAGCCCAAGATCCGACCCAACCTGACCCTTGGTCGGTCACTGGTTGGACCGGTCGAACAGGTCAGGAGCCGTTTGGCTTGCTGGCGCGTGAGCCACACACGCCGCGCACTCAAGTGGCGCGTGTGGTGCACAGGCGCCGCGCACTCAAGCGGCGTGTGCGGGCTCTGATTGGAGCATGGTCAACGGCATTTGGTTCGTATGAATTTTTTCTACACAGTGGTATAATTATTTTATACTTTTGAATTTTATAAATGTATGAAGATGCGTAGGAAACCCTATGTACGCATATTTTTTGGGGTTTAATGCAGTTTATTCATTTGTAACTTGTATTTTCTTGTGATTTAGAAAATACAATAGCTAGCTTGTGTATAAATGATGTTATATATGCTGTGTAGAGCTTGGTTTGATGATATCATGTATATAGTTTAATATACTTGCAATTTTTTAGTTGTTAGAAAATTCGAACAATGATAAGAAATCCATTACATGTTGAATTGTGATTTTTATTATAGTTGAAACATGATTATTGTTTATACGTTGGTTATTATCATCTATATATATATATTTTTTTTTTGTGTTAAGGAAAAATGTAAAAATTACATAAGGTCATGTAATTAATTTTCCTAGTGGAAGTTCGTAGGTTTGTAGAATTGAAAGGAGTTCTCACCTAAAACTTAAAATTTGTGTAAATTAAACTAATTAATAATAATAGAACAATTGTACATAGAAATTGATTGGGAACATAGTGAACTTTTGCTTTTGTGTCTTTTGTTGAATTATCATTAATTTAGTTTGTCTTTGCTGCAAATTAAATATGTGCGTTACTCTGTAAAGTGTGCTAGTATTGATTCTGTATTTATTATGTCAATGTGATATAGCAATTAATTATGACATCGTCATCCAAGACTATTGTGGCTGACCTTAATAAGGGCGAGAAGCTGAACAGTAACAATTATGATATTTGGCATTGAAAGGTTCAGTACATCCTTGAGGAGTAAAAGGTTTTGAAAACCCTCAACCATACCATGGATGAACTTGAGCATAGAATTTCAGCTCAACACAAGAGAGATCTAGAAATTTATCAAGCTTGGAAAAATAAAAATAATATTGTTTGCATCACGTTGCTGAGCTGTATGCAAGATGATCTTATGTGTGAGTTTGAAAGTTATGATAAAGCTCAAGTTATGTGGATTGTCTTGAAAGATAAGTTTGGGGGTACATCTGCCACTAAGTTGAGGAGACTCACCATTAAGTTTGACATTCCGAAAACACCCAAATGTAACGATGAGGCAGCATTTTCGGAAGATGTCAAACATGATCCGTGAGTTAAAGTCGGCAGGTCATTCCCTTACTGATGAACAACAAGTTCAGGCTATTATAAGGTCTCTTCCTGACAATTTGAAACATATGAAGATCAATATAACACATAATGAGAATATTGTCACTTTCAGTGATATTGCGCGTCATTTGGAATTAGGGGATGAGCGTTTAGAGGCTACGGGATCCTCTACCTATGCTTATGTTGTTGAATCAAGTTCGCGCAAGGCTTTGGGCTTCAAGCGCAAAAATAATTCTCAATTCAACAACAAATTGAAGAGGATTGATCAGGCACTTAAGAGGGCTAAGACCTTCCGACGTAAGAAGCGTGGTGGGAAGAAGGACAAGGCTAAGATGGAGTGCCACAATTGTGGCAAGATGTGTCACTTTGCTTGTAAATGCACTGAGCCGAAAAAGGTACCCTATTACTCCATTACTTGGAATAATGCTTTTGTTTCTAATATTGTAATGCTTGCTAAATTTCATCCAATGTAGACTGCAGACTCAAGAGCAACAAACCACGTAGCTAGAGACCGAGAAGCATTTGTGGAATATCGTCGGATACCGCCTAGAAAAAGATGGATATATGTTGGGAATATCTCAAAAGTTGAAGTGAAGGGTATCGGCACATGTAAATTAATCTTATGTGATGGTTAAAACCTTTTCCTACATGATGTCCTTTATGCTCCAGATATTCGACGAAACTTGGTCTCTGTAGTTGTTCTTTTTAACTTACGTTATGTATTGAATTTCCATGGTGATTGTGTTGACATTTTGTATGGAATAATTTATTATGGTTCATGTCATATATTGAATGGTTTTATGGTGTTAGACATTGATTATAATCAGTACCATGTTAATGTTGATGGTTGTTTTTCTTTAATTGCATCTTATAATATCGTTGAGATTGATGCAAGTATTTAGCATGCTAGATTAGGTCATATTGGATTGCAAAGAATGTAAAGATTAATTAGAAAAGGCTTTTTAGGGTCACTCACTAATGTTAGTCTATCCATATGTGAACATTGTCTAGCGAGAAAAACAACTAGAAAATCATTCGGTAAAAAGACTAGAGTTGAATTTCCATTATATCTCATACATTTTGACATTTGTGGTCCTTTGAATGTGATGGTGAGGAATGAAGCCTCATATTTCATCACTTTCATAGATGACTTCACACGATTCGGTTATGTCTTTCTAATCTCTCATAAGTCAAAAACATTAAACTGTTTTAGACGATATATAGTGATGGTAGATAATCAGTTGAACAAAACAATAAAGGCATCGAGAGCCGATCATGGACGTGAGTATCTATCGGAGCAATTCAAGGCTCTTTGTGATAAAAAAGAGAATTGTATGACAATTGATTATTCCTGGCACTGCACAACAAAATGGGGTAGCTAAGAGAAGGAATAGAACCATATTGAAAATGGTTAGGTCTATGATGGCGCAAACAAATTTACCTATTTCTTATTAGAGAGATACGTTATTGACTGCTGCCTATATATTTAACCGTGTGCTCTCAAAATCGATCACTTCCACCCCTTATGAATTATGGACTGGTAGGAAACCAGACTTGAGTAGTTTACGTCCATGGGGATGTGCAGCTTATGTTCATGATTCTTCCCATAAACATGGCAAATTAGGTCATAGAGGGAAGAAATGTATCTTTATAAGATATTCCGAACACTCCAAAGAGTACGTGTTCATAGGTGAATAAGTTGATGGAAGTGTGACCGAAATGGAGTCACGAGATGTCACGTTTTTGGAAAACGATTTTCCTAGTAGAGATGAAATTGATAAGGACTTCCAATTATATGAGATAGAAGATCTTGATAATACACCCACTGATGTTGTTGAGGGAAATGAAGATTTACCTCAAAATACAGAATCTAGTGGGAGTATTGCATCGCCTGATGAATTGAATTTAAGAGAAATTCAATTGCGTAAAAGTAATCGTAAAAATATTCCCCGTCGTCGTTTTGAAATTGAAGGGAAAGTATTTATGATTGCTCAAAAAGACGATGTCAAGCCTAAAACTGTTCAAAAGGCTCTCTCATCCTCTAATAAGGAAAAATGAAGAAAAGTTTTGGAAGATAAGATGGAGTCTATGAGGGCAAATTATGTCTGAGACTTGGTTGATCTACCACCCAATCGTAAGGCCATTGGAAACAAATGGGTCTTCAAAATTAAGCGTAGGGCGGATGGATTCATTGAAAAGTATAAGGCTCGCCTTATGGCAAAATGTTATACTTAACAAGAGGGTATAGATTATGAGGAAACTTTTTCACCAGTTGTAAGGTTTGCTTCAATACGCCTTATTTTAGCCATCGTTGCACATTTGGACCTTAATTATATCAAATGGATGTAAAGATGGCATTTCTCAATAGAGAACTAGATGAGGAAATCTATATGAAACAATCAATAGGTTTTATAGCTAAAGGTCAAGAGTATAAAGTTTGCAAGTTTCATCGCTCAATATATGGCCTTAAGTAATCATCTAGATAGTGGTATCTTCGTTTTTATCGAGCAATAATAACTTTTGGTTTCACAATGATCGAAGAAGATCACTGTGTATATGTCAAGCGGTCCAAAGATAAATTTGTGATTTTATCACTTTATGTAAACGATATTCTGTTGGCTGGAAATGATAAGGTTTTGGTTATCAACATAAAAGAATGGTTGTCCTCCAATTTTGAGATGAAGGACACGGGAGAAGCTGCTTATATATTAGGAGTTAAGATCGAAAGAGATCGATCAAGGAAACTCCTTACTTTATCACAAGAGTCTTACATTATGAAAATAATTGAACGTTTTAATATGCAGCACTGTAATCCCATTGATACCCCTGTCATGTAAGGTGAAGGCCTAAGTACTGAGATATGTCCTAAGACTCCAAAAGAAATTAAATTAATGGAAACTGTTCCTTACTGTAGTGCAGTTGGTAGTTTGATGTATGCTATGATGTGTACTCAACCTGACATATGCTATGCCGTGGGATTGGTGAGCTGATATCAATCAAATCCCGGTCAAGCTTACTGGAAATCAGTGAAGAGGATCCTGAGATACTTGAACGACACCATGGACTATCGACTTTGTTACCAAGGAAGTGTGTCGCGACCTAATTTTTTTCGGGTTCACCACCTAAAATTAGGTTAATGGACTACTAAGCTTTTAAACTTAGCTCAGGCACTCCCAAGCCCGTACCAATTCGCGACTTAAGATTCAAACATTTAACATACAAGATGTTATTAATTAGGAGTCGCCACTAATCGGTTTATGGTAGGTCGATTAGACACCTAAGTAAAATAAATGGAGATTTATTTTACTCCTACGAACCAAAGACTAAGGATACGGGAACTTGGTTACACTAGAATTTTCTAATGCCCTTTCGATACCATTCATTCTTAATTTTTCAAAATGTTTTTGCAAGCTGCTGATTTATTTTAACCTAAGTTACTATCATGCAAATGTGGTGACCACACGGGTGCTCATCCATTATTTAAAATATTCAAGTAAATAAATTGCATCACATAAAGCAAGCATTCATTTTTTTGGATTTTCTTAAAAATTAGAGTTTTTTTTTTATAAAATGCATTTTAACACTAAATGACTTAATCTTATTAATGTGGAAATTCTAATTAAATGGGTCTATTATGCGAACTAGTTATTATGCACCTTATGACCTAACTTTACTAATAAATTCTAATTAAATGATCATATTATGCAACTAATTAACATGCACCTAGATTTTTGTATTTTTTGTATTTTTTTATTGAAATTCAAAACTAATAAAAACCCTAATCGAGCTATCTAAAGTAATTTTCTAATCCATTTTTGGGATTAATTTGACTTAAACCCTATTCTGTCTTAGAAAACTTTTTTTATTTTAAAAAAATGAGAATATGAAAATGTGCCAATTATATCTAAGACTCTAAAAAAGGCTATTTAAGTCTAATCCTAACTTATTTCTTTTAAAATATCTAAAAATGCAGTCCTAAAAATATTATCTAAAAATGCAATCCTAGAAATATAATCCTAAAAATTTGATTAATTAAACTACGTGTCTATTATATTAAACCCTAATGTCCTATATGCTTATGCAATTTTTGAATATTTTGATTTTTTAGTTTCTTTTTTAGTTTTTTTGGTTGAATAATTATTAAATTATGGTTAAATCTAAACAATTAATATAGCCACTAAATAAAGGATCAAAATAATTGAAAAAATAACTGTCGTCTCACAAAGTTAAATTAACAATTATTTTAACCTTAATCATCACAACAACTCAAAATAATTAAATAATCTAGTCCGAAGTCTTACGGACCAAATTAAATAATTATTATTATTTAACAATTAAATTTCACCAAGAAGCCCAAAATTAATGTAATTAAAAGAATGATTCGATGTCTCTCGGATCAAACTAATTATTACAAAAATCTTGGATAAAGCCTTAAGGATAATGTCTAAACAATACAAATAACTAACATTAATATACCATGATCTAACTTAAATAATAATAAGAAGACTTAAAATATAAACAAACAAATAAATAAATAAATAAAATAAACCACCTAAGGCTCAAGAGAGGACAGTGGCGTCGGCGGCGGTGTGATGGCGCGGCGGCTGGGTCGGCGAGGAGGGCTCGCGAGCTGGTGTTTCACCGGGCGTCGGAGGCGGTGTGGTGGCGCGGCGGCTGGGTTGGCGAGGAGGGCTCGCGGGCTGATGCTTCACCAGGCGTCGGGTCACGGATCGGGAGCAGCAGAGACAGCAGAACAGGGGAGTTGCTTGGGAGGAACTCGGATCAGCACAGGAGCAGCTTCGTCGGGCGAAGTAGGGGTGTGGCGCACGTCGGCGGACGGGTCGAGGAGAGCTGCGACGTCGCTGGTCGGCACCGCGGTGGTTTTGTCGGACTGGTGGAACGGCCCCTCAGTAGGTAGCACGGCGAAGAAACTCCGGCGCGGGCTGTGCGGGGCGAAGTGGACGGCGGTGGTCGTCGGGACTCGCGAGCAGAGACCGGTAGCTACGTCGGCGGGGGGAAGGCGCCGCGAGGGGGTTTCACCGGCGGCGAGCTGAGATAGTTGGCGTCGGTAGCAGGGAGTAGTAACGGAAGCTTCACGGGCAACGGTGACTGGCGCAAGGCGTGCTGGTGGAGATCTCGGACCGGCGGCGATGTGGGGCTTCGCAGGCGGCGGTGGTCACGATTGTAGAAGCAACAGCGGCGTGGGGTTTCGCAGAGGAGGAATCCACGAGGAAGATGAACAGTGTGTACTATTTTCTTCTTCTTTTTTGTTTACTTTTTCTCTCCTGACACTCTCTCTCACCTGTCTCTCTCACTTTCTGCAGAAGCCAAAAGCTTCTGACTTTTCTTCTTTTTCTTTACCTTTCCCACAAACCGAAGCCTTCTTCTCTGTTTTCTCTCTTCTCCTTTGACTTTTCTTTTTTTTTTTTTTGTGTTTCTCCTCCACGGATGCCTTCCCTCTCCTCTTTCACTTTT
Source organism: Eucalyptus fibrosa (assembly GCA_017140475.1). Lineage (NCBI taxonomy): Eukaryota > Viridiplantae > Streptophyta > Magnoliopsida > Myrtales > Myrtaceae > Eucalyptus > Eucalyptus fibrosa. The sequence continues at coordinate 17,074,847 of CM029506.1, forward strand.
CGCTTTTTTTTTCCTTTTTTCACGAAGAGAAGCCTCCCCGAAAGGTGAAGAAGAACCTCTCTATTTATAAAGCGAAAATTCGAGTTTGTTTCGCCGGTGGAGATTTTTGCTCAACCTCTCGCCGGTGGAGATTTCCGCTCAACTTCTCCAACAAAGAAATGGCTCCAAAATCCGGCTGTTGAATTATTTTGAATTCAAAATTTCTTTTCAAAATTTCCTTCTAATCTTTTATTTTCTAAAAATTGAATCTAAATTAGGTGTCAACAAAGTGATTTACACCTATTAGGCTATCCAAATGCTGATTGGGGGTGGAGACCTGGATGAGCATAAATCGACTTATGGATATGCGTTCTTACTTAATGGAGGTGCGATTTTTTGGAATAGCAAGAAACAGACATGTACGGCCTTATCTACGATGGAGGTAGAATTTATTGCATGTTCTGCCGCAGTGCAAGAAGCAGTATAGCTAAAACGTTTCTTAGAAAATTTAGCCACTGTCACTGAGGTTCCAAGATCGGTGATAGTTTATTACGATAGTCAAGCAACCATTGCCTATGTGAAAGATCCTAAGTATCATGGAAGAACAAAACACATTAACATAGAGAACAACTTCATCAGAGATATAATAGCGCAAAAAAAAGTGATCCTACAATATATTTCAACCAATAGAATGGTTGCTGATCCATTTACGAAAGTTATTCTTAGAGACATATTCTTGACCCATAGGATGTCGCTAGGATTGCGTAGAATGTGATATCTATTATTGCAAATGATCATTGATTTATGTATTTGTTGATAGATGTATTGTACTTGTTTGTTTATTAGTAATTTGATTTTTTATCAATAAATACAAATCTACTATGAGATTAGCACAAACACACATATATTATTGAATAGTATGTCAGCAGGCAATGATTGGCTCACTCACACGAGCAATCGCCTCAAGTGCTTTAGAAAGCATGTTGGGATGAGACGTTATGTACAAATAAATGCTAAAGAGCAAGTCTGGTACATAAAATATGTCGCCTTGATTGGAATCAAGATGATGTCTGTGATTTATTTATAATAAGATCGAACATGATAGTCCCATAATCATGTATGCATGTAAGATGCCGAATTCGAATACTTAATTGGGGGGGATAAGTACACTAATGGTGCCACAAGTTGTGTACGGCGCTCACTTTGGTGCCAAAAGTTTCCGTCGGATCACTTAAGTGTCAAATCAGAGGAAAAACGCTCACTTTGGTGCCACCGGCGAAAGATTTCGGCCAAAATAATTACGTGGCCTTTTAAAAAAAAAATCGACAAGGTCTTAAACGACGTCGTTTTGCCATCCTACATGGATGGCCTCACAAAAACGACGCCGTTTAACTCATTGGGGAAGAAATTAGGGTTTTGATGGGGTCGAAGTCGTGTACGTCGTCGGGGTTGGGGTCGGAGTTGGGGTCGAAGCTGCGGCCGTCGAGTGGCCATCATCGAGGTCGGTGTCGGGGTCGAAGCTACAGCCGTCAAGTGGCCATCGTCGGGGTCAGGGTCGGGGTTTGAGCTGGGGCCGTCGAGTGGCCATCATCGCGGTCGGGGTCGGGGTCGGGGTCGGAGCTGTGGCCGCCGAGTGGCCATCATCGGGGTCGGGGTCGGGGTCGAGGTCGGAGCCGCTACTGTTGAGTGGCCATAGTCGGGGTTAGGGTTGAGGTCGGGGTCGAAGCCATGGCCGCCGAGCGTAAGGACCGTCAAGGACGGCGACGGCCGGAGATTAGGGTTTTGAATTGGGAGAGACACCAAACGGCGTCATTTTGGTGTTAGGATGCTGACTGTGTTCTTCGGTGAGCCACATCAGCTTACAAAATTAATAAGAAAGTGCCACGTCAGATTTTCGGCCAACCGGATCGGAGTTGGCACCAAAGTGAACGTTTTTCAAATTTATTGGCACTTAAGTGATCCGACGGAAACTTTTGGCACCAAAGTGAGCGCCGTACACAACTTATGGCACAATTAGTGTACTTATCCCCTTGATTGGGCGCTATAGAAAGCAAGCTGATATAACACTCGGGCTAAACATGAGTACGTGAGAAGCATGTGACTATGTTTAGGCTAAGATCTGTATAGTGGATATATTTGATAAATGACATACGCTATTTTAGAAAGAGTAATCCACTATAGCATGTAATTCATACTACATGTGCATTGTACGATCAATAGGGGAAGATAAGTAAAATTATCCCTATTTACTCATCGTGTGAGCCCTTAAGGTAGTTTATAATTTACCTCAATTTTGTGCCATATGTTACTTCTGAATATGTTCTCAAAGTGAAAGATCAATGTTGCTAATTTACAATGTTACGGGCGGTCATGAATAGATATGGCCTATGAGACGTGTCTAGGAAAGCAGTTGTTCTGAAATTGAGAGAGACATAAGTGCGAAGGAAGACTAGTGTTGTTTTACATCTATCACATGTATTTACTGGTCGACCAATTATATCGCATTATGTGATTGCGGACATAATTGTAAATACATGGTGTGTTTTTTATAATAGTCAAATATAACCTTTAAGGGATAGATATACTTGAACTGATATAACAAAATATGTCTGGGATACTGTGAGACATCAATTGCTTATTTCTTTTCGGGATTGTAGCCATTATGTCATCCCTAATAGATGCATAATTTAAGCTCCCAAGTACATCTGTACTCACTGGTCGCACGGCTTATTTGTCAGTACGAATTGTTTTGTAAAGTTGATGAATATTGAATGTCTTATATTCTTGATAGAACGCTATTAAGCCCACCATGTCTGAGTGGGAGATGTTGTGCTTTAGCTGGTACATCCATGATGAGGTGCGATTGGAACGTACCATTTCGTCTTGATGCGTTATGATGGAAAGACACTAATGGAGGGGTAGGAAGGGAGACGTATAAAAGCCTCCCGAATACAATCATTGGACCGGTTGGAAAACATTCGCACCAGATTTCTCTCCATTTCCATCAAAGAAGAAAAAGGCATTCTTATTTCAGTTTTGCAAGAACAATCAGCATTTACGCCGTGAAAATTGGGTGTTTTCCTTGTGATTGCATCCAGACTAACGTGAGGAAGTGTTGTTCGTGTTTCATCGGCAATTCAACGTTCGTTCCAGGGCTATTTGCTGTTTGCGCATCGGAATCCGATATATATGCTGATTGAGCACACTAGCAAACCACGTTGGATTTCCAGCTACTCTAATCAAAGTTAGCATCTAAATGATTGTTTTCTTCAAAGTGTGAATTTTAAGTGATTTGAAGAAAAAAATTAGCACCAAAGTGAGTATTGTACGAAATTTTTGACATTTTTAATGCCATTTTCCCCCCAAACTACATAGTCAAGCCAAGTTCAAATGAATTAAATTTAAAGAACTCGATGAGTTAAGAGCCCAATTTGAATGAAATACACAAACTCGACTAGGTTTAAATTCAATGTGGACATACAATTCCCAAATACATGTATCTTTAATTTTTAATTGTAGAAGGATGCACTAAAGAATAAAAATGTGCAATACTAATATTTTTTTATTTAGGGGTCACATTTAGTTGTTATCAACGAATTCGATCCTAATTTTCATGAAATGCATGAGAAACTCTCAAACAAAAATGTTGGTATCAACACTTGTACTTGTTATGGCAGAATGTAAGGCCATGCATGGTAATGTTCTTTTCTCTTGTTCATGAACAAAAATTTTGTTGTTTTGTTCTCGGGAACAAAAAAAGAACAGAAACGCGTTTGTTTGCGTTTTTGTTCAAAATATGTTTTTTTGTTCCAGGAACAAAAAAAGAACGGAAATAAGAAACAAAAAAAATTATTTTTTTGGTCCAGAAACACTTTTGAAGAAACAATTTTTCTCTCTTTTCTCTTTTCTTCTTCTTTTCTTCTTTTTTTTTTTGGCCAGTCGCTGGCCTCGGCCATGGCCGGTGATTGGCCATCAAGGGCCGGTGACGCCATTAAGGTCGGCAACCTCGCCGGAGCGTCGCCGGCCCCCAGCGAGGCCGAGCGTCGCCGAGCCTTGCCAGGGGTCAGCGACGCTTGGCCTTGCTGGATCTGGGAGAGGCTAAGCTCGCCCAACCAAGGCGAGGCCGAGCCTCGCCTGCGCCGGCGACGCTTGGCCTCTCCAGATCTGGGCAAGGCCAAGCTCGCCCAACCACGGCGAGGCTGAGCCTCGCTGGGGTGTCACGCCCCGATTCTCGGGCACGCACACATCCTTCTTACTTGGTCAATTTAATAATGCGATATCCCAGGATTATGTATCGCCAACCTTTTCATTTATTAAGCACATACGGAAGCAGATAAAATCCCCATATAATAAAACGATGGGATATAAAAGTAGGGCCATATTTTTCACATTGAAACTTATAACCAAATTTTTATACAAAACACAAACCAGAGCACTTCACAACTTTTTACTCTAAACTCTATTCACATCAAAAGGGAGATCTCAAAAGAAGATGGAATCTCAGTTCATCCGGGCCGTACTCAAGGCCTCTATCGGGATTATTTTCTTCTTCCAAAATTCTTCTCCTCAGGTTTCACCCCAAAGTTCTCCTTCTCACTTTCCTCCTCCTTAGCTCCTCATCGGGGTCCTGAAATGTTTTCCCCAAACCGGGATGAGACTACGTCTCAGCGAATTTTACCCCACTAAGGCTCGATTAGTAAACCATTATATTATAGGCTACCTAATCACGCACAGGGCATAGGACTTACCTTGGCCTCAGATCCCACCTGCAAGTCAGTACAATTCACAATAGGCACCCGTTTACTCCAAACAAATCGAACTAGTCGATTACATGTCACGCAAATCATTCCCCACGAAGGAATATTTAAAAGCTAGGCCATGTGCATTCTCCAGGACGACATTCCAAGTCTCCGAGCCATGTGCCTCAAACCTTGGGCCCACGTGCATTCTCTAAGGCGACCTTTTCGCCAAGGTGGTATATCAAGTCACCGAGCCACGTGCCCTTTTAGATGTCATTCTCAAATACTGGACCTATATGCATTCTCTAAGGCACTAGTTCGCCAAGGTGACGCATCAAATCATTGAGCCACATGTCCTTTTTACGATGCCTGGGCTCACGTGCCTTCTCTTAGGTGCTATCTCATTAAAGTGATGCATCAATTCATCGAGCCACGTGCCCTTTTAGATGCCATTCCGGAATGTCGGGCCCATGTGCATTCTTTAAGGCACTAGTTCACCAAAATAACGTATCAGATCATCGAGCCACATGTCTTTTTAGATGCCAAACTCTATCACCGAGCCACGTGCATTCTCCAGGAGGATATACCGAATCTCCGAGCCACGTGCATTCTCTTAGGCGACCTCTCCACCAAGATGACATATTCAACCACTGAATTCACGTGCATTCTCTAGGTGATATTCCAATTCACCGAGCCCACGTGTTTTCTTTCAAGGGATAACCAATACCCAACGATTTCTCAATCAAATAATTAACAATCAACTCAATATGAATAACTTCTAAAAATTCATAATTAAATAAATTCCATACAAATTGCAGCTCAATTAAATAAATGGAGTGCGCCACGACGATTAGCATGAGATTTCGGTTGTCGGCCATCTCAATCTTAATTTCCGAAAAATAAATAAATAAATAATTAATTCGAAAATTAAATAATTAATATTAAAAATTCAATTTAACTTGAAATAAAGCCCAATTAAATAAACGGACTTCGCCATGATCATCAGCATAATATTTCGGTCCCGGGCCATCCCAGTTGAATTTTCGAAAAATAAATAATTATTTAATTTAATTTCGAAAATTAATATTTAAATACCAAAAATTCCACTTAGGCCCGAAAGCCTAATTGAAGCCCAATTAGGGTCGGGAAAATCCAGGGCTACCCTCAATAAATAGTAGACCACATCTACTTGCCAAATACACATTCTATTTGTCTAATTCGCATTACAATTGACTAATAAACACTAATCCATACTAATCTAACCACCTAAACCTAATTAATTAAAACTAAACCACCATTAAGAATAATTAACCAACTAATCATGGATTAGTGAGATTACTCACCGGAATCGCGCGCAAATCGGATCAATCCGACAGGGGTGATGCGAGGAACAACAAACTCCAAAGCGGGTCTCGGGTTCGGGGCGTGGAAACGGCCCAAAACGGCCCACGAACCAGCTGGATACCCATTAAGTGGGTTACGGTTTTGGCCTGGCCGAGGCTGGTCCGGTGGCTAGGGCGGCGAGGGGAGGCTGGCGAAGGGCAAGGGGGACGCCGGGGAGGTCGGGCAGTGGTTGAAGGCGGCTGGTTGGGGCGGAATCGAACTGAGTAGAGGCCGAACGAGGCTGGACGGCGCACGACGAGGACAGCAGGCGTGGGCAGGAGGCAGCGGGGTGCGCGGCGTAGCGCAAACGAAGGTCCGACTCCAGTGCGGCGGCGACGAGCGACTGGCTTCTACTCCTGCTTCAATTCGCTTCTGTCTTCGCACAAACCAGAAAGGAGAAGAAGAAGGGCGGCGACGGCTGAGGGGCGCGAGGGAGAAGCGAAGGCGGGCGGTGAGCGGCGAAGCACGGACGGCGACGGTGAGCTTCTTTGGTTATCTTCCCTTGGCGACGGCTGTCTCTATTTCTGCTTCCGTCTCCTTGGTTCAGGTTTTTCACGAACAAGAGAAGAAGAAGAAAAGAAGTTGATCACGTGGGGTGGGAAGAAGAGAGAGAAGAGAGAGATAAGGATTGACCGGTCAAAGAAAAGAAAAACAAAGAGGGAGACAGCTGGGGCAGTTGGCGGGGAGGGGGGAAATCACACGAGAGAAAAGAGGGAAGGAGAGAGAGAGAGAGAGAGAGAGAGAGAGAGAGAGAAAAGAAGAGAGAGGGAGAGAGGGAAAAATAAAATAAAAATAATACAATTATTCTTATTTTATTCTATTTTCTCTTTCCCTTTTTAATTTCTTTTGGTCTTCAATTTTTCCTTCGATAATTTCTTTATTGAAATTTCAGATTTGTTAATAATTTGACGGACGATGAGATGGTTCTAAAAATGAATTGTGAAATGCTCGAATATTCAATTCCCGAGACCAATTTAAATTTCATGATTAGAATCGATCACACGTGATTTTAGCCTAATCTAACTAATTAGGTAGCTTTTAGGGATTTTTACCGCGGATACATCCCTTAACGGCTTCACCCAATAGGTTAGTTAATTCGTGAGTGATCAGCTCAGAAAAAAAAATGACCATTACCACGTCGCCGATTTCACTTTATCGAAAATATGGTCGAATTTCAAGATGTCACACGGGGGCCGGCGAGCCTTGCCGTGGCTGGGCGAGGCTGTCGGCCAAAAGAAGAAAAAAAGAAAGGAAAAAGGAAATATTAAAAAATTAAAAGAAACAAAAAAATAATATAAATTTATCAAACGTGTTTCTATTCATTTTTTATTCCCGTAATAAGTTTACCAAACGCGTCTTTTCGGTCAAAAATTGTTCCCCGGAACAGAAATAGTTTTTTTTTTATTTCTGTTCATTTGAACAATTTTTGAACAAAAACGTTACCAAACTTGCCCTAATATTCTTGGATAGAGCATGGAGGAAAAAGCAAAAGTACTATAACAACTTGTTTGGTAGTTGGCCAAACACCAAACAATAGTTGATTATATTATTTTGTTCACAGAACATAAAAAAAAAAAAGAATAAAGATTTGTTGACACCTAATTTGTCTTCTTTTTTTTTTTTACAAATACATATACAAAAAAATTTAGCAAAAAAATTAATTAATTAATAAAAAAGAAAGAGAAAAAATAAGGAAAAAAACAAAAAAAAAAAAATGTTAAGGAGCCGGGTTGGGCCAAATCCGGCCTCGGCCAACCCGCCCCTCCTTTATTTCATTTCCCTCATGCTAGGCCTGGCCCAACCTCCTTTCCCCCACGTAGCCTAGCCTCCTCTTCTTTTCAGCTCGGCCCATGCCCCAGCCTTCTTCCTCTTGTTGGCCTTTGCGCGCGAACTTGCAAAGAAAAGATAGGAGCAGGAGCAGAGGCAGTAGGGGCAAAGAGGGCAGAGCGAGCAAAGAAGAAGGAGGGGATAAGATAGGGACCAAGGGAGGAGAGGCGAAGGAACGGAGAGTAATCGAGAGGGAGAGAACACAGAACAAGGGCCACCATGGAGGAAACAAGAGGAGGAGAGAGGAGAACAGACCAAGGCTATCGCCGCCGACACATCTTCGGGCCATCGCTACCGCCGCCGACGCATCTTAGAGCCGTCGATTGCCACCATTTCCTCTGGAATCTAGGTAGGCATTTTATTGAACACTTTGCATGCACTACTGAAACCTAGCCGGCCAGAGCTCACCCCGACCACTTCGAGTGAGCTTTGACCCCCCTACCCGTCCCATTGCGCTTCCCGTGGCTCTAGCGTGCCTCATCGGTAGTTCAGGCTCGTGCTAGGGCCTCGGCTGAGCGCTGAAACCCCCGCTTCCTAGAATGCCTTCTACGTGCTCGCTAAAATGCCCAGCCGAAACCCACACGTAGCTCTGTCGTTTAAAGCCTCGACCGACTCCTTTGTTGCCTCCAACGAGCCCTTGACTGGCACCAGCCACTGCCACCCTCCTCGGAGAACCCCCTTGAGCTGCACGCCATTCTGGCCCACTCGGCCTTTCTTTTTCTTTTCTTTTTTTCCTTCTTTTTCGAGTGGGTTTGTAGGGGAGCCCACATACAAGAGGTAGGGCCCCCTTGATTAGGCCCAATCCTTGCCTTTACGGGTGGGCTGACTGGCTCGCCCTCAAGCGGGTTGGACCTGGGCGGGTTTGACTCGATTCGCCCCCAACTAAGCCGGACTCGAGCCGGTTCGACTGACCCGCTCGACTGGGTCAGACTCAGGTCAGGTCAGACTAGACCCCACCTAGTTCGCCCAAAAAAAAATTCCAAAAAAAAAATAAAAATATATATTTTTTCCAAAAAAAAATTTGAAAAAAAAAAAAGCAGGTTTTGATTGGGAATCACCATGTATTGCCTTTTTAGTGTAATTAGGCTTTTATTTGTTCGTATTTTGATTATATCGAATGTTTAATTTGCATATTTAATTACGTTTACGAATGTTTAATTGTACGTACTCAATTTTATTACAATTAGGATATTTGTAGTTATAATTATTATTTTAATAATTGCACATTTGCATGATCACCTCACATGTTAGTAGATAGGTGTAAAATTAATCCAAACTACCTAACAAAAATCTTTTCTCTTAAAATGAACACTATTAGGTACCAAAAGGGCACTAAATGGTCAATTAGTGTAATTAAGTTTCCGACCATAGGTTCTTTAGTTGCGTAAGAAGTGAGGTACACTCTCATATCTCACTTGGTTTCTAGTCGACCCCAATAGGCTAGTGGCGACTTCTTATTGTGAAATTCTTAAAAATACCCTCATGTCACGCGAGATATGGGATTGGGAGAGCCCATGCCTAATCACGGGCCTTAGATCCATCTTTTAGACAATACCCCTGAACATATCCCCTTCCCCCAAGGGGTAGGTTGCGACAGCTTGGCAACTCCATTGGGGAATTAGTTTAAATCTTAGAGAACTTAGGCTTAAATCTATCTTGTTCAAAATTTTTTTTGTTTGGCAACAAAGATCCAAGATACATCCCTAACATGTCAGTTGCTAAATGTTCATGTTGAATGAGAGGTATAAGGGGAAGTGATTGTTGACCCTTCTTTTGTAGGGAGATGTATGAATGAATGGTTTATTTGTGTATGAAGGGTTGCTTGCTTATTAATTGTCTCATGCCTGCATCATTGCATTGCACTACACCATGGCACATATTACTTGCCACCGAACCTGGGCTGTATAGGATCACCTAGGATAATGTTGAGGTGGATACCACTCAAACTATAACCATGTAGTACGAGTCGCCCATCTCAACCCCGAAATTTCCTTCCTAATATCAAAGGTCCCCACCTTACTATGCAATCATGCGACATAGGTTGGTTCTTTGACGAAGCCAGAGTCATGGGTAACACGACCTACCTAAGATCTTGTTGGTTCGGTTTGGTGATCCTATGGCTTCATTTTGAGCCGTATAGAATAGAAGTTGAACCACATCTCATGTGCATGTCTATGTAATTAAAAAAAGATAGAGAGAAAAGTCGCTCCCATTGTAAGTATCATTCTTTTTTTTATTCGGTTTTTTAATTGAATTTTCATTTAGAAATTTGCGGAAACCAATCGAACGTCGTTAGTTATGTAGGCTTATAATTGAAAATATTGGCAGTCACTCTTGATAAGTGAATATTAAATGCAAGTTCTAAACACTTTGATTGGCCTTGTTGAACACATGGTTTTGTTTAAATTTCTAGTTATTGGCTCAAAATCACATTTTCAAAAAAAAAAAAAAACTTTCAAGTTGCAATTATATATTGGGGCACAAAAATTAAAGTTGCATTTTTAATCAAATTCTCTCAAATTTTGGGACTGAAATGCAAATCACATTTTGTGTATAAATTTCTTAAAATATAAGTTACTTCATTTTTCTATGAGTAAAATCACAAATCAATGCCAGTTTTGCATATGAAACTTTTGGAATAGAGTGGACATTTGATTGATAGCTGTCGATCGATCTTTTAATGATGCCCCTTCTCTTATGACTAATCTCGGTGAAATACCAAAATCCCATAATAGGGACTATGGGGCATGAACCGTCATCTTGATTTTGCTATAAGAGGTGACCTCATTGAAAGGTCAATTTTTCATTCACATACTGACATTGTCGTCTTTTTTGCAGGTTATTTGTGATGCTCCTTAACAATCTCGTGTTTGACCACATAGAAAAGTGAATTCTAGAGTTAGGACAAGAGTTGATTTTTACTCTTATTTATACAAGAGTTTCTTGTATTTTATCATTGTTTTTATTTTTGTTAAGAATCATGTTTTCCATTTTGGGTTTTGATGGTGAATCCAATTGATGCTTTTGTAAATCACGCAACTCACATTTTTTTAAAGATGGAATTCAATTTCGTGAAAATCACCCTTTAAAAAAAAAAAACTTAGAAGTGTTTCACACGAACCTTTACGTCTACCTTCAAAAAAAATGAGTTTCGAGAAAGCTTTACTTAAGGCCCTCTCTTCAAGTGGCCGCTTTCTTAAGTAGAATGAGGAGTTTATTTGAGATCGGCATTTACTCCTTCTAAAAGATAAAAGTGTAGGCTCATGGAACTCGAGGCGCAAGCATGCGTCGAGGCTTCATCGACGCCAATCTTCCATAGAGGCGGAATGAAGTTGAATTCCGTTCTAGGAAGTTTCTTTATTTGGAGGATAGACTTGAACAAAACAAAGGGTGATAAATGGGGGAAAATATTGCACCTTGACAGTAGAAGTAGCGCCTTCCATCAAGGAATCATGCTAAGACTTGACTGTCCATTTTGGTGTAAAGGGATGTGTATAGTTCCTAAATGATTCCCAATCGAGCGAGGAAATAACATGTCCAATTTTTTCTTTGCAGGCAATAAATGGGCAAAGTATCTAAAGAACAATATCCTCAAATGTGGAAACAATGAGCAATCCCTCTCATTTCAAAACAAGATCTTGAAAAACACATCTAATGATTCTTATTTAAATTTTTCAAGCTCTTTGTCAATTGAACTTCTCTTTGAAAAGAGAATTTGAAAAAGTAGGAATTGAAGTTGGTAAATTATTGTATACAATAAATAAGTGCTTTTCATGGATAAAATCAAGGCCACATAGTAATTTTTCAATCAATCCTAGCCACTTCAGGCAAACTTCATACCTGAAGAATGAAAACACGTGAAGGGTAAATTGTGTCAATTCTAATTGCTCATTTTGATAGCGTCTCTAACATGATTCTTTTTTCTTTTTATAGGAAGACATCAAACACTTAAAGGCAAATGCAAGTGACAGGTAATGTTGAGTCATCAAATATCCACGAGGCTAAATCCAAGAAATGTGAGCACCCAAATGATAAAAGCGAGTGAATGGTAATAATGTATCGTTTCCAACATTTCAATCCTTAAAGATTTTTGCATTAACATATTCTTTCACATTCTTTACAGGGTTACCGAGTTACCATGTTGTAGGTAGTACCATTTTTCTCAAAATTAAATATAAAAAAATGGAGAATTTCCATTACAAAAAAAGAACATTTGGCACTTTCTTAGAAACAAGCACAAAAATAAATAATTGAAAAAAGAAAGAAACTTTCTACAAGCTTTTTGAACATCCTTTTTATTTCAAAATTGTTTTCTCGTTTTGTGGGTTATTCATTTTGAATCAAATTTGCCTACGGATATTGATCTACTCAAATGATCTTAGCAGAGTGAAATAGAGACGTTAACCATGCCAAACAAGAAGTGCTTAAGATGAAGAAAGGCAAGCAATTTCCAAACACATCCTTCAAACACTATTTAGAGTTGAGTAAAAAGCGACATTTTCTTAGGACGGATGATTCATTTGCATTTAGCACAAAGATCGAAATGATAAAGGCGTTTCCTTCATCAATCCCAAGCACCGTACTAATCTCTTGCTAGCCCTTTGGGCCGAATAAATATGATCTTTTAAAGTACCCCTATCAAGAACGACCCTACATTGGGGCAGCATTGGAGGTTACGTTCGTATTGTAAAGTGAAATATTGAGAAAGATTCTATTACTTTCACTTGCATCAATCTTCTGGTAATAGCTTCAAAGAAATTTTCATCAGAGCTTGACTCATCCCAAGGTGAAGAAGAGTATTTTCTTCTCTACCCAAACATTGATACCCGTTGCTTTAACCAATTTGGGCTTATTTGTTTATTTTTGAATTCCGAGCGGTGATCATCTCCCTTTATTGGGGCAAGGCATAAGGATTGACCGCATATAATTGACATTTACAAGAAAATGTGAAAAGCATCTCGAAAGTCATAGGAGCTCTAAAAGTTCAAAGAGTAAAATGTTCGACAAAATTATGAGGCATGAAAAAGCAGTGTGCTTGGTAAAAGCAAGACCAATGCTCGTCAAGGAAAAAAGCCAAAAGGCTGCATCTTAGGCCCCGTTTGTTTGCACTTCTTTTTTGTGTTTTTAAACAGTTTTTCTGTTTTTTGTTCTGAGGAACAAAAAGGAATGAAACGCGTTTGGGTGCGTTTGTTCCTTTTTGTTCTTTTGTTCCAGGGAACAAAAAAACGAAACAAGAAACACAAATTTTGTGTTTCTTGTTTCGGAACACAAATCGAAATACTTTTTTTTCTTTTTCTTTTTTCTCTTATTTTCTTGTTCTTCTTTCTTTTGGCCGGTCGCCGGCCTCGGCCATGGCCGGCGACCGGCCGACGAGGGCCGGCGGCCTCGCCCAGCCACGGCGAGGCTCGCCGGCCCCCGACGAGGCCAACGCTCGCCGTCCCCAACGAGGCCGAGGCTCGCCGTAGGCCGGGCGAGCTCGATCTCGCCCAGATCCGGCGAGGCCAAGCTCGCCCAGTGGCCAGCGAGCCTCGACCTCGCCTGGCGGTGGCCCGCGAGGCCGCGCCCTCGCCCGCCGGCCCAGGCGAGCTCGGCCTCGCCGGATCAAGGCGAGGCCGACCTCGCGCCGGCACAGGCGAGCTCGATCTCGCCCGAGATCCGGCCTCGAGCTCGCCCAACGGCCGGCGAGGCCGCGCCTCTCCGCCCGGCTGGGCGAGCTCGGCCCTCGCCGGCCGGTCGCCGGCCAAGGCCTTGGCCGGCGACCGGCCAAAAGAAGAAAAAAATGAAAAAGAAAAAAGAAAAATAAGAAAAAAAAGAAAAATAAAAGAAATAAAAAAATTATCCAAATTTACCAAACATGTTTCTGTTTATTTTTTATTCCCGGAACAAGTTTACCAAACGCGTATTTTTGTTCAAAAATTGTTCCCGGAACAGAAATACTTTTTTCTATTTTACGTTCCCTGGAACAATTTTTAAACAGAAACACAACCAAACGGGCCCTTATGTGAAAGAAAATTTATCAAATTCCAAGTGCCTGCGTAAAAAAAAAAAAAAAAAAATCATTGCAAGTGCAAAGGAAATTGGAAAAATAAGCAAAGCTCCCATGCAAAAATGATTAGTCAAGAGACTTTTGAAATGTACTGTGTTTCAAAAACTAAATGATTTCAAAAGATTGAGTGACTTGGTCACGATGTCATGATGATCATCGACTCTTGAAAACCTCTTGAAAATTTTAAGCCTTTCCTAAGCCAACGTTACAACCCTCTTCTGAAGTCTCTTCTAATTATGATGGTTTGAGTAAAAATGAGAATGCCACAAAGAAGCTACTACTTGAATAAATTGAAGCAATTCTATCTTGTCTTATCTTCCAAGTTATCGACTTGTAAACCCAATGAAGATAGTGACAAATATTCCTTTATTAGCCTCAAAGTAATGATCCATTTGTGTAAGCCCATGACCAAACTTATATTGCAGTCCTTTCAAAAGACCTTTTTGATCGATCAGATTGTGCTCATCACAAATGTTTTTGAAAGCCTTTGACATAGGTTACGTGAGATATCCTCAGTAATTAGTTACTTCCCACGCGAATGGATGGGATCAAGTAGTCATTTTGTTGAGAGTATGTGAGAAACCCTTTCTGATTAAGAAGCTCTAGTTTGGCATGTTTAATAAGCGTTTGTCATGAGTTGTAGCCGTTCTGATAAAAACTTGACTCCCAAAGAATTTGATAATTAATGATACATTTGAGCAAGATGATAGTTCTATGCCACATGATGCTGATTGACATCAAATGTTTTTTTTTTTTTAAAGCAGTCAAACTTAGCTTGATTAGCTTGTTTAATTAATGCTACAATATTGCCAATACGTCTCTTGATGATGTTCCTAATGACATTTGCTCAAGTTGAATTTTAATTCTCCAATGAAGTCATACAGTTTTCAAGGGGTTAGCGGGTGCTTCCCTAAAAACCAAAGGTTTATAGTCAGCCTTAAACCATGTCATCTCCAAAAATTCATGGTTAGCCTCAAACCATATCATTTACAAGGTTCAAGGTTAACCTTAAATCATGCTGTCTCCAAAGGTTCATGGTCAGCCTTAAGTCATGTCATCTACAAGGTTTATGGTCAGCCTTAAACCATGCCGTCTCCAAAGGTTCATAGTTAGTCTTAAACCATGTCATCTACAAGGTTCATGAGTTTTCCTCAAATCATATATTTTCAACCCGGTCAAAACTCATTGTTACACGACGAGACTTCATTTCTTTCATTCTTTCTATGACACAGTGTGCTTCTATAGCTTGAGGTCTCCTTTTCTTCCTATGATATGGTGTGCTTCTGTAGCCTGAAATTTCTCTTTCCTATGACATGGCATGCTTATATAGCCCGGGGTCTCTTTTTCTTATGACACGGTGTGCTTCTATAACCCGGAGTCTCTCCTTCCTATGACACGGCGTGCTTCTATAGCTTGGGATCTCTCTCTTTTTCTTATGACACGATGTGCTTCTATAGCCTGAAGTCTCTCTTTCCTATGATACGGCGTGCTTTTGTAGCCCAGGTTCTCTTTTTATTATGACACAGTATGTTTTTGTAGCCCGAGGTCTTTCTTCCCCTCATGGACACGATGTGCTTCCATAGCTTGACCTGGTGTGAGCCTATGCACCTAGGATCTTTTTACCATTGAAATAATTTAGGTGTCTTCTATCTTTGAATGCAACCTCTTCGAGGTTACATTTGAAAGTTGTTGACACTTAATTTATCTTTTTTTTTTTTCATATACATATACAAAAAAATTAGTAAAAAAATTATTAATTAACAAAAAAAAAAAAAAAAAAAAGAAGGGAAAAAAAAAAAAAACAAAACAAAAAAACGTGCTAAGGAGCCGGGTTGGGCCAAATTTAGCCTCGGCTCAACCTGGCCCTCCTTTGTTTCTTTTCCCTTGTCTTAGGCCCAGCCCAACCTCCTTTCCTCCGCGCGGCCCAGCCTCCTCTTTCTTTCAGCCCGACCCGTGCCCTAGCCTTGTTCCTCCTCTTGCCCTTGCGCGTGAAGCTACAAAGAAAAGACAAGAGCAAGAGCAGAGAAAGCAAAGCAGAGCAAAGAAGGAGGGGACAGGACAGGGATTGGGGGAGGAGAGGCGGAGGAACGGAGAGTAACTGAGAGGGAGAGAACACAGAATAGGGGCCACTAGGGAGGAAACAAGAGGAAGAGTGGGGAGAATGGACTGAGGCTATCGCCGCTGATGCGTCTTCGGATCACCGCTACCGCCGCCAACGTGTCTTAGAGCCACCAACCATCACCATTTCCTCCGGAATCTAGGTAGGCGTTTTATCGAACACCTTGTGTGCACTCCCGAAACCTAGCCGGCCAAAGCTCACCTCAACCACTTCGAGTGAGCTCCGGCCTCCCTATCCATCCCATTACACTTCTTGTGGCTTTGGTGTGCCTCATCAATGGTCCGGGCTCATGCTTGAGCCTCGGTTGAGCATCGAAACCCCCGCTTCCCAGAACGCTTTCCACACGCTTGCTAAAATGCCCAGCTGAAACCCACGCGTAGTTTTGTCATTTAAACCCTCGACCGACCTCTTTTCTACCTCTGATAAGCCCCTAACCTGCGACAGCCACTATCGCCTTCCTTGGAGAACCCCACTAGAGTTGCATGCCATCATGGCCTCCTCTAGTCATGACCGAGTGGTCGTAGAGCATAGGGCAAGCCAAGTTAGGCTAGATCTATGATGTGGCCCACCACTCGGCCTTTCTTTTTTCTTTTCTTTCTTTTTCGCATGGGCCCGTAGGGGAGCCCACTTACAAGAGGATTGGGCCCCCCTGATTAGGCCCAATCATGGCCCTTACGGCGAGTTGACCAGCCCACCCTCAAGTGGGTTTGACCCGAGCGAGTTCAACCCGATCTGCCCAAAAAAACATAAAAAAAATAATAATAATAATATTTTTTTCGAAAATAAAAATTTGAAAATCTAAAAAATGCAGGGTTTGGTTGGGAATCGCAATGTATTGCCTTCTTAGTGTAATTAGGCCTTTATTTGCTTATGTATTGATTATATCACATGTTTAATTTGCATATTTAATTCATTTGCAAGTGTTTAATTGCACGTGCTTACTTTTACTGCAATTAGGATCTTTGTAACTATAATTATTATTTTAATGATTGCACACCCGCATGATCACCCCATATGTTAGTGGATATGTGCAAAATCAATCCAAACTACCTAACAAAAATCTATTCTTTTAAAATGAACAAGATTAGATACCGAAATGGCACTAATTGGTCAATTAGTGTAATCAAGTCCTTAACTCTAGATTCTCTAGTTGCGTAGGAAGTGAAGTACAGTCCCAAAGCTCACTTGGTTTCTAGTTGATCCCAATAAGCTAGTGGTGACTTCTTATTGTGAAATTCTTAGGAATACCTCAATGTCGCGCAAGGTATGGATTTGGGAGAGCTCATGCCTAATCACAGGCCTTAGGTCCGTACTTTAAGTAATACCCTTAAACATATTCCCTTCTTTCGAGGGGTAGGTCGAGACAAAGTTGTTCCCAAGAACAAAGTTGTTCCCGAGAATAGATTTGAAATCGAATCAATAAGTAAGAAAAAATTGTTTCTTTGTTCTTTGGAATAACTCCAAAATTAAGTATATTTTATTTATTTTCCTTTTTTGTTTTCTTCTCTTCTTTTTTCCTTTCCTTCTTTTCCTTCATCCATTGGCCAGTTGCCGGCCTCAGCTAGGTTAGTGACGCTCCAACAAGGTCACCGGCCCAAGGATGAAGGAGAACAAGAAATGGATAGCAAAAAGGAAAAAAAATAAAAAAATGTAATAAAAATATTTAAAAACTAAAATAAATTTTAAATCACAAAAGAATTTGAGGTTCTGTCAAATGCAATTCTATCTTGGTAATAGTAATTTTAGACAATTACCAAATGCTTTGAAATGCTTAGAAATTCATCGAAGGAACATAATAAAAAAAAAAATCATTTCTAAGCAAAAATTGTTCCCAGCAAAACATTAACTGCAGACCATATAAGAATTCTCATTATTTGGAGTCAAAGGTTAGCACTTGGTACTTGGAAATTATAGATAGAAACCTAATGCGGGTTTTACTTTTTAGGGTTAAGTTTATTTCTTCTTTATTTCTAGAAACTAAATTCCAAAACCATTTTGTGGTTATATATATAGTTCCAAGAGAGATATTCGACATTGATTTAAGATTTTTGGTGATTGTGATTGATCAATAAAATTCGAAAGTCACATTTCTAATTTATAACCTAGGATCCTAAAACAAACGGATATGTATGTTTGTATCGTTATCCATCATTATTTGTTATTATTTTGTTTAAGTCAATATCTGAAATTCTTTTCTTCTCAGCGTACGCTCTCTTTCGCTCCATCTTTTCCCAGGGAAGCCATTGGAAGAAGTTCAAGACGTTGCTGTATTAAACTCCTTGTGGTTATGTTAATCCTGGAAGTATATTCCTCATAACAGTACAATATTTATTGTAGGGAATTAAACACTTTAACAATAGTTTTTATTTGGTAACAAAAATCATAAAAATTGTTTTGAGTCCTTTTATCCCCAAATCTTGAAAGTTGCATTTGACAATCAAATGAAAATTTAGGATATGATAAAATTTATCATGTCCTGCATTTGGTGCCTACTCAAGATTAGATAAAGTTGAATATAAGATAAATATAGACTGGATAAAATTATCCAGGAGAGGTGAGATAAATGTGGATATGGTTCTAATATCCATAATAAGAAAGCTACTTTTATTGAATAAGAAAATTCTTAAATTAATAAAATTAAAATTATATTTCAAAATAAATAATATTTGAATTCTAATATAAGAAATTCAAAATAACAAAAATTAATGAAAAATTAGTTTTTAATTTAATGTTATTTGTATTTTTATATTTGAATTTAATTCTATCTTCTAATATAAATTAAATATATAAGTATAAATTTTTATTTATATTTATTACATATTTTAGGTATATTAGTATAGCATACTATTTAATAAAATTTTATTAGAGAATGATAGAAGAGGAAAGAAGAAAAACATAAAAATTATTTAAAAAGACAGGAAAAAATAATTAGAAATTATAAAAATATTCCTAGAAAATTATCATGGAAAAATCCTTAACTATCTTTACATTGGTCAAAAAGGGAAAAAAAAAAAAACAAATTGGCAAGATTATTTATTTTTCAAAGATATGGATAACCCATCTGCTTAATTAGATATAATTTTTTTTTCTTATTCACTTCACAAAACAAGCATCATCTTCCTCCGTTAAATTAATTAGAACATGGTCAAAAAGGAAAAAAATTTTGTCCCAGACTTATTATATTACTCAAAACGCATAACACATTTGCTTAATCAGGATTTTTTTTTTTATTTACTTTACAAAGCAATCATCATCTTCCTTCTTTAAATAAATTAGATTGTAGAGTCCATTTTGTCACCATTCTATCAAGCAAAGACAGTCCTTGAAAGGTGGGTAAACAAACAAGGCTCATTTTGGCGTCCATGGTTTCCTTCGTATTGTTTTGCTTTGCGGGTTAAGCTGCTGAACATAATAATGTGTCAAGGCACTCTAAGGTTCATGTTGAACTCATTAACAAGTCGCCCAGGGGTTGACTCTCACGGTCCATTGCAAATCCAAACACAATGATCTCGGCTTCCATGATCTTGCTCCTGGGATAAAATGAGAATTTTCATTTTGGCCCCTCATAAGAAACACACTGTTCTTTTGTAACTTTTACTGGCCGGGTCAATTTCACTACTATGATGTTTATGTACAAAAAAGAGATGTTTTCGGATGCGGACACAATTGTTGATACCTCATCCTACCAAATGATCCGTGTGATTGACTGGAAAACTGGCCAATACGACTATTGCAGTCCTCATAATTCGTCGGGATGAACACTCCCTTTACCTGGATATCTGGAGTAGAGGCCTGTTTGTTGTGAAATTCTCAAATAAATATATAATTCTAATTAAATAAGGTTTATTGACGTTTTTCTCCTTTTTGTGGTTGTTGACATGTATACAATTTGATATATGATCAGACTGGTTTGTGTCATCCCCTAGAGGACATAGGACTCTTTCTCTCTCGTGGAAAAAGATACGGTAGGAAATACCGTAATGATGATACATATATGTTCGAAGTGTAGACCAGTTTTGTTTGAGCTTTTTAAAGGTCTTTTGATAGCCAAAGAATGAGGTTACATAATTTTTACTGATACAAGGAAATTAGGAACTCAATTCTTTATTCTTGAAAGTAGTTGTCACGACCCTCCCGAGATGAAATTTGAGAGTATTTAATGGGTTGTTAAACTAGTGCAAACACTCTTTTGTCACGCTTCGCATGGACTCTCCCCTACTATGGCAAAATAATATTAGAAGTATCAAAATATTTTGTATAATGGTCACTTTAGTACTAAAAAACTTTTGTCAACTCATTTAAGTGTCAAATTAGGAAAAAAACGATCACTTAAATGCTTAAAATACATTCCACAGGCTACTATATAAACATATAGCATCCAAGTACTCTAGGCCCAAATTACTTTGTACAAAGTTCAAGAAATTGCTGTGTTAAACTCCTTGTATTTATAATGGGGAACTAAACATTTTAACATTGGTTTTTATTCAGGAACAAAAATCATAAAAATTATTCGAATCCTTTGCATCGCCAAATCTCCAATAGTGGAAGCTCAGTTTCGATCAAAGAGTCTGTTTGTTTTATAAAAAATGAATGACAAAATGATTGCTTATATTACTTAAAATAATTAGTTACAACAACAGTTTATATTTAAACATTTCCGTGAGTGATGAAATTTTTTTCATTTTTGTAAGTGACATGAGCAATCTTTTTTTGAAGAATATTTTTCAAATCATCAATTTTCCATGAAACAAACATAGTTTAAGACTCATTTACATAATTATAGAAACAAAACATACAAGGTTTTTATTTACACTTTACCATATCCAGTAATATCGTCTCTTTTTATATGTACAATAATTACACAAAATGTAGAGAAGTATAGACATGCACATTCCGCAGGTTACTATAAACACATAGCATCCAGGTACTCTAGCCCCAAAATACTTTGAATAAAATAGTAAGGAAACAATCCAAGCTAGGAGACCATCTTGAGGCTATCACGGCCCCAAAATTCTAAGCGTCAGCAACGCTGGCCCCGTAAATAAGACTTTTAGGTTTGATATAGGAAAATCTAACCACAAAACCGCTTGCGTTAGCAGACTCTTCATTCAATAACATTCACTAATCCGGTCAAATTCAATCCTTAAATTCATCAAAAAATGTGAGCGGCCAACGCCACTACTAAATATCTAACAATCAAGGCACACAGACAAATAGATAGAAAATTAGCAAAAAAAAACCACAAAGTAACACCCTGAATATATACAAATGAGTTTGGAATGGTCGTTGTCCATTGGCCAATGGCAAGCCATGCCTTTGTGCATGGTAACATTAAAAGATCTGAAAAAAATATGGTAAATAATTTTGTAAAAGTAATCATTTTATCTCTTAAAATAATTAGTTGATGAATAATGTCTTCATTATCAATAACAATTTATGTTTAAATATTTTTATGAATAAGAAAAATGCTTTTTTTTTTATTTTTTAAGCGATATAAACGATTATTTTTATGAAAATATTTTTTAAATTATTCATTTTAAGGAAAACATATAGTCTTTATGTATTATTTAGTAGACCATTCTCATCAAATCTAACTTTACTCTAACAATAGATAATTTCTTTAACGTATTGTAATGATGACGTAATGTTCACTTTAACAAGTTGGGGCATTGAATCATATTGAAAAGTAGATGATTTCTTTTTTCTTGAATTTTCTCTTTGTTTAATCATTGGAGTTTACTCAGGTGATCATCCTCTTAATGGAAGAAGGAGGTGGGGGGTCATTTTTAGGAGGATGTGGCAGGGACGATTAAGTTTTAAGAGTGGATTTTGAGACATGGTAAAAGTTTGAAAGTGAGTGTAGAGTAGAAATAAAATAGGATCACCAAAAAAAAGTAAAAAAAAAAAAAAAAAAGAACTCTCACTTTCATTTTCTCTTCTTTTTTTGCCTTATTTTTCCCACTATATTCCCTTTTTAATTTAGTCTTTTATACTTCGGTCCCTCTTCTTTACTTTGAAGAGAAAACCTAAAGCTCTTGCCTCAGCACACGCCGAGCGAGCAACGCGCCGCACCACCACCACCACCAGCACAGGGCGGCGCACAACCGGACGCTCGGCCGCCGCCTGCTTCTCATGGATCTGGGTCGGTCCTTCTAGAGTTTCGTGAGGTCAGTGTCCTGAATCCGACGTTCGCTGTCGAGTTTTGTTTGGTGAAGTGCGTTTCGGTTCGGCTTGTTGTGCGTATGAATCTCGAGCGAAAGATGAAATCATGGCGAATACCGCTTTGATGGGTAAATCCCATTTTTGCGATGCTTTTAGGATGTTTCGGCTATTACCCACCAAACGAAAAAGAGAAAATTTCGAAGAGAACTTGAGTGTGGCAAGTTTGCGCCGATATCTGGCTTTTTTGGGGCTTGTTGCCATTGTTCTTCGTGGTTTTAGTAAATGGGTCCTTTGTTTTTATCAGTAAATCCCTGCAACTTTTTATGGGAAATTTCGGATAGCTAGTTAGTTGAGGTAAAGGAATGAACTCTATGATCAAGAGAGAAAGACTGGTTGAGAAGTCGTCAAACGTGTTTGCTTTGTGCTTGTGCATCTATATCCAAAAACCCAGTTAGGGCAAGTGCAAGGATGGACTCCAGGATCATCGCGAATAGTGCTTTGGTGGGTAAATCCCATATCTTGCGATGCTTTTAGGACGTTTCGGTCATTACCAACCGAACAAAAAGGAAAATTTTCAAAGAGAACTTGAGTGTTGCAAGTCTGTGCCGATATCTGGCCTCTTTGCAGTTTGTTTTGCGGTTTGTTTTGATTGTTCTTCATGGTTTTGATATATGGGTCCTTTGTTTTTATAGGTAAATCTCTGCACTTTTTTATGGGAAATTTCGCCCCACGATGGATAGCTAGTTAGTTATGGTAAAGGAATGAACTTTGTGATTGAGAGAGAGAGAGACTGGTCAAGAAGTTGTCAAACTTTTTGCTTTGCGCTTGTGCATCTATATCCAAAGACCTAGTTAGGGCGAGTGCAAGGATGGACTCCAGGATCATTGTGAATAGCACTTTGGTGGGTAAATCCCATATCTTGCAATGCTTTAAGGATGTTTCGTCTATTACCAACCAAACAAAAAAGAGAATTTTGAAGAGAACTAGAGTGTTGCAAGTTTGTGCTGATATCTGGCTTCTTTGCGGCTTGTTTCAATTGTTCTTTGTGGTTTCAGTATTGGGGTCCTTTGTTTTTATCAGTAAATTTATCAGTAAATCTCCGCACTTTTTTATGGCTAATTTTGCCCCATGAAGGATAGCTAGTTAGTTGAGGCAAAGGAATGAACTTTATGATCAAGAGAGAGAAAGACTGGCTGAGAAGTTGTTGAACTTGTTTGCTTTGTGCTTGTGCATCTTTATCCAAAAACCCAGGTAGGGTGAGTGCGAGGATGGACTCCAGGATCATTGCGAATAGCGCCTTGGTGGGTAAATCCCACTTCTTGTGATGCTTTTAAAATGTTTTGGCTACTACAAACCTAACAAAAAAGAGAAATATTTGAAGATAACTTGAGTGTCGCAAGTTTGTGTTGATATCTGGCTTCTTTGCAGCTTGTTTCGATTGTTCTTCATGGTTTAAGTATTTGGGTCCTTTGTTTTTATTGGTAAATCTCCGCACTTTTTATGGGAAATTTCGCCCCACTAAGGATAGCTAGTTAGTTAAGGTAAAGGAATGAACTTTATGATCAAGAGAGGGAAGAAAGACTGGTTGAGAAGTTGTCAAATGTGTTTGCTTTGTGCTGGTGCATTTTATCCAAAAACCCAGTTAGGGCAAGTGCAAGGATGGACTCCAGGATCATTGCGAATAGCGCTGTGGTGGTTAAATCCCATGTCTTGCAATGCTTTTAAGATGTTTTGGCTATTACCAACTGAACAAAAATGAGAAATTTTCAAAGAGAACTCGAGTGGCGCAAGTTTGTGCAGATATCTGGCTTCTTTACAGCTTGTTTTGATTGTTCTTCATGGTTTTAGTATTCGGGTCCTTTGTTTTCTATCAGTAAATCTCTGCACTTTTTTATGGGAAATTTTTACCCATGAAGGATAGCTAGTTAGTTAAGGTAAAGGAATGAACTTTATGATCAAGAGGGAGAAAGACTGGTCAAGAAGTTGTCGAACTTGTTTGCTTTGCACTTGTGCATCTATACCCAGAAACCCCGTTAGTGCGATTGCAAGGATGGACTCTGGGCATGTCTTGTGTATTTCTTTACTTGTGCTGGCTCCGGACTCAGCCTACAGTAATTAATTTTTCTCTTCTTGCAGGTTCAACAGGAAGTGCGGTGCTAGACTATTGAATTGGAGGCAACTTCTTTTCCTAATATAGGATTAGGCTACAAATGGACCCTGTTAGTAGACTTAAGCCAATCTCTGGCCAAGTTGTTTCCTCCAAGCCAATATCTCTCCCTAAAGCTGCCAAGATCCTCTCCAAGTTTGTGACGGTCGAGAACGGTGCTTCCCATGCTATTAGCGCTTATCTTCAGCGTGCTTCCACTGCCTTTGATGAGCTGGTTCATTTGCACAAGGAACTAAAGGCCCCTAAATCTGAACGGAAAAGCAAGCACCGTGAATTAGATTTTACGAAAGAGCTGCCTCAGGAGACTGAGCTGAGTGCGGCACCGAGACAGACTGTAGCAGATGACGTCAGTGAAGAGCCGAGTTATGGGGATCATGAGAGTTTTGGTGGCGATAGGAAAAAGGAAAAGAAGTCAAAGAAGAAGAAGGTGGATACAGATCATAATGGTAATCTTGGGGAAAATGATGGAAATCTTATTGACAGGGCAACCAAAGGTGACAGCCATTTAGCCAGTGAGGTTCTGGATGAAGTTTTTGGAAACCTGAGTAATGCAGGTGTGGCAGGTGAAAAGAAGAAAAATAAAAAGCAGCAGCAGAATTGGAAGGATGAGAAGGGCAATCTAGTTGAAAATGGGATGGAAGATGAGGTGAGGAATGATGGCACAGTAATAGCTGTTGACAAGGCAAAGAAGAAGGCGGGTGAGAGCAATGAAGGGGAAGAGAAAGGTGGAGAGGCTTCCTCGGAGCAGTCGAGTAAGAAGAAGAAAAAGAGAAAGGGAGGAGATGGCAGTAGTTTACAGGATAATGGGGTTGTAGCAAAAGAGCGAGAGAGTTCTAAGAAAAAGAGAGAGCGTGAGGAGATTGAAGAGGGGCGAGTAGAAGATGGTTTGATGGAGCGTCCGAATAAGAAGTCAAAGAAGAGGAAAAACTCAGATGAACATTAGTTGGAAATAAGAGTAATTCATTTTTGCAGTTTTGTCCTCCTGTATTGGATTTGTAGAATTTTGGTCTGTGATGCTTTATAGGCACTTCCATTGTCGGTTAGGATGTTAAACACTACAAGGCAGAATATTTTTATTTTTCATTTACAAGCTCATATTTTCTTGTTTCATGTTCTATAAGATTTGCTAGGAATGTTAATCCCTGCCTAATTGCAGTGATGGAAACTGTATTAAGTGATCATACTGCCAATTGCTCTGTTTAGCTGAGTATAATCCTTTTTCTCTTATTATTTCTTGCACTATTGACAACTAATCAATGCATCTTTGCTATTTACTTGATTAAGGACCAGAAATCACACTTGCAATGTTGATAGTTTTGTTTGCTTTCTACTTGTGGGTTTCCCCATTGTTACCACTTAATGCTTATTCTTCTTGACAGTCTTGTGTCCTTTCAAAGTGCTGTGCACATTCTCTAATGGTAAAAAGTCTTGGGTACAAGAAAGGGGAAAGAGGGTTGTCAAATTTATTGTTATTGGGTCACCTGGCATTTTATTTCAACCTTGGCACAGATTGTCCTTGTCATGCATTTGTTGCATTGTTGGAAGCTGGATTGCTGAAATTGTTCAGGTGAATATGATAGCATGGCCATGTTGGGTGCTTTTTCTTGGGGAAGGCTCTGGCTAAGCACTGAACGAGTGTATTGAGTCCATGGTTGGGGAGTTATTGAGCACAATTCTGAGGTTGCAAGCTGAACAACAGAAGCAAGAGCAAGACTTCCAGGTAATTAGCACGTGCCTGTTTTATCTCATGAATCTTCCCTCGATGCAATCTAATTATGAAGCTCATCGATCTGAAGTCATCAGGGAGGTTTGCTCCCTACAAAAAAGGGTGCTATCTGGGATCATTTTGATTAGAAGCTATATCATCATTGAGAATAACAAGGATGTGATTGGATAAAAACTACCATGATCCTGTTGGTGGCTGTACTCAGTATTTATTAGGATTTAGAGTAGATATTTTCTGTAGCAGTTCGTGCTGAAACTGTATTGCAACGAAAACCTTCTAACAAGTATTTGAAGAACTTGTCTATATTTTTTAGCACAAAGAATAAACAAGGGCTGGTGATTCCCTGATTGTATAATCACTCATTCTACTGGGTTTTTGCAGATTGCTATATATCATTTTAGATGGTTTTGGCTTCTCTTGTCATCCTTAATGATGGTCTTATGACTTCAGCAAATAACTCCAGATTAAGTAGTTGAAAAATCCTAGTAACGTTATACTCTGTGGTAAGAGTCCATTACTTTATTGTTTTGTATGCATAAATGTCAATATCAAATTTTTCACAGGAAGAGATGTTTGAAAGAGCCCAAACGGCCAAGGAGAAAGCAGCCCATGAAGCAATAGAAGCTCAGGCAGCAAATACCGGTAACAGTGGTGTCATTTCACCCACCTCATCCTTGACTACCAGTTCGGTTTCACCTTCGGCTGACTAGAACGCAGATTCTGATGGCAATGACCCTGCTGTAGGTGTATATTGCACTTTATGCTTGGTAAGTCGATAACAAAATGGATCACCTCCATTCTCTTTGCCAGTTTACCTCCTGAGTTTTGTTTGTTGAGCTGGGCTATCTGAGCTTGTGATTTACTAGCTTGTAATCTGATTCTGGATTCTTAGTGTGACAGCTCTTTTTTGGGGTTGAGACAGAGAGTTGTGTTGCTGCTGATGTAGTTTCCTTCATTGAGCATCTGTTTGCTTCATAAATACATTCATGACATGGTGTAGATAATTGCTCTTTAGATTGATGAACTGAATCATTGTAAAATAGTCATGTCTTGCCATGAACATCGATGAGAATGACACTCGAAGTGTACCCGGTTGTCCATTTCGCAAATAGGTAAGTAGCATGGTAAAACTTGCCCTTCACATGTCACTTTTTCCCCCTTCATTGGTGGAAGAATGTCTCTCTCATGCGGATTCCAAAACCACATTTAGTGCAATATTTTGAAGTTTTGAAGTCAATTTGGAGGACGGTTGATTGGACCACTTGCAGGTGAAAACTTTATCTCCACCATAACATGATTGCAGATGCTATGTCATGTTCATGTCGGGCATTTCGAGTCACCATCTTCATCTCATTGACAATAGTGAATGATTATATTCATGGTTTAGCACTTATTTGTGGCACCCTGCTCCGGCTTTTGCTGGGGGGCCAGTGCTGCTGGTCTCTTCTTCATGTGTGGCTTCAAAATTTCACTTGCAAGTTTCATAGAGTGCTTGCTTCAACTGAGTTTTTTCTTGTCAAGGAAGAAACCTCCCGAGCTGTTCACACAATACAGCTTCCCTCTTTGCAAGTAAATCTGGACTGCAGATGCGTAGGTTGGCAGTAGCAAAAATGATTTTCGCGTTATCTCTTTCTTAAGGAGCACTTTTCTTTGAATAATGAGAGCATGACCATCAGAACCATGATCTATATGGTTGATGGAAGCATGCGAACATATCCTCCGAGTATTGTAGTCTTGGAATAAGGTTATAATATAATAGTTGTTACGCTGTAATAATTATAATCATAATTTGTTTAGATTATAGTTCAAAATTGAGCATATAGCAAGTGATTATATTGGAAGAAATATATTATGTTTCGGTAATTATCACTTTAATAGCTGGTCATGAGTTTGATGCCTCATATATACCAGCACGATATGAATAGTTAATATATAAATATTTGTTCATCATTTGATAGTTAATTTATGCATGTGATTTGAATTTAATCATTTGATAAGTGATTGTATGAAGATATTATATCGAAATTGAAGCATTAATTAATATAATACATGGACTCTGGCCAATGAATAGTGTCTTTTACCAACACTAAAAAGGGCTCTGTCCTTGATATTTGATCATTGATGTGATCAAAATTTGAGAATGGCATGAGATCAAATCACTGTTCCAATGCTTGCTATTCATTCTGTTTCAGCATATATTTAGATAACAATTTAGTCGTCCATACCACTAATCCTACTCATGAAACTGATTGCGATTGCTCCGTAACTTGCTAGTTGGAAATTCGGCTGCATCTTTTGCCCCTTCTAGCTGTCGCTAGCATCCCGAACACTCGAGACTATCGATGGTACATGGTGTTATCATGCCATAACTTGGTTTGGAATTTCAATTGATCGCCTTACTCAAACCTGTTGCATCCTCCGGCCGGTGCTATAGCTACATCTACTTGTGGGTTCTATCAAGAATTTATTGGCTAATGCAGTAACCTCGCATATGGTTCATTTCAGGTAATATTTTGACAATCTTCTCATCCTCCAGATGAAATGTGACTTGATTCTTACTTGGGATGTGATTCAGCAGCTCAAAAAACCCTTGGGAAACTTGACCAACATATGATAAAAGCATCCAAAGGTCCACGCCTAAATTGACAACAACTTGCAGCCAGAATGATGATTCAGGCGAAAACAACTTGGACGGCCAAATTCAATCGAGGAATGGGGCAATTCGCATTATGAACTGACGATACCTAATAGCTACTTCTTAATGAGACAGACTATAAAGAAAGTTCTGTGCTGTGATGACGACAAAAAATTAAGATGCCCACTTTTGGCATATCTTATGCTAAATGAACCCCTCACAATTTTCTGATGTTTAGAAGTCCTCGTCAAGCTTGAAGACAAAGTTCTTGCCACCGTCTTGAAGGCTCGACATCACAGATGCCTTCTGATAATCACCCACCCGTCTCTCGAAGAAATTGGCTTTTCCTCTGCACAGCAGAACAAAAAAGGATTAACAAACTCAAAGTTGGGCTGAATCCAGGGAGTTCAATCTATAAGGCTTGAAGAATTTAGAGAAAAGAATTGTGATAATTCTCAATAATTTCGTACCAGGATTACAAAGCTATTTATAGGGCTCCTACAAGTACTAACTAAGAAAAAACAGATCTGTAAAATACAGCTATAATCCCACAAATCAAGGGATACTAATAAATCATTTCCTAACTAATTATTTACAGCTATTTCCTAATAATTAGGACCCAAAAAATCAGGATTGAATATTCCTAATAATCAGATCCTAAAATCAGGATAATTCAACACTCCCCCTCAAGCTGAGGAATAGATGTCTTCCATTCCCAGCTTGGAGATTATTTCATGAAAGATCCCACCATTAAGTCCTTTGGTTAGCACATCAGCTAGTTGATCTCCGGAAGGTATGTAGGACATGCAGATCAGCCCATCTTCTATCTTTTCTTTGATGAAATGTCTGTCAATTTCAATATGCTTCGTCCTATCATGCTGTACAGGATTATGAGCAATATTAATTGCTGATTTATTGTCACAATACAGCTTCATAGGACCCTCCCACTTGATTTTCAAGTCTTCTAGGATGATTTTAAGCCATAATAGCTCACATATTCCTTGGGCCATTGCTCGAAATTCTGATTCAGCACTTGATCTTGCAACTACATTCTGTTTTTTACTCCGCCAAGTCACTAAATTTCCGCCAAGAAATGTGCAATAACCAGATGTTGACCTTCTATCCACCATGGATCCTGCATAGTCAGCATCGGTATAAGCTTGCAGCATCAGTTTTTGATTTCTTCTGAATAGGACTCCTTTTCCGGGACTTCCTTTTAAATAATGTAGCACTCTATTGACGGCTTGTAAGTGTGATTCTCTTGGGTCATGCATAAATTGACTAATTACACTTACTGAATAGGCAATATCAGGTCTAGTATGAGCCAAATAGATAAGTTTCCCAACCAATTTTTGATACATTTCTCGATCTACAGCAGGTTCTTCCTTTGCATCTCCAAGCTTTTTATTAGGCTCAATAGGTGTGGCTACCGGTTTACAACCAAATTTTCTAGTTTCCTTCAAGAGATCAGTCACATACTTCTGTTGTGAGACAAAATTCCATGTATAGAGTAAGAAACTTCAATGCCAAGAAAGTATTTGAGTCTTCCTAGCTCTTTTATTTCAAACTCTTTAATCAAACACTGCTTTAGCTGCTGTTTCTCCTCATCATCGTCACCTGTGACAATAATATCATTGATGTACACTAGAAGTGCTGTCACTCTCCCTCTTGCCGAATGCTTAATGAAGAGAGTATGATCACCTTGGCTTTGTTTGTAGCCTGAAGCTTTCATAACTCTGGAAAATCTCCCAAACCAGGCTCTAGGTGATTGCTTGAGCCCATATAGTGCTTTCCGTAATCTACATGCTTTGTTTGTTGTTTTTTCTCCTTCAAATCCCGGTGGAATACTCATGTAGATCTCTTCTTCTAGGTCTCCATGCAAGAATGCATTCTTCACATCATATTGCTGAAGTTGCCAATTAAAATGAGCCGCCAAAGAGAGTAGAATTCTCACAGTGTTCATCTTTGCCACCGGAGCGAATGTCTCTTGATAATCTACTCCATAAGTCTGAGTATAACCCTTCGCCACCAATCGTGCTTTATATCTCTCAAGAGAACCATCAGCTTTGTATTTCAAGGAAAAAACCCATTTGCAGCCCACAAGATTCTTTCCTTCAGGTTTTTCAACGATCTCCCAAGTCTGGTTTTTTCTAGTGCATCCATTTCTTCTCTCATTGCATTCCTCCATTCTTCTTTAGACAATGCCTCAGATAAAGTATTTGGAATAGAAAAGGTGTTTAGGCTCACAATGAAATTTTTATGAGATGGTGATAGGCGGTCAAGTGACACATAGTGAGATAGTGGATATAAGGGTCGCTTTGTGCATTCTCTAGTACCTTTTCTAACAGCAATGGGAAGATGCGAGTCATTTTCAGGCATATCAATTGACTGTTTATGCAAAGGAGAGTTAGAACTTACCGGAAATTCATTTGCAAAACTCGGATGGGAATCTTGAACTTGTGTTTGGTCTGGAACAGCTGTCTTTCTTGAGTATACCTGAGGAAATCTCATAGAGTCATAAATACGAGGAGATATGGGAGTGGACTCTTGTTCCGGAATAGGCTCAATCGTAGAGAGTGAGTCCGGGATTAAAGTAGCACGAACTGATTCATTAGAAACTGATTCATGAGGAGCCCGTTGATCAGAGTTGGAGGCTGATTGGTCAGGAGTTGATTGATTAGGGATTGGTTGATCAGAAGTGGGAGCTCGGATTGGAAGATTATTAGGAGGTAAGTCAAGATTAGGGACCTCAAAATCTTTATCTTCAACTAATGACTTCTCCCCCTGAAGATAAGATTGTGGAAAGTAAGATTTGTTTTCTACAAATGTAACATCAACTGAAATATAGGTTTTTCGAGAAGGAGGATGATAACATTTATACCCCTTTTGTGTGGCTGAGTAACCAAGAAAGACACACTTGATTGCTCTAGGATCTAGTTTTCCCTTTGCTGATTATGAACATGTACAAAAGAGGTGCAACCGAAAACTCTAGGTATGAGATTATTTGTTGTCCTGAAATGTGGATAAAAGCTAGAAAAAATTGCCATAGGTGTTTTGAAATCTAATACTCATGATGGCAATCTATTAATCATGTATGTAGATGAAAGGACGGCTTCCCGCAATAAGACTTAGGGACATTTCCATGAAGCCACAATGCTCGAGTAGGGTTGAGCAAATGACCATTTTTCCTTTCAGCCACCCCATTTTGTTGCGGTGTGTTTACACAAGATGACTCATGGATGATCCATTCCTTTTGGAAATAGGTTGACAAGATTTGATTAAAGTAGTCTTTAGCATTATCTGATCTAAAGTTCTTAATTTTAACTCCAAACTGATTTTGAACCATAGAATTAAAATTAGGAACAATACTACTTACATCAGATTTGTGTTTGAGTAAGAATATCCATGTGACCCTAGTGCAATCATCGATTAGAGAAACAAACCATCGAGCCCCTGAGATATTTGGAATTGTGGAAGGTCCCCAAATGTCACTGTGAATCAAATCAAAAGGATGAGAACTTCTTTTGTTGTTTATAGGAAAAGATACACGGGTGTGCTTAGCAAATTCACAAGTATCACATTGAAATTGACTCATATCTAATCCTTTAAACAAAGAAGGAAACATGATATTTAAGACACGAAAAGATGGATGACCAAAACGAAAATGGTAAAGCCAAATGACATCCTTATTTGAAGCACTAAGAAATGACAAGGGTGAATTGTTCATGACTCCTTTTGAAATCCTCGGCGTCTCAAGATAGTACAACCCATTCTTTTCCTTAGCAAGTCCAATCTTCCTCTCCGAATCCTGTTCCTGAAAAACACAGTAGGTAGGGTAAAAAATTGCATAACATTTGAGGTCATTGGTGAGCCTTTGTATGGAGACTAGGTTGGCTGATAATTTTGGCACATGGAGGACATCTTTTAGAGTGAGAATAGGCGTAACATAGATATCACCAACTCCTGCAACAGTGGCCAAAGAACCATCTGCCACCCCTATTTTTCTATTGCTTGGACAAGGGGTGTAGGTACTAAAAAAATGTGAAGTGTGAGTCATGTGATCAGTGGCACCTGAGTCTATTATCCAAGCTTCACTTGAAAGTTTTTCTGAGGCATTTAGACTAAAAGAGAATGGAGACTTACCTGAGAGTGCTAAGGAACATGCACCAGAGGGTTTATCAAGAG
This sequence comes from Eucalyptus fibrosa, assembly GCA_017140475.1. Lineage (NCBI taxonomy): Eukaryota > Viridiplantae > Streptophyta > Magnoliopsida > Myrtales > Myrtaceae > Eucalyptus > Eucalyptus fibrosa. Next base: position 17,107,815 of record CM029506.1, read on the forward strand.
ACCCTAAAAGCCCTTTAATTCTTTCTATTTCCTCACTGCTGAAGGATTCTTTCACCTGTCCTTCATCGTGACTGATTTGCTGGTTGGTCTCCTCATTTTGACTGGAAGTATCTCCAATCAATTTTCTCTCTGACATGGATAATTCCAGGCACAAAGAAAGTACTTGGAAAGGAAGAGCAAAAGAAAACAGAAGCAGTAAAGACTGCTGCAAGTGAATGAGGTTTTAGGGTAAAAAAAAAAATCGGGACAAGTTTAGAAGCAAAGAGGGAAAAATATAGCTAAAGGGATCACAACAATGACAGTTGCGATCAGATTGTTAAGGACAAAGACAAATCCAGCAATGAAGGCTGTGATTGGAAGATTATTGCATCAATGAAGGATGCACTGCAACATTATCCCAGAAAAATGAGCCTAATGCTCTGATACCATGAAGAATTTAGAGAAAAGAATTGTGATAATTCTCAATAATTTCGTACCAGGATTACAAAGCTATTTATAGGGCTCCTACAAGTACTAACTAAGAAAAAACAGATCTGTAAAATACAGCTATAATCCCACAAATCAAGGGATACTAATAAATCATTTCCTAACTAATTATTTACAGCTATTTCCTAATAATTAGGACCCAAAAAATCAGGATTGAATATTCCTAATAATCAGATCCTAAAATCAGGATAATTCAACAAGGCTCAATCTGCAAACGGTGGTAGGTGGTCAAGAACAAAAAGCCTCACGTTAAACAACTCCCAGATAAACAAAACTTCACAAAGAAGCAAGTGATTCAAAACAAAGGGGAAAAAGCTATCAGACACGAACAAACAGGACACTACAAAATTTGTCAGAATCTTTTCTTCAATCAATCCATATTCCTTGAAAGCATCATTGCTTACCACATTAGCTTTAGACTGAAAATGACTGCCATCCACCCTATAGGACCATCACATTTGGTCTTCCTAATATTTAAAATTCTTCCACCAGAGTGACTATGAAATGATTCATTCAATAGCATGCTTGAGCATTAGCTTGAGATTGAAAATGATAGGTATCTACCCTATAGTCAGGCAAACAAGTTTGTTCCTTATAAAGTGCTTTTCATTTTATTATAGGATACACAGGCTAAAGACGAGAAGTACTACAGATGAGGTTATAATCTTCAAAGCAGAATTAGTCTGATCAGATGATCAATAACTGAGCTTATGAATCCAGGTTAATAAAGAAACCAAAACATCCAATCTTTGATACTCACTGCAAGGATATGAACTCCATCCACTCAAATGGGTTGTCCACATTATATTTTTTCTGGCATCCTAAAGCAACCTGAAAATTTTTTAAAGCACGGATCAATAAGTTAGAGAAAATGCAACCACTGTAGAGGTGATAGAAACAACATTTAAGGGGCAAGGAAATACCAAAAGCCGGTCAGCGACAAACTTTATGTACTGGCTCATTAGATTTGAGTTCATGCCGATTAATGCGCATGGGAGTGCCTCGCAGACAAAATGGGTCTCTATTTCAACTGCTTCTTGAACAATTTTATGAACCTTCTCTTGATGTAGTTGCTTCTGCAACAAACTAACATGAAGGAAATCCATTAAAAAACTTACCCATTAAAAAAAAATAAAATTGAATCTCCTCATTGACCATAGCTAATTTTAACTCTGAAAAAGAAAAATCACCTGTACAGAAGGCAAGCAAAGTCACAGTGGAGACCCTCATCTCTAGAAATGAGCTCATTCGAAAATGTCAGACCTGGCATCAATCCCCTCTTTTTAAGCCAGAAAATTGCACAGAAGCTGAATAAAACCAAAGGGGAAAATATCATGACTCCAAATAAAGCCATGTTATTCAAAAAGTTAAGCATTGAAATCTAGCTAACTCAGATATCAAGTGGAGCCAGTGAAGATTATCAAGAAAAGCACCTCCCAGAGAAAAAAATTCCTTCCACACAAGCGAAAGCGACTAGCCTTTCCGCAAAAGAAGAGGAACTGCAAATCAGAAAATTAAGAATGAAAACGAACATCCAACTACTGCATTGACCTTTAACATTATTCTCACATCCATCATATACTCAATACACAAGAAATGCCAAGACCAAATTTGCCAGAGGAAATGTACATGACCTTTGAATCCATTTAAGTGCCCATTTAGCCTTATCAGCCACACATGGGATGTTTTCGACTGCATTGAACAATCTGTGCTTCTCTCTTGAATCCTTTATATAAGTCTCCAGAAGTAAGCTGTACATCTCTGTAAGATTCCATAAAAGTATCCAATAAACAATGAGCACACGTTACATAACACTGAATAATAATAAATAATTAATCCAATAAACAATACCAGAATGAACATTCTCCATTGCAATTTGAAATCCATAAAAGGCTCGAGCCTGAAATGTATTTAGAGGGATTAATCTACCAGACATTTGAAGAAGATAAAAGCAAGGACCAATCTAATGATGAGTATTCCACCAACCATTGAAGGACTGCAAAAAACATGGGATAGGAACAAAAATGGAAAATGAAGAGAAATGAGATGGATATTTGCATTGAGAGAGAGACAACATGAGTGGGAAACTTATCCCATATGGCTTATATGTTCAAACTCACTATTTTAGAGCACAGTGATAATTCATCATATGTGTTCCTTCTTTTAGTGTCAGATTTCACAACTGAACATCAATGCTATAACAGAATAGCACATTCAAGCCCCAGTAGGATCTAAGTCAAATATATTAACAACTATCAGATTCTTCATCTAATAAGGGTTACCTCTGGAGCTTGAATGTCATTTAAAAATCTTGCAGCCAAGTTCTCTAACACAATACCATCTGATGCAGCAAAAAATGCCAGCACATGGCTTATGAAGTGCTTCTCTGAGCTTGTCAAAGCTTCCCAGTGCTGCAAATCCTGAGACAGATCAACTTCTTCGGCTGCAAACCCATCAACAGCTGACTATTAGACAATTGAGATGGATGATGCAGAGAGATGAACTGGTGCTTGTTGTCCAGTCTGATAAAATAATTATAATACAATCAGTGTCTGCACATGTGGAATTACGAATATTCTCATAGAACCTGCTTGCATCTTAGCAAGCCAATGCCATGCAAGATGAAAATACGAGGTGTCGTCCACTATGACCTTAAGATTGTGGATATGCGATGCACTGAACCAAGATGTATGCTCCAGAGTTACTTTGAAAACAAGTACAGGATTCACGTGTTCTTCAAAGAATTCAAATTCTTCATCTAAGATCTGAACATGTGCACCAACACAATTGAGAATGGCTAGAACAAAAGGTTTTGACTGAAAATATGAAAATCTTTGTAAAATTGCCATTCAAGTTCATTAACAACCATCAGTCATTCTAATTGTGGTGCAAGCCTTGGTCTCTAATCACATCTTCTCTATGACAAAAAAAAAAAAAAATACTCCACAGCATTATTTGATCATTCTCCATTTCTTGAAAAAATTACATATGCGAAGCCTTGATGCTAAAATTGGACTAAATACATGATCAGACTATGGAACCTCCGACAAATGGCTTCCATCAAAAGTAGGGAAAACTTAAGAGTCCCTTATACAGAGCAACCAGGCGAGCGCGAAAGTACAGGGCAACAAGTCAGTAGAATCCTGATAAAGCACAGAGTAAAATATCCCAAATACCAAGCAAATACAATTTCCATTCAAACAAATCACGGGATGAACGCAAGTAAAGAAACAAAACGACAATTCTCGAAACATCCCATGATTTTTTCGTCGATTAATTTCCAGGCGGTACCGCATATAACTACATCACTCCAATAAAACAGGGAGAGAAGCCATCACACATGATGAAACAGAACAGGGGAAATTCAAGAACGCATTCACAAACGCAATTCCAAGAAAAAAGGGGAGAATTGCAGGGCAGCACCAGTCCAGAAACTGGCTTCAGCCTTCTTGTACATCTCCCAGAGCGGCTTATACCGAATGGGGAACATGCAAAACCTCTGCTTTTGCTCCTTCAGAAGCGGTTCTTCTTCCTCTTCCCTGGCCTCTGTCCTCTCTGCTCCATTTCTCAGAGAACCCATTTCCCTCTCTGCCCCCCTCGTACCAAACTCGATGGAATTCGTTTATATGTGGCCAAAGGGGATGTGGAGAAACCCCACAAAAGCCCTACAGCAGAAAAATCCAACACAGTGGAGAGACCCCAAGCGAAGTGATGAACGGAAAACGATGATCACCCACGAAAACGTTTCTGGATTTTTGTCTGTTTCCAGGCTTTCTTGCATGGGAGGTTCGGTCGATCCGGCGGTTGCTTCAGAGGAAGAAACTACCGGGCCGAGATGGGCCAACTTATGTGGGCCGACCGGTGGAGAAACCGTTTGGTTAACCTGGTCCAACAACAGGTTAACCAGATTTCAGTGTTTTTGAGAACCAGAATTGAATCAAAGAAACACCAGATTATTACAAGTGCCATGTAGTCATTGAAGAAAGAGATTATCATGCATATAGTCTTTAAATTTTGACCCAATATATAATGCCATCTATAAATTTTAGCCCTATGTGTAAGATTGAATATGGCCCATATGCTTTTGATATATTTAATCTAATCCTTGAATTATATGAAAATCTAATGTTCTCATTTCATTAATTCAAATTCAAAGATATTGATTATATTAAATATGTACCAAAAGTTTTAAGATCATATTGAATAAATTAAAAGTTTAAGGACGATATTGTACATTGGGTTAAAGTTTATACACTACACTAACTAAAAAAAAAGTTGAAGGGCGATATTGGAAATTGAGCCAAAAGTCAAGAACTATCTATGTCATTTTCCATTAAAAGAAAAGTTCTCTAATCACAATTATTTCTTTAGATCCAAAGGGGCACCAAACGCCCCACATGGAAGAGCATTTCCCATGGGATTCTTGGCCTCTGATACTGAACCTTACTCTGGTTGTCTTCGCAAATGCAATCCTGCATATTCTTGTCAAATTAGCTTTCTCAAGGTGGTAGGAATTCCTAAGTCATTCAAAAATATCCTAGCTATCAAGCAAGCTCGGAAAAGCTGAAATCTGAGACAGTTTGTTTGGACATTAAGTAGCTATCTAGATGCGATGACATTATTGACGGCAATGCTATTGTCCAAACTTTAAGCCAAAATAAAATGACCGATCCTGGGAAGAGTCTTCGTTTTCCAAATTCAGGACCACCTTCGATTCATCAAGCATTCTTCCTTCACTGCCATATATGGAATCTTTCAACAAAAACCCATGATATAATTAAATATCAAAATTCTGTGATCAAAACAACCCAATTCATCATCCCAAATGTATTCGTAAGGCATGAGGCTTAAGTTGCTACAATCAACTAACCCGTCAAGGAATGCTCCTCGTTGGTCACCAACATACACAGGCCAAATCCCGCGAAGGGCCGACGCCCTTGGTCCCAACACAACCGGCTTCTATCGCAGACAAGCCATGCCAGGCCCAACCCACGTCGTGCCGTGTCAGGCCATGGCTCGACAATGGAGCATGCAAGCTAGATATGCTCAGAATCTGCCAACAGAGGTCATGCATAGTGACCTTAAAAGTCTGCATACTAGGATTATAAAAATCTCTGATGTGCTTGTGAAGTGTTAATTGAGTTATATGTTTGAGTAGTGACCAAGTATGGAATATTGGAATGCACATAAAATGCACCATTTTCTATTATATACAGGTGGTTGGGTCCAGTCTTCTAGAAGAAAATAATGGCGATGGGGATATAATTGTAAAGAATACCCAGAGTGGAATATTGGAATGCACATAAAATGCACTTTTTTCTTTTGTATACAGGTGGTTGGGTCTAGTCTTCTAGAAGAAAATAATGGCGATGGGGATATAATTGTAAAGAATACCGAGAGAGAGAGAGAAGGGGAATCCACCTTAATGAGCTCTGTTTTTTTTTTTTTTTTTTTTTTGTCGGTCCTACTCTATTCCTACTCTACACTCACTGACTTTTAATTTTATATTTTTACAGCTAGTGATTCTTAATGGAGACCAAAGGGTTTAATTTTATATTTTTACCGCTAGTGATTCCTAATGGAGGCCAAAGGGAGATTGGCGAGACAAAACGAGAGAACAACCCAAGCAACATGATTATGCATGCACAATCATGGAGATGATTTTTAGAGTTAGGACAATGATATAGATGGTCCTTAAATTTTCACCCAATGTGCAATATGGTCTTTAAGTTTTTAGTTTATTTAATATGATCTATAAACTTTTGCATAATATTCAATGTGGTCATTGAACTTTTAGTTTGCATAATGTGGTCATAAACTTTTGGCATATGTTCCATGTAATTTTTGAATCATATGAAAATGTTCAATGTAGTCATTTCTAATATTCAAGATCAAGGACAACATCAAACATTTTATATAGTTTAAAAACTAAATAAATATGTACCAAAAGTTTAAGGACTACATTGAACAAATAAAAACTTTAGGGGTTATATTGCATATTGGGTTAAAGTTAATGATTGCATTGAACAAATTAAAAGTTCACATATCACATTGCACATTACGTCAAAGTTCAAATGTTATTTGTGTCATTTTTCCTTTAAAGTTACCTTTTTTTTCTTCTCTCTCTTTTCTCTCTTTTTTCTCTCTCCTTTTTGCCCAAAGTGTCGCTTGCGAATGACCAAACATGATATGTTTGTTCTAAGATGCTCATTTGAAAACGCCCATTCTATTTGGTCACATAAGTAAGAACAAGGATAAATATAATGAGGGCTCTTCTTCTAAGCCAAATCATGGTACATCAATTTCGCAAAAGAGAAAAAAAAAAAAACCTTTAGAGATGTCTAAGTTTTATATTAGTTGTTGTCATTACTTGGAAAAAATGACACCATAAGTGTCACAACCTTTTTTCAATCACTTAACCTATGTTCAGCGCTTACTTGAATATCGTAACTTTTTTTTTTTTTTATCGTTTGAGTGCCATATAAAATTCTAATCCATCACTAAATGCCATAATATTTTAAAAATGCTCATCATAAGTGCTATGCCACATCAAATTTCTGGCGCTTCAGTGAATTTTTTTTTTAATTTTTTGGCAATTAAGTGATTAATTGAAAGTTTTGACACTAAAAAATTATGACTCTCAAGAGACTATGATATGCAAGTTATGGTATTTGTGGTATTTTTATCTCATTGTTGCTCAAAGGAATTGAAAATAATCATTTTTCAAGAGATTTCTTCTTTACACATGAAAGATGGTTTTCGTGGTGAATGGTTTTAGAATTTAAAGGTCTCGCCCGCTTTTCTATTCTCTTAAATACAAAATAAGGAAAACAGATCATTCATAAGCAATCTCAAAGTTGAGGTAAGGCGATGCCAAGGTCGCGCTACCTTTAGTAAAGGCTGCCGGTGTTGGATCTAAGCGAGCTGCCTATGTCGCATGATGCCAGATTGATATGCATAAAGATGAGGGTAAGGGTAAAACATGAATTTAGATAGTTTAGTGAGGGAAAAATTAAGAAAAAAGAAAAAAATTCATTAACTCCACCCCTAAAATAGCATTCTAAAAATTTCGAAAAACAATGTTTGTTGGAAGTTGCAGAGGGCTAACACACTTAAAAATGCTAAAATTTTGCTCAAGAGCTTTGAGATTGTGCTCTCAAACACCTCAACTTTGGTACAACAGCAGGCTGACAGAGACTTTGGAAATGCTCTCCCAAATGAACCCGCATGGACCAAGTTTTCTCTTTTGAACAAGTTAACACTATGCCTAGAGAAATTAAAGCAACACATGAAGGTGCAAGATTTAACAGCACATGAGAAATGCAAATTGGATTATACATCTACAATGAGTATAGTTACTTCCAACAACCATTTGAACACACTGTTTTTTGTTTTGATGCTTCGTATCATATCCGTAGTTAGCATATTCATCTTAGTTTGAAGCTCCATAAGTTTGAGGGAGGAGATAAATGCTTGCTTTCACAAATTTTATGCTAATTGATAATCAAATTCTAAGAAATATTAAATATAGAAATCTTATCTTAACATCATGTAAAATTTTGTAAGATCTCTCTAGCAATTAGGGTGAGCAAAAGGAATTGACTCAATTGGACCGGCCGGTGCTATCTAGTCCCTAGGACACTAGTTTGATTCCTAGTTCCATAAAACAAAAATCAATTATTTTAATCCGGTTCCCAATTCTTGGGATGGAACCAATGAGACTAGACCGATTATTTTTTTGAAATTTTAATTTTATTTCTTCAAAATTGTTAAAGAAATAATTTGAACTCTTAATTATTAGGATTTTCTCCATGTTGATGATATGCAAATATTTAGACAATAAGCTGAGAAATGTTATACTTTGGACAGGCGTCTGGCTTGGCTTTTATCCATAATCCCTCTTACGATCTTTGTGTGCTCATTTGAGGTTGGACTTTCGACGTGTATGGCTTGTCTCTCTTGTGGTGTACAAATGCTTACGATGTAGGACTCTTGGCCTATCTCTTTTGTTGTGTCCAACCTTCCACACGAACACCAAAAGTCCCACATTAATGGGCTTGTAGAGACAGGAAGAGGGTTGCGAATAAAAGTCAAGCCATACTCCTATCTAAGTATAGAATGTAAGAGTTTTCATAATGTGGACTACATTAATTGATATTGTAATTTACTGTTTTTTACGGTTATCGTAAAACATGATTGGTCTAAGGTGAGATAGAATGTTTCTTAATTATTCTAATATGGGACTGGTTAGTGTGGGCCGAGTTGAGCCTGATCCATAATGAGGGGATCTGGCTGAAAACTCTATAAATAGTGCTCAAAGTCTTTTCTCTAACCCTAATTCTCACATATATCCTTACCTAAGGGGCGTTTACCTAACGTTAAACGTGAGGGGGGCGCCTCATTGAGCCAGTGATACGGAGGCCAATAAAGGAGAATGACTTGCGCATGAAACATCGTATTTTCGCTTCCGCTTCAAGAACAATTGATCCCAAAATAGGTGCGTTAATTTTTCTACTCAATTATACATGTTCTTATTATAATTATAGAGATCTTGGGGTTACGCAATTTGCATCAAATATGCCTTTCTTAGCCTTTTGGCTAAGATTAAGTATAGTATTTGTTGAGTGTGATGCTCACCCAATTTTTGAAGCATTTTGATCTTTTTTGTGGGCAAAGAGCAAATGTTTGATTTTAAAGAGAAGGGGAAGCCGATTTATCTATAATTCACCGGTTCCATTGGACCACCTAGGTTAGTTCGGTTCTTGATTTCATGACTAGTCGGTCCAGTTTCCAAACCCAAAAATGGGAAACTGGTCCTACTAGTCTAGTTCCTATTCCTGTTGGGACTGGACCGAGAACTAGTCACCCTTACTAGCAATCTCTATGTCTGGATTGATGGAGCATTTCAAAGTTGAATTCTCTATCTTTCTCAATCATGAAATTAATTAATACTATGTGGCTACGACAATCGGCCCTTTGAGTGCTTGATACCGTTACATACCTTTTTTTTTTGGAGGAGGTTAGTGTCGATCCGGGAGAAATTAAAGCAACTTATTAAGGTGCAAGATTCAACAACACGTGAAGTACAAATTGGATTTTACATCTCGCGATGATTACAATAAATTAGAATAACTATTTGAGCAGAGAGATGATGTGTCCTCTCACAATTTTTTATGCTAATTAACAACCAAATTCTAAGAAAAGTTAAGCATGGCATCTTATTTCAACATCATGGAAAGATATGAAAGATCAATCTTCGCCGTGCCCGGATTGACAGCTTATGGCGGCGAATTTGCGTGAAAGTTCTTTAACTTTCTCAATCTTGCTATTAGTTAAATAAATATCATATAGCTTTTTTTGATATTAAAATAGGGGAAAAAAAGGACACGCAACCTTGCGTAAACGAAAGTCCTCATGTCCCCTTTTTCCTTGCTTTCGTTTAGCCCCAAGCCGTTGCACGAAATTGATTATACTATTTTAAGGATAATTGTCTAAAAAGTCATTTGTTCAATTCTTAAATTTTTAATTGTGTTAATTTAGTTCTAAACCTTTTGATGATTTAGCAATTTAGTTATAGATCTTTCAATTATGTTGATTTAGTATTTGTCAATTTAGTCATAAATTTATTATTTTGATAATCGGTTGGAATGACTATGTTGACAAAATCATCATAATGTTTAAAAAAAATTGGTAAATCATCAAAATGTTTAGAATTAAAATTGGTAAAACTTTAAAATGTTTAGGACTAAATTGACATAATTAAAATGTTTATAATTGCAAAGGAAGAAGCAACTGTTGGTGAAATAGTTAACGTAAACTGAGAGTGGTGTGCCAGAGACCGAAGATTTCCTATCTAGAACTAGCTTCCATGCCACAACCCAACCTACATAATCAAAGACCCACCAAAAAAAACCTCACTAGAACAGCATAATTCCTACAATAATCACGAATACATCAAAATACGTAAAATAACACACACAACATTAACGAGACTGAACAATAAAACAAAAAAATTGGAAGAGTTCAAGAAAGCAAAATCGAATTCAGAAGGCGAGCGATTAGCAAACGGAGAAAAATGAAAGAGAAACGAAGGAGATAGTGAGAAACGGGCAGAGAATAAACATATTGATGCAACCCTAGTTCGAAAGAGGATGTAGTGTGGTCGTTGAAGAAGATGCGCGGAGTTGTCATTGTAGAAGATTGTCAAGTAAATTTGCTATTCCTTTGCAATTTTTGCAATTTTAGCTTATTGCCATTAGAGACTGGATGTTAGGGATTGAAGGCGAAGAGGACGACCATGGCTTGGACCAAGAAGGGGATGAACCGAGAAAGAAAAAGGAATGGAAAAAAAAAAAATCATTTCGGACAAAAATGACCTGAGCAATGCTGTTGAAATGAGCATGTGCTCACTAGGGGTGAGCATGATACAGGTTGGTCCGGGCCACCCCCTAACTTTAGGACCAACCCGTATAGTGTTGGTCCTCAATTTTTAGGATCGAGGACCGACCCTATTAAGCCTGGGACCAAGGACCGAACCGACCCAATGGGTTCGATGCAGTTACAGGGTCAATCGGGGACCGATCAATAATTTTTTTCGTTTTATTTTTTATACTCCATAAAAAAGTAAATCTACAAATTCAAATTACACATCCATCGACAATGCGGCATTGTGCAACTAAACTATAAATATTAATACATATTTAGTAAATTTAAGATGACACAATAATAGAAATTTCGTACCTACTAACCCCTCATCGAAATATGGGACAAGAAGGAAAGTTCTTGTAATCGTCTATATTTAATATTCATAACATTATATGCAAAAACGTTTTTCTGTATTTGATCATATAGAGCCCACTCAACCAAAAAATAAGCTTCACATCATTTGACTAGCAAATCACCGTAGCAAGCTATCTTGAGTCTACTTTACTCTTCAAAAACTTCTACCATTTGACACAAATTGAAAAACAAAGTGCAGCTGAAATTCATTAGTAAAATACAATTAAACCATAAAAAGTTCAAAATAATTAATATAAATCATGAATATATAACTTCACATCTTGTTAATTCACTTGAACTTCTAAACATCTAAAAACAAAACAAACAACACATAATTAATACTTACCAAACGTTTTAAATTGAAATTACTATTAGTGCTATTGATAAAACGTCTCAATATAATATAATATAACAGACATTTTATTTATGTTTGAATGTATAAAATAATTATAAATAATATAATATAATATATAGGGTTGGTCGGGGTTGGGCCAGGCCAAAACTTTAGGGCCAGGGCCAACCCACACAATATTGGTCCTGGAATTTCATGACCAAAGACCGACCTAGTTCCCTTGGGAACCGTACCAGGACCGGCAGAGTTGGGCTGGTCCAGGATCGATCCAAGGTCGACCTTAGACCGCTGTTCACCCCTAGTGCTCACCCATCGGCCAAGCCCATATCTAAGATTAACTATTGTCATTTCATACTTTTATCACAATTTTGGATCATCTTTTAAGAAAATAACCTCACTTCATATCTTTATTTGAAATTGGATTAATATTATAAAAAACCCAAAACTAATTAGTTTATGTTAATTTTACTGTAAAATTATCAAGTATAGTTAACGGGTTGAACGAGTTTAGGGTTGTTACCCTTCGTTTATTACATGTCTACTTGTTTAAGATTTTTTATGATATTAATCTAATTTAATGAAAACTAATAGATGATATATTCATCAACTTTGTACCAATTTGGAATTTTGTAGATGTATTATTTTAGAATTTTTTGTGATATTAAAATCTTCTCAAGTACGAGTGGTCCTGCTAAAGAAAATTGAACTTTATATCCATACCTAGTCCTAAGCAAGACCTTAAAAGGCTTTGACATTTTAGAAAGATAGGATAGAGGGGGGGGTATCTCCTCGATAAACATAGATACCCCCATGGGGCACCCGGCCACAAAGACCCCAAGAGGGGTCTTGGGATGCCCCACCTGGATCCCCGTGAAGCCAATTCCCCCTTAAACGTGGGGGGCAAGTTCAGGGAAATGAAAGGTCCAGAGGATTATTTTAGAATTTTTGTGATATTAAAATCTTCTCAGGTATGAGTGGTCCTGCTCAAGAAAATTGAACTTCATATCCATACCGATTGGACCCACGAGGGTCTTGCAGCGCACAGCCGCCTCAGAATATTCTTTTCTCTATAAATGGAAAAATATCGTTAAAGGTACAAGAACCTACTTGAATTATTACTTGTCGGACAAGGGGAGAAGGTGAAGGATAAAAATATTGTTAAAGGTACAAGAACCTACTTGAATTATTACAGCTTCACTCACTCCCTCACCGCTTCTCCTCCTCCTTCTCCTCTTCTTCTTATAAATCCACGTCTCCTTCACCTTCTCCCCTTGTCAGTCGTTGATCATCGGAGCCTCTCGGAAGTTGTTATTCATAGCAATGTCTGGTCCACAGTGCTGCGCAAACCCTCCGAGCCTCAATCCGAGTAGCGGAGCGGGACACGTGGAGCAAGTGGGCGGCCTCGACGCATACGTCGTCGGCTCGCTGGACTCCAAGCTCGCAATCATTCTCCTCTCCGACGTCTTTGGTGCGTGATATCGACTTTGCGGTGGAAAATAACTATCTATAATCAATGGTTTGACTTCAGTTCAGTTTTCTCTTCGCCTTCTTTTGTGGAGTTCGTGTATGCACACATTTACAATCTTTTACTTGAAACTTTCCTCCTTCTGCTGCGGTCCTGAGTACTGATGGTAATTTCTTGAAGTTGTAGCGTGGAAACAGAATGGATTTTATTCGCTTTATCGTTGGCCAAAATATGTCTACTGCTCCTTGTCATATATACATATGGTATTCTAATATGAATTGTGTGTCTTGACGGCGCAGGGTATGAAGGGCCGAATTTCAGGTATGGACCAGTAGGTATCGGATATTAGCTGAATTCCTGAAAATGCATTCCCTCGGAGAAGTGTGATTGATGCTAATCTGTTGTTTGCATCAAGTGGAAGTACTATGTCTAATAATAGTCTGATATTCTTTCACGACTTCTTCTGGAAGTTCAACTGCCACCATGCTTCCCAATTTGCAGGAAACTTGCGGACAAAGTTGCGGCTGCTGGTTTCTACGTGGTTGCTCCTGACTATTTCTATGGAGATGCCTATGATCCTGAGAATGCTGAGAGGCCCATACCGGTTTGGGTGAAAGATCACGGAGTGGTATGTTCTGTTTCCTCATACATTATCTTATAGTGCTTGTGGTCCTCATCTGTTGGTAGTTGGGATGTTCAGTGATTATAATGGCTTAGACATACGATTTACTTGACCATACCAATGTGACTTTTTTGTGTTTCTGCTCACAACTCATTCATATGACACAGTTCCATCTTTGGGTCTATTGAATAGTTAATGGATTCAACTCATTTCTTTTCAAACTTAGTGTCTATCAGTTCCTAATTGTTGGAACTACTGGTCTGCAAGTCCTTAGCCTTCTTTCAGCTTTCGCTAATGCAGGATCTCGCTTGGTAGTACGTGATAGCTTTGAGATTGTTGAAATTGTTAGGTTGTTTGTTAATGTGTGGTCAGACCGATTTGTTCATTGTTGCCTTTGGCCTTATTTCGTGTCAATTACTAGAATTGTTTTTTGCCATTGGAAGTCTTTAACTTCTAAGAAAATGCACATTATACACCCAAGAGAGGAGTAAAACCAAGGGTTGGGATTTTCTTTCCGATGGAGGTAATATTACTTCAATAGTTGCTCGTTTACATTTTTCTTTGACATGGTGGTATGTTACAATTAGATTTGTTTCCTATAGACGAAACCTGAAAGGAATGTTTAAATAACCAAATAAGCTGGTGACCATTTGGAGTGAGTACTTACTTATAAATCTCTTAAGAAAGACTTCTCCCATCTAACGTGAGACTTAAGGTGTCGCAAATTCCTTAGCCCCTCTCACTCTGTCAATCACTCCCTTCCTTCATTGTATAGGCTAGGGGGCTAGCTTGTCCTAAAACTACACATCTATTGGAGGGGATCTTGCTATGATGTGATTTGTGCAAATTCACGTGAATTTTCGTGTGTCCTGCGTTTAGAAGAGTACTCAAGTAATCATAGAAAGCGGTGACCATTTGTTGATTTGCGTTTTGAGGATACACTATGCCATTGATCTGAAAAGCGCAGGAAGTGATTGTTGAGATGAGAGGACTCAAACGTGGTTTAACTCCTTATAGATTTATGGGATGGAGGAGGGGTGGGAATGCATCATATCACATCTCGAATAGGATGATTCCTGCAGGTCACGGGCGGGTATTGACAAAAATATCAATCCTATAAACGGAGAAGTTTATGAAACTTGAATTAACACATTAGAGAGGAGAGACACTTTTGATTGATTCATAAGATAGATCTACTCCCAACTGGTCTCCACTTTGTACGAATATTTGAAAACTCCTTCGGTCGGCAAATGTGGATTTTCACATGCTTTGAAGTTTGGAGGTTGGAGTCTTGAAGATTGTGGATAGTATTTTTGTAAATGGGAGCCTGGGGTCATATAACTTATAGAAAGAAGTTTACGTCATACCTCCTTGTCCCATTTAAAGGGTTTTTCATGTATTCTTGGTGTGTTAGTCTTGGTCCGTATTGGGTTATTCTCGTTGCTGGTGTTTGGTTTTGTCGAATTTCATTTAAACACGTCTAGGTGTGGAAGGTGCATGCTCCCTGTATATATCTCTTTTGTTTAAAGCTAAACACCAGTTTTACAGGAATCGGGATATGATGATACATTACCGGTTATCGAAGCTCTGAAAAGTAAAGGCATATCTAAAATTGGGGCTGCAGGCTTCTGCTGGGGTGGTATGTGAAGCATATCTTCAGACCATGGACCAAGATATCACACAAAAGAATTCCTCTGGATAGCATTTCATATGTTTTTAACAAATCTTAAAATGTTTTCTGTTCAGGTAAGGGTGTGGTTGAGTTAAACAAGCGTGAGCTCATCCAAGCTGGTGTTATATTACACCCTGCACTTGTCACTACTGATGATATCAAAGGTATGTCTACCCCATTTTGCATCCATACACGGACTTCGCAGCTTCTTGATGTACATAACAAGTTGAAGTATTACGAAAAATAAGTTTGTACATCAAATTGCATTTCTTCAAACATGAGTGCGCTGGAAAATGAAGGCAATAGATATTATCTGCCTCTTTGACTAAAATTGGTCTTCTTGTTGTTTTACAATGTAGGGCAGTCATACTTTCTCTGCCTATTTAGCATTCCTTCTTACCATCTTCTGAATCCATGAGTGCATGAATGCAGTGGTCCGAAACGAGCATTATAAAACTACTTTATTCTAGCGGCCAGGAAAAAAATGTGTATAGATGTTAGGGGGCTAATTGAAGTCTGTTTAGTATGGCCCAAAGAACGTCAACTTGGCATTTTCTTGGTGCACTTTCAAGACTAGTTTATTCAGCTGATTGGTCTGTTGGCAGGGGTTAAGGTTCCTATTGCTGTGCTAGGAGCTGAGGTCGATGAAAATGCTTCACCTGAACTCCTCAAACAGTTTGAAGAGGTGCTTGCTGCTAAGCCTGAGGTAAGAAAGCCCATTTCTTTTGATCTGTATATGAGTATTTCTTGTGATGAACCTGCAATTGTTCTGGATGCTAAGCTATTCAAAAAGTTGATGGTGCTTTAAATGTCCAACAAATTGAACATTGGTCTTGGAAATATAAAAGTTTTTTCCTGTAAGCTGATATTTGATAAGAGATAAGTAGGATAGTTCCATCTCTTTGTTGTCCAACATGAGAACGAAACGTGTCCGACTCTGATTGCCATTTAAAGACAAGACGAGACAGGGAAAAGTTTTTTTTCGGTAGCAAACATCCACAATTCCTTTATTGTGTTGTTACTAAACCTGTAAGTTTTGAACAGCACATGGATGAATCATGTTCTGTAAATGAGGTTTTTCACCCTTGTTCACTAGATAGTCCTTTTGCCTCTCAAAATGACTTTTGATATCATTAATCACAGTGATTTGTGGGGTCTCAATAGCTCTTCCACACCAGAATCTTCAGATTCTTGAATTGAATCTGACTCTCCGCTGCGTGTAGCCTTTTGTATGAGAAGTTTGGAAATGATGCTCTTTCAATCTTGTCGTGCAGGTTGACGGATTCGTGAAGGTCTATCCCAGAACAACTCATGGATGGACAGTGAGATACAAGGATGAAGAAAAAGCTGCTGCGGAGGAGGCTCATGTAGACATGGTACAATGGTTTGTGAAGTATGTCAAGTAAAGAAGCCGCATCAAACCTTAAATAAGTTGGAAGTAGGACATGATTGCCTAGTATGATATACGAGTTGTCAGGTACTATATTTCTCGTTTCTTCGTTTATCTGGACTCCTATGTGGTGTAATGTGTAAGAGCTGGAAAGAACAATGTTATTTGGAGTTCCTACTATCTTTGTTTTAGTAGAAGAGCTTTTGTATAAGCATCTGGTCGTTCTAATCCCCGTTCCAATCCCTCGATTCACTTCAAATTTAGGGATGGACATATTTTCTATTAGATTGCGTTTCTTCAGATGAGTAAGCTGTTCAACGTCAGATAATGTTATAGTTCGGTTTGCATGCGTAATCTCTACTATTTTATGAAAATTAAAAAGCTGTATTTTGTGTAAATCTCAATGTACTTTTTGTGATTAACATGAGACAAGTCAGATGTGACCCGAGTTCAATTGTTAGTGATTGGCTTGGGCCATCGAAGTCCTAGGGCACGGCAAACTGTGACCATGGCCTATTGCCAAGTATACAAGGTCAAGTCGATAGTAATGGATCCATTGATAGCTATGGTGGAGGTGTAAGTGAACTTTTAGAAAATGAATTGTGATGTTTTAAAAGCATAGATTATCTTTCGAAATTAACTGTAAATTTTTGTGTAAATTGGAAGAATTTTTCGATAATCAAGTTCAACTTCGATTTGAAGCTCCTCCAGACTAACTTCAACTTAACACAAGCGATGGTTCATGTCAACCTAAGATATATTGAGGTTACTTTGATTAAGAAGGAACACCTCGATCTGTTAATAAAATTTGAGGGGAAATTACACAAACTCTCTATGAACTATCAAGGCGGTGCTAGTTTGTCTTCAAACTTTCAAATGTTACATGAAATCTCCAAATTTTCATTTTATTGCAACCGTTAACCAGTCATCTATTTTATTGTTTGCACGTACTTAATATGTTTGTGAGATTTTTTGGGACTACCAATTGTTCTAAAAGCTTAAATTGTTAAGTGAATATGTGATTTAATATATGTATTCTAACCATCCGTCTCATGCTTAGTCTAGTCTTTTTGGCTAGTACTAAGCGTAAACATTTTTAATTAGGGAGGTAAATGAGGCCTCATAAAATTTGAACTCAAGATCTCCGACTCGACATCATGTGAGATTTTGTAAGATCGTTGCTAACTGTTTTTAAAACTTAAATTATTAGATGAAAACGTGATTTAATATTTACATATTTTAATGATGACCGAGGATAAAATTACAATTATTCTTGAATTTTTTAGTCTAATCGCTATATTGGCCCCAAATGCGTTAAAGATTATAAAATATATATAGGAAACTAACAAACCAACGTGATGATAGTTGGAAAAAATATTACCCTCCTTAGCAAAGTTGGTGTTTCTCGTTATAGCCACCAAAGTGATTTCGCTCATCCACCTCGCGCAAATTGTATCTCTCTAATTGAAAGATGGTTCAATATCATTTATTTAAAAAGAAAAAATTCTAGTATTTTTAGCATATTGTTTAGTTGTTTTTCTTTTTCCATAGTTTTTTAGTTTGCATAATTATGTTGTGCTGTCTTGACGATTGTAAGAAGGCATTATTGTAGCATAACAACGGCCTTGAAGATGTTACTGAATGTTTGAGATAAGTTTGAAGAACTTATTGCTATTGTTGTTACTACTACTGCTGCTACTATAATGTCCTAACATTTTTCTAATAATCATTACATTTCCTTTCTTAATTTTTTTCTAGTATCTGTTGAGTAAATTTTAATATTTTTTGGACTGTTTAGAGGTGAAAGAAAGATTTAATTTTTTTATAAAAAAAAAAAGAAGAGTTACAGTTTTTGCCCTTGAAAATATCACACGATAGACAAGAGCAAACGGAAAAAATAGAAGAGGCTTGAAAGTTAAAGAGGGGATTGCACGTGAACAGCAATATATGTTGAAGGGAATCCAGGAAGATAAAAGGAAAGAGCACAAAGGAAGAAGATATGCCAAAACAATGCCAAAAATGCTCTGCCCAATTTTCTTTTAAGCATTTTCCTTGCGCAGTAACATCTTACAATTGCAATTTTAGCTTTAGTATCATTTTTTTTTCTATATTGCGCATTGTGAATATCAATGTTGTGCTCATTTCAATATTCCCATTTGAGAGAGTTAATACATAACTCTTTCAGTCGTTTCAATTCCACTGAAGTTTATTTCCATTCTCATGTGCTTGCCCTTCGATTTGCTTTAGATTTAAGTGTTCGCAGCTTTAATTTCCCTTGTTTCCAGCGTTATCATTTCATTTTCCTTGAGATTTCCCGCTCTTCACTCTAGCTTAACTTAATTCCCTTATTTTAGCCTAATTCCCAGCTTTTTGCACTTCAACTTTGAAGCATTTTTACTTGTCATTTAAATCGACGAAGCAGTTTCTATATATATAATATTTTATGCTCTTAGGAGCTAGCGTGCCTTTCTCACACATATTCACATGCCATCACTCCTTGACAAAACTTGCTTTGTAGAAGTTTGATCATTTTGTGATCTACCTAAAATCAAAGAACAAGCTTAAGTTTATTTTCCCAATTACTTGTTTGTCAGATTTGCCTTTGATCGATTTAGATTCAACACAACTATACCAGCTTCTTATATTCATATGCGAGAGAATCTCATTAATTTTCTAATTGTCATATATGGTCTCTTTATCATGGAAATACAAATAACTAGTGTTAGGAAAGTCCTTTATTTTGTTTTGCAAATGATATAATAATAAAAGGCTATTAATGTGTGTATCGGTTGAGTATGATAGATGATAAATGCACAAGCCAAAATGCAAACGCTATTTTAACCATGAAATTATATGAGGAGTGCTCTGACTCTATCAATGGTGAGTAGCGTGAATAGACTCACTGGGTTGCCGACAAAAATAGCTTCCTCTATCAGACAAGGTGGAAGACGTGTGACATGCTTCTACTACTTGGATAATAAGGCCTAGATATCGTAAAATTGGTACAAGGGCCGTTTTGTCGCCATGAACTTCGGATGTATACAGTGGAAAGATTAGTAGAAGTAGGATGGACCTTGATACACAGTGACAAGTAAGGAAGGATAGGTTTTAGCCAAAAAAAAGGGTAAGGAAGAATAGGATATTCGTGAGGACTTGAAGGTACCATGATAAGGGGAGCAGCTAAGTGAAGTCCAGATCACTAAAATACTTAGGAAGACCAAAGGATAGCAGTTGTGGGCAGCTTGGATAGACTAAGTTGATAATAAAGGCAAATCCCTACATCAACCGCATAGGAGTCCTATATTGTGCCTCTATCACTGACCATGAAGGTGTTGGTTGCTTGTTCATCTCATCTGAACATTAAAGCAAAAGAAGATAGCCATTGACAAGGCTTGGGATTCGCGGCAAGAGGACTGAATTTGAAT
The DNA here is from genome assembly GCA_017140475.1 of Eucalyptus fibrosa. NCBI lineage: Eukaryota > Viridiplantae > Streptophyta > Magnoliopsida > Myrtales > Myrtaceae > Eucalyptus > Eucalyptus fibrosa. Next base: position 17,128,006 of record CM029506.1, read on the forward strand.
CAGAGCAGTTTTACCATATATGGGCAAGGAAACAAAGGAGACAAAGTTACCCACCCATGGGCAACGCAGGTGGTATTTGCTCTCTCCCGCCATACTGCGGTTGAGAGTTCGAATCCCCTCGTTATCAACACGATTTAAGTAAGGGGCCTCTGGTGGTGGGTTGCTAGGCTAATTTCCCCTGAGGTTTTACATCTAAATAGTGGCTTGCGACGATATCCGACGGTGCTACAGGGCATCGGAGGGTAGTGTGACCCTATAAGGAGTTTCCGGTGGTTCCTCGGTCGCCAAAAAAAAAAAAAAAAAAACAAAGGAGACAAAGTTTGGAAAAAAGCAGAAGTGACTGTTTTGGGAACTTGCTCCTGTTAGAGCAACAAAGAGACGTTCTGTTGCTAGTAATGGTGGAAAGCCGCTTAAGCGATTTGATTATCAAACGGTCATCTGAGTTCTAATGGTTATGAATTCAATCCAATAGAAGTGGTAGGGGTTGGGTGAAAACGAATGAAATTAGTCCATTGCTTTAAGCATTTACCTTTGCTTTATTCTTATTGATAGAAGATGTGTATTTCTGATTATATACTCTATTAGGTTGCTTCCATCTGTAATATGTGATTAGAGAAGTATACAAGTGTAAAAGTAGTGCTTGTGTATTTATAGCGGGATCTATCAACTTCGGGTTGAAGTGACATTTGTTACTAACTTCTCTTGATATTACTAGTATATTCTTGTCCTGTTGGTGGTTGTTAGTGAGAGCGGATATAGGTTTGGTTAAAAGCCAAATCACTACAATTTTTGTTGCAATATGTTTTATCTCTTCACTATTAGCACTATTTGTTCGATAGAAACACTTGTATTCGACTATATTAATTTGTTTCTGCATCCATCACAAAATAAATTGTTAAATTTTGCAAATTTCTTTTCAAGTTTTGAAACACCCTATTAAACCCTCTTGAGATTTTATTAATCTCAATGACTATCGATGAAGTTTTTTTATGGTAAAGGGACTATCGATGAAGTATGGACCCAAAGAGATCGAGAAAAAAACGTGCAATTGTTCTATGATATTTCACATCATCAATAGACCTGTTTCGAATAGGGTATGGCTAGTTCCATATCATATATGAATAAAATTGCTCCATTTTCGCTGAATAAATAAAATTGCCTTTGACGATTTTATTATTTTTTTTTTTTTTTTTGCTTTTGGTTGGTCTGCCAGGTAAGCCTGGACTTTTAATCTTAATGGTGAGAAGCTCGTGGCGTGCCCATACCTAGAGAAGGGCAGTTTCAAACTCCTTACCTCTCAATTTCCAATTGGGAATGGTGACTACTAGGGTAATCCGTAGAAATTGTCTTTGATAATTTTCAATATTTGCACAATTTCCTTCAATTCTGTTACTTTCCTTCTATTAGTTACTGTGTTGGAAATTTCCTATAATATGGGCTTACATTAATTAATTAATTTTCTATTTTAAATAATCGGGTTAATGGATATTCCAATATTTGTTGAACCCTAAAGTGATCTGATTGAATTGGGTATTGGCATCTATTGTTAACGGCCTACAGTTGAGCGACAAAGTGTAAGCAATTGTGTTTGTTTGATCGTAATGGGAAGGGCTAGGATTGACACGCTTATTGATTAGGGTTTCTTTGAGTCCCTCTCTAGCCTATAAAGGGTAGGTTATACCTATCGATTCTTTAATCCCATTGAAAGCTCTATATCGAAATAGGTCATAGATAGGAAGATCTGGTATTCGATAGATCCTTGATTATCGAGTGATCTATTTTTTGAAGTGAAGCGATGGCTACCAAAGCAGTGACGCTTTAATTCCGTTGTATTTATTGATATTGGTGTTTTACAATCATGTATGGATCCGTTTGTTATTAATTGATTAATTGTTTATGAGAATAATATTCTACATGTGGTATCAGAGCAGATCGTATATGATTGTAGAACCCAATTTTTTTTTTTTTTTTTTTTTTTTTATGGACAAATCTGAAACCCTCCTCTTTAAGCCGAATATGGGCATTATTTTTTCCGTGTATATTTTTGCTAGATTGATCTTGAAACCATAGGGCTTTTGTTCTACACGTCAAGATCTTTCCAACCATATATAATTTGTATAATTTCGTTGAGAATTGAAAGAGAATTTTAGATTTGAAATTCTAGGGTTTGTATGTGAAAAAGTTCTAAAATTTGCAAATTACTTGCAATCGATTGATGTATGATGTAAACCGTTGCATGGGTATTATTATATATTTGTTTTAGTATCTTTTGTTGTATTGAATTGAGTTTTTAGGGTTTAAATTTAAGAAATTCGAAATTCGGCCATGGGAGCTTTAGTCTGAAACTTTGAAGCTTGCATGTGGTAGATTTAGTTGGTTTTTTCTCCGTTTAAGTCATTATAGTCAATCATATTGATGTTATATGCAATATCCATGGATAAATTTCATAAAAAAATCAGTGTTTCAATGTTTTTTTGGAGCTTCGGGTCGAAACCGGGTCGTATGACCTGTTTTTCTGCAAATTCGTGACCCGGCTGGAGGTTGAAGAAGACCTCCAGCCGGGCTTAGGCCTGAATATGGGCTTCTGCCCATATTGTTTTTTAAAATTTCGTAGCCCATTTCATGGGCTAATTTTAAATTAAAAGGCAGATGAGCCCACGCGAGAAGAAAGCCAGGCTGGGTTTTCTATTGGGTTTGGCCCATTTTGTTTTTGTTTTTTCTTGCTGGTTCATGGGCGTGAGCCCAAAACCAGAATAAAAACAATTAAAAGAACAGCATGGGCCGCGCGCACGTCAGGCCTGCGATCCGATTAGGGCTGCTCGCGGGTCCTAGGCCCGCGGGAGTCCGTAATATTTAAATAATATTATAAAATATATATAATAATAAAATAATAAAATATTAATAAAATATTTAAAAAAAAAAAACTTGTGGCAAAAATTGTTGTTTTGAAAAATGCAATATGATCATTGGAAACACATGTTGTAAAGTGTTTCATATTGTTTGATAAATTTTGGGCATAAGTTTTGGAATTCCCTATTGATAAAAGATTAATATATACAATTACTTGCCCAAAGGGAGTTATTGTGTATATTAATTTGGAAAAATAGCATGAAGTTTATTCCCATATTTAAAAGATGGGGATGTATAATTGAAAAATATTTATCTGCCCAAAGGGGATAAATGTTTTGAAAATTATATGTAATTCCCCTCTATGTTGATATTATGGAGATGTATGATTTAAAGGATTTGTTGCCCAAAGGGGATGGATTCTTGAAAATTATATGTAATTCTCCTTGTTGCTTTATAAATTTTCATGCAAAGGGGGGAAAAATAATGGTGCATTATACACTTGTGAGAGATAATGGTGCATTGCCCAAAGGGGAGTTTATGATGTACTAATTATTTTTGTTGAGTTGCTTATTGCCCATAATTGATCTTATTGCATTATGTGTGTTAAACAGTTACTTTGCTGTAAATAACAACAATGCCACGGTGGAAATGTTAACTGGATCAAACTTTAAAAGATGGAAGCAAGATATAGAGTTTGCTTTGGGCATCGTCGATATGGACTTAGCTCTACGTGAGGATGAACCTGCTAGGCCCAATGATCAAAGTACTACAGATCAAAAGGCCCATTATGCTAGATGGGAAAAATCTAATCGACTGAGCCTCATTGCTATGAAGAGGTCTATTGCTGAGCATCTGATTAGTGGTTTGCCGGAAGATACGAATGCCAGACAGTTCCTTGAAGCAGTGGGAGAAAGATATAGAGTCTCAGATAAGGCTGAAGCTGGGAACTTGCTGAGTGAGTTAACGAACATGAGGTATGATGCTGCTATGGGTGTTAGAGAATTTATACTAAAGATGGTCCACATTCAATCCAAACTTAAGGCCTATGAAATTGTTCTTTCTGAAAATTATATTGCGCATCAAGCCTTGAATGTTTTGCCAGCTGAATTTAGTCAGATTAAGACTGCTTATAATGCTCGAGAATGAGACATGGAGTGTTAATGCCTTGATTACTAAGTGTGTGCGAGGAAGAGAAATTAAAGAAGGAAAAGTATGAGTCTGCCCACTTAACTACCAATGCCAAGTTGAGTTCGTATAGAGGCAAATGGAAGCCTAAGGGGTCAAATGCTCATGGCCCAAAGAAATGGCAAGATTTTAAGAAAAATGGGAACTATGGGAGAAATGGAGATAAGGATTTTAAATGTTTTCTTTGTAAGAAGTAGGGTCACAAGAGAGCCAATTGCTACAAATTTCGAGCTTGGCTAAAAACAAGAAAAGAAAGTCACCAAGGTGAGTTGTTGGTTTGTTTTGAATCAAATTTGGTTGGTGTTCCTTTGGATTCTTGGTGGCTTGATTCTGGTGCTACTGTTCATGTGACTACCTTAGGGGTCTCACAAATCTAAGGAGTCCAAGTCTGAGGGAGTCAAAGCTTAAAGTTGGAAACAATACTGGAGCTAATGTGTAGAACATAGGGACAATTGTTTTGAATTTAGATTCTGGTTTTCAACTTATCTTGAATAATGTCTTTTATGTTCTTAATTTTAGGAGAAACTTACTATCTCTTTCTTCGCTTGACAAAGCTGGATATTGTCTTCATTTTGCAAATAAAAGAGTGGATTTGAGTTATGATTCCAGAACTATTGGGAATTGTGTTTTGTCTGATGGATTATATTGATTATCCTTATCTCCTGATAGACCATATTGCTCTTTCAATGTCGAGAATGTTGTTGCTAAGAGATCTTTAATCAAAGATAGATCTTCAATGCTATGGTATAAGCGATTGGGGCATATCTCCAAAGAACGGGTAAAGCGACTTATTGTGGCTGATATTCTTCCTCCTCTTGACTCAGATGATATTGAGACTTGTATTGATTGTGTGAGGGGGAAAATTAACTAAAACAAAGAAGAAAGGCTCTACTCGCAGTCAAAGTCTATTGGAGATAATTCATACTAATATTAGTGGGCCATACTCAATCACCTTGTGTGGAAATAAGTACTTCATCACGTCCATTGATGATTTCTCCCGTTATTGTTATGTTTATCTAATTAAGGAGAAGATTGATGCACTTGAAATGTTCAAAGTGTTTCATACTAAAGTTGAGAAACAATTGGGAAAAATTATCAAGATTGTCAGATCTGATCGCGGTGGTGAGTATTATGGGCGATATACTGAGGCTGGACAACAAAAGGGACCGTTTGCAAAATATTTGCAAGACTGTGGTATTATTACTCAATATACAATGCCTGGGAGTCCTGAGCAAAATGGTGTAGCTGAACGGCGAAATCGCACACTCATGGAGATGAAACGAAGTATGATGGACAGTTCTAATTTACTTGAATACTTATGGGGTGATGCGATTAAAATGACAACTTATATATTGAATCGTGTACCTAGTAAATCAGTGTTGAAAACACCTTTTGAATTGTGGACTGGAAAGAAACCTAGCTTGAATCATTTACGAGTTTGGGGTTGTCCTGCAGAGGTGAAAATTTATGATCCTTCTCAGAAGAAGACAGAATCCAGGACTACTAGATGTTACTTTATTGGATATCCTGATCATTCTAAAGGGTATAGATTCTATTGTCCTACTCGAGGCACTAGAATCGTTGAATCTCAAACTGCCAAATTCCTGGAATTAGATGTTGCTGAAGAGAGTTTCTCTCAATCTTTTGAAAGGGAAGAACCAAACAAAATGGTTTCTATTCCATTGCCCATCTTGCATGATGATTCTATGCGAGATCCCAGCAGAGTGGAAATTCAGCAAATACCGAAAATATGATGGTAGATCCTCCCATTACAAATGAAATTCCCCAGATGAATGATGCAGCTCCAGAAATGCCTGTGCGAAGATCACAACGACAAAGAAGACCAACACTTTTAAATGATTATCATGTCTATCTTGGAGAAATTGATTTTGACATTGGAAGAGTAGTTGATCCGACGACGTTCAAAGAAGCTCTTAATAGTGATCAGGCGAGATAAATGGTTAGGAGCGATGAATGACGAGATGATGTCCATGTCAACTAATCAAGTGTGGAAACTAGTTGATTTACCCGATGGGCATAAACCAATCGGCTGTAAATGGGTATTCAAAACTAAGAAAGACAATAAAGGCAACATAGAGAGATTCAAGGCAAGGTTAGTCGCAAAAGGGTACACACAGAGAGAAGGTATTGATTATAATGAAGTCTTTTCCCTAGTATCTACTAAAGACTCTTTTCGGATAATCATGGCTTTGGTGGCTCATTTTGATTTGGAGCTTCACCAAATGGATGTCAAGACAGCTTTTCTAAATGGAGATCTGGATGAAGAAGTATATATGCAGCAACCTGAAGGGTTTAAAGAAGCCGGAAAGGAGCATATGGTGTGCAAACTTCAAAGGTCCATATATGGTCTCAAACAAGCATCACGTCAATGGTACTTAAAATTTCACAAAGTTGTGAGATCATTTGGCTTTGAAGAAAATAAGTTTGATCAACGCATCTACCTAAAAGTAAGTATGAGTAAATATATTTTTTTAGTATTTTATGTAGATAACATTTTGCTTGCTAGTAGTGATGTTGATCTATTGAATGATACAAAAAGTTTTATATCTACAAAGTTTGATATGAAAGACCTTGGGGAAGTTTCTTTTGTTCTAGGCATTGAAAATCATCGTGATAGATCTAAGAAGGTTTTGGGGTTATCTTAGAAAAGTTATATAGATCGTGTTTTGAAAAGATTCAATACGCAAACTTGCAAGTTTGGTGAAGCTCCTGTTGTGAAAGGAGATAATTGAGCATAAAACAACGCCCCAAGAATAATGTTGGAAAAGAAGTCATGAAAAATGTTCCATATGCTAGTGCAGTTGGCAGTCTTATGTATGCACAAGTATGTACCAGACCTGATATTGCTTTTGCTGTGAATACTCTTGGAAGATATCTATCGAATCCAGGTCAAGAACATTGGGTTGCAGCTAAGAAGGTGATGAGATATCTACAACGAACAAAGGATTTCATGCTCGTTTATAGTAGAGTTGAGGACCTAAAAGTGATTGGATATTCAGATGCTGATTTTGCTAGTTGTTCAGATGATAGAAAATCAACTTCTGGATATATTTTTATGATGGCTGGAGGTGCTATTTCTTGGAAGAGCACAAAGCAAACCTTGATTACAAACTCTACAATGTATGCTGAGTTTGTAGCGTGCTACGGCGCGTCGGTTCAAACAGTTTGGCTCAGAAATTTGATCTCAGAATTGCGTGTTGTGGACTCTATTGCTAGACCTATGGTGATCTACTGTGACAATATTGCAGCTGTGTTTTATTCCAAGCATGACAAGATTAGTAATGTGTCCAAACACATGGAGATCAAATATTATACTGTTAAAGACTTGGTCAAAAATGGAGACGTTGTAATTGAAAATATCAGAACTGAGTCCATGTTGGCTGATCCTCTAACAAAAGGCTTACGACCCATTTTGTTTAAAGAACACGTTAAGAATATGGGTGTTTTAGAATCTTTTGATTTCTTTTGTTAGTGGGAGTTAACAATTTGTATTTCTGGATATTATAGTTATATGCAGACTGATAATGCTTTTATTATGTCTATTAAAGCATTTATTTTCAATGATTGTTGTTATTGATTCTATTGTTATCTTTTCTCTTGTTGACTGAGAAATGGAAGTATAAAAACAGTATCCTTAAACTAATTTTAGTTTAAAGATGACTGGATGTCACTGATTATGAGATCTCATGTTGGATTGTGACATAATTGTGCAATTTCATGTTGTTTAGAAATCGCACTGAGGCAATTTCATGTTGTTTAGAAATTGCGCTAATGCAGTTTCATGTCGTTGAGAAATTGCATTGAGGACCGATAAGAAATAGTGTATATCTTGATCACATGTTGGCACTATTTCTTACTACACTACTAGGCCCATGATCCATGAAAATATAATACTTATTATATGTGATTATGGAAGGTCTTGTGTTGTGGTATTTTCTTAACACATTGATCTCCATAGTCCTATACTAAGGTTATATAGGATTGGATTGGTTTGAGATGCCATTATTGGAATATTATTTTTTAAAAGTTGTGGCCACATAAAACAAAATTTTAGTGATTAACCCGATAGTGTCGTTTTCAATATAAAATCTTTTTCAAAATAAAATAAGTTAATTAATGTAGCCCAAGTGGGAGAATGTTGGAAATTTCCTATACTATGGGTTTACATTAATTAATTAATTTTCTATTTTAAATAATCGGGTTAATGGATATTCCAATATTTGTTGAACCCTAAAGTGATCTGATTGAATTGGGTATTGGCATCTATTGTTAACGGGCCTAGTTGAGCAGCAAAGTGTAGGCAATTGTGTTTGACTGAAGCCCGTAATGGGAAGGGCCCAATTGACACGCTATTGATTAGGGTTTGCTAGGTCCCCTCTCTAGCCTATAAAAGGATAGGTTATACCTATCAGTTGCTTTAATCCCATTGAAAGCTGCTATATCGAAATAGGTCATAGAGAGGAAGATCTGGTATTCCGATAGATCCCTGATTATCAGAGTGATCTAGTTTTCTTCAAGTGAAGCAATGGCTCAAACAGGTACGCTTTAATTCCGCCGTATTTATTGATATTGGTGTTTTACAATCATGTATGGATCCGTTTGTTGTTAATTGATTAATTGTTTATGAGAATAATATTCTACAGTTACTTCATATTTATGTATCACTATTTTGAAAATAAAAGGTAGCCTACTTTTCATCGCCACTCTCATCACAACTTATCTATTCATCATCTCTTTTGCTTAAAGCCTCACCTTTGCTATCGAGACACTTTTATTGCAATGAAAATAGCGAATGAAGTATCTAAAAATGCACCAAAAACAATGACGTGAAAGCTATGTACATAAAGATACCTTGATCCCTTCTTCTGTAAATAGCCCATATTCATCTTTTAAATTTCCACGGTGAGTTATTGTGATTGTGATTTAATTATGGCAACTCTTTTAAAAGGGCTTTTTTGTTTGATCGATCAGTTCATTATGTGTATATGAGAGACAAGTGACGAGAAAGAGCTTCGTCGTGATATACACTACAAAAATAAAAATTTATTATTATTTGCATGTGTTAAAAAGTGGTTATTGTTCAAATAATCCCGAATTTTTATTGACAGTTTTTCAATAAATATGCTCAACAACGTTTCTGCAAATTCTTTCTTCTCAAAAGACAATATGTGCAAAGGGTAAATCTAAAAAAAAAAATAGAAAAACTAGTGGTATTCATATACATCGTAACAACCCCTTAGAACAAAGAAAAGGAAAACACAATGATATTCTTAAATCTTGTAACTAGTTTTTCTATTTTTAAAAAGTCAAATTTGTCCTTAATCATGATTGCGTGACAATCTAATTAATTTGCTACTTAGATTTTTTAAATGACTAGAAAGAAATTCGTTTATTGCTCTATTTTTTTTTTTTTTTACAAAACTTTATGAAAAGGCTTCCAAATATGCTTTTTAAGGAGCAAAAGAATAAAAAAAAAGGAAAAAAAAAAAATAAAAGCTACTGCACGAAGGAAGCGCAAGCCCCATGCGTTGATAATAGACACGCAAGGACGCCAAGCAATTATTATTATTATTATTTTTCCAATGAAGCAGAAACTGAAAATTTTAGATCCCCCGAAAACATCCCATAAAGTAGGATGCAAATTGGACTAGACAACTGGCAATGAGTACAGTAATTGAAAACGACCATTTAGACGCAATATCTTTTCCTTTCTTGCTATCTAAATTATTGTGGGTCACCATTACAGAATTTAGACTTTTGAGCCGACAAATAAGTATGCGGTCCTCGCAAACTTTTATGCTAAATTACAATCAAATTCATTAACTTATTTTAACGTCATGTAAAATCTTATAGGACCGTTTTAGCAACCCATCGTGCTCAAATTGGTAAACAATGGAGGCATTATTGTAAGGTCACTATCAATTGATTATTGTAAGGTCACTATAAATTGATTTAGATGTTAGAGCGGACAAAAGAACTCATGCGTGGTCCCACCACCTTTTATGCTAATTAATGATCATATCCTAAGAAATTTTTAACGTTGTATATTATTATAACATCATTATCTTGTAAGACCACTCTAGCAACTCATCGTGCCTGAATTGGCGGGCGAGTTACACTTCTCTACCTTCCTCAATCATTGAATTAATTTATACCGAATGGCTACTTTTCGATTTTGAAATTATTTGTCGGACAGTTATCCGGTGAATAGAAAAATCAGACGACCGACCTTATTATTTTAGATAGCGAGTCTGACGTCCTGGGTGATGCGATAAAGATAATGGAATCGTTCAACTTTCGTGAACGTTAGTCTCGCTGCTTCGCTCGCTCTCTTCTTCTCATCTTCTCTTCTTCTTTTTCTTCTTATATATCCACGAGTGCTTCGCCTTCTCCCCTCGTTAATTGTCGATCATATCAGAGGGAAGAAAGTTCTTATTCGAAGCAATGTCTGGTCCACAGTGCTGCGAAAACCCTCCAACCCTCGATCCGAGTTGCGGGGCGGGACACGTGGAGCAACTGTGTGGCCTCAACACCTACATCGTCGGCTCCCAGGACTCCAAGCTCGCGATCCTTCTCCTCTCCGACATCTTCGGTGCGTAATCTCGTACTTTGTTGTAAAAGTTCTGCTCTTTTATTTTCCTCCCTTTTTTGTTCTAATTCTTGGCTTCAGTATATGAAGTGGCCTTCGTTTATTGCTTTCTGATAGGATTTCAATGGTCAGTTTTTGTGATGAACGGTTTCCAGGTTCCGTTTGAAGGTTGTGAGTGAAAGGAACGTGAGCGTAGTTTTGATAAGGGAAGGTCGAATTTGTGGTGGAAAATGACTATTTATCATCAACGGTTGACTTCAGTTCAGTTTTCTCTTTTCCTTCTTTTTTGAACTGCGTGTGCTTACGATCTTTTTCTTGAAACTTTCCCTCTTTTGCTGCGGCCTTGAGTCTTGATGGTAAGTTCTTGGAGTCGTAACGTGGAAAGAGAAAGGATTTCATCCACTTTAACCTTGGCCAACTAATTTGTACTGCTCCTTGTCATGTATACATGGTATTCTAATCGATTGTGTGTCTTAATGGTGCAGGGTATGAAGCCCCAAATTTCAGGTATGCACCATTAACTATCGTCGATCAACTGAACTCCTGAATACGCACTACCTCGGAGAAGTGGGGCTGATGCTTTTCTGTCAAACTACAGTGTCCGGTAATTACTCATGACTTCTTCTGGAAACTTAACCGTCACAACGGTCTGAATTCGCAGGAAAATTGCGGACAAAGTTGCAGCTGCTGGTTTCTACGTGGTTGTTCCTGACTATTTCAATGGAGATACCTTTGTACTCGATAATCCTGAGAGGCCTTTAATGGTTTGGATGAAGGATCACGGAACTGTATGTGCTTTCTCGTACTTACCTTAAAGTGCTAAATCTGTTGGTAGTTGGAATGGTCAGTGAGACTAGCGGATCGGATATGATTGACCTTGACCATACCGATGCGATTGTTTTGTTTATGATGACAACTCATTCATGTGCCACTTGCTTCTTTTCAAACTTTAAGTATCTATTAACTACTGAATGGAAGGGGGAGGTGGGGGGCTGCGAATCCCCACCTTCTCAGGGAAGGATTGGGGTGGGAACAAATTAGTTACAAATGTGTGTTTCAACTTTCACACCCTACAAAGAGCATGGTAAAAGTCTAAGAGTGAAAGTTAGAGTAGAAGTAGAGTAGGATCAACCAAAAGAAAAAAAAAACTTTAAGTATCTGTTACTCATCTAATTCCTAATTGTTAGACCTACTAGTCTGTCCTTAGACTTCTTTTAGCTTCCAGTAATTCAAGATCCCTATTTGATAGTACATGAAAACTTCGAGAGACTACAATTGTTCCATGTAAATTACTAGAAGAGCTTTTTGCGGGAAAAGTACCCACAAAAAAAAATTCTAAATATATTATATTGACATCAATTTAGTCATAAACCATTCAATTGAATCAATTTTATCATAAACATTCTCGCATTTTGCCAATTTAGTCAATCTAGAAAATTTAGGACGAAAATTGTTGACGTGAACGCAAGTCATCCTACATAGAACAACTTGCACTACATAAACAATTTTTTAATTTTTATTATTATTTAACTAATTTATCATTTTCTTTTGTTTTCCTTCTCTTTTCCTTCTCTTTTTATTTTTCTTTTTCTACTATGGTCGACGAGGATTGTCGAAGCTTACCTACCACTAGGTGAGGCATAGGCAACCATGGGCAAAGGTGGTCTCTCCTTGGTTGGTGAGGCCATGGCTACCTATGCCTTGCCCTGACCATCGCTAGGTGGTCGCGAGTGAGCCCACCTTCACTCACCACCAGCTAGCCCATGGCAAAGGCTAGCCTCACCTAGATTTGGGCAAGGGGACCTTGCCCACTGTAGCTTCTATTGGAAGGCGAGGGCTTTGTGGCCCTCACCCAATGACTGGGAAGCTTCAATGACCTTGGTCAACTATAGCGGGAAAAAAAAAAAATGAAAAGAAGGAACAAAGAAGAAAATAAAAAAGAAAAAAAAAAATAAAAATTTAATAATTTCAGAGAAAAATAAAAAATATAAATAAAAAATGTCTATGTTAATATTAGTTGTGTCTCATAGGACATCCAACATTCATGTCAGCAATTTCTGGTCTTAATTGGTTAGATGGACTCAATTGGCAAAATCTAAAAAACGTTAAGAATTAAATTGATTTAATTCAAAGATTTATGATAGAATTGTATCAATATAATAGATTTAACACTTTTCTTGTACTTTCCCTAGCTTCTCGTCATTGGAAATCTTAAACTTGTGAGAGAATGTACATAAACACCCAAGGGAGAAAAGAGTAAATTAATGGGTTAGGATTTTACAATGGTGATATTATTTCGATAATTATTTGTTTATCAATTTTACAGGATAAGGGATTTGAAGATACAAAACCAATTATTCAAGCTCTGAAAAGTAAAGGCATATCTAAAATAGGTGCAGCAGGCTTCTGCTGGGGTGGTAAGTGAAGGCTATATTCAGACCACGGACCAAGATATCAGACAAAAGAATTTTTCTGCCCAGCATTTCATTTTTTATTTTATTTTTTAATAATCTCATAGTATTGTTCTTTTTGCTGGCTTATCTTAAATTCTCTTCTCTCTTCAGCTAAGGTTGCGGCTGAGTTAGCCAAGTGTGAGCTCATCCAAGCTGCTGTAATGCTACACCCTGCATTTGTCAATCTTGATGATATCAAAGGTATGTCTATGCCATTTCACAATCACACACGGACTTCACGGCTTCATGATATACAAAACAAGTTGAAGTACTGCAAAAAAGAAGTATGCACATCGAGTTGCGTTCCTTCAAACTTGAGTGTGCTGGAAAATGAAGGCAATGGATATTATCCGCCTCTTTGAATAAAAACTCTTCTTCTATATGTTTTACAATCGAGGAAAGTTGCACTTTCTCTGGGTATTTAGCCTTCCCTCTCACAATTGGTCGAATCCATGAGGGCATGAGCACTGGGGTCCAAAACGAGCATTGTAAAACCTTTTAAATGCTGTCGCCAGAAAGAGATGTGTATAGACTTTAGTGGGCTAATTGAAGTCTGTTTACTGAGGCCCGCAAAAGGTCGTTTTTAGCATTTTGATGGTAAACTTCAGTGACTAGTTTCTTCATCTGGTTGGTCTGTCGGCAGGGGTTAAGGTCCCTACTGCTGTGCTAGCAGCTGAGAATGATCATCTGACTCCACTTGAACTGGTCAAACAGTTTGAAGAGGAGCTTGCTGCTAAGCCCGAGGTAAGAAAGCCTATTGCTTTTGATCTATATATGAGTATGCCTTCTGATAAATCTGCCGTTGTTCTGGATGCTAAACTATTCGGAAAGTTGATGGCGCTTTGCATGTTCAACAAATGGAAAATTGGTCCTGGAAAAAGATAAGTTTCTTCTTGTAAGCTGATTCTTGACGAGGAAAAAGTAGCATAGTTCCATCTCTCCATTGTCCAACATGAAAGCCGAGTGTGTCAAAAATCTGAATGCCATTTAAAGCCGAGACAAGGCAAGACAGATCTTTTTGATCAGATGCAAATATCCTCAATTCCTTCATATATTTTTGGGCCAGTGCAAGTATTGTTACCAAACCTGTCAGTTTCGAACGGCATTGTCAATGAGTTATTTTGTCTGTCAATGAGGTTTTTGCCCTTGTTCACTAAATAGTATTTTTCCCTCTCCAAATGAAGTTAACATCATTGATCACTGCGATTTCTGGGATCTCAATGGCATTTCCGTACCACTCCTGTGCCATAGTCTCTTGTATGAGAAGTTGGAAATGATTCTATTTATTCTTGTCATGCAGGTCGACGGATACGTGAAGATATATCCCAAAACATCTCACGGATGGACGACAAGATACAAGGCTGAAGACGAAGCTGCTGCGATGGAGGCTCATTCAGACATGATACAATGGCTTGTGAAGTATGTCAAGTAAGAAACCACATCACACCATAAGTAAATTGGAAGTGGAATGTGATTATATAGTATGATAGTACGAGTTGTCAGGTACTGCACTTCTCGTGTATCATTTTATCCGGACTTTATCTCTTTTTTATGGTCAGAACATTTTATCCGGACTTTATGGGGTGTAATATGTTAGAGCTGTAAAGAATGATGTTATATGCAGAGTTCCTACATTCTCTGCTTTCATTGTAAGAGCTCTAACGTAAGATAAGAAAGGTACGGACTATTTTATTTCTTACGACCGAATCCCTTGACTTACTTCAAATTCAGCAATGGACAAATATTTCGTTAGATTGCATTTCCTCAGATGAGGAAGCCGTTGGATGACAGCTACTGTCATAATTCAGTTTTCATACAAAATATACTTTTGATTGATATGAGACCAGTTAGCTTGAGCTCACTTGTCAATGATTGGATCGGACCATCAAAATCCAAGGAGATGGCCAGCAGTGACCATGGTATGCCGTCGAATACTGGAGGTTTGTACGTTACTAGTGGATCGGTTGATGGTTATGGTGGAGTTGTCAGTGAATTTTGAAAAAATGATTTATGATTTAGTAAAAGCATGGATTTTATTTTTGTTTAAAATTAAGCATTGACCTTTGTATAGAATGGAAACATCTTTTGATAATTAATTCTCCAATTGAGGATATATATTCAATTTAAGGAAACTTTAGAATGAATGACAAAATTGGGGCCATTTTCTATAAAAGAGGACTTAGGAAAGATATTATTATCTCAAATAAAGATATGAAGTGACTAATTACTTGAGTCCATGGGTTGGCAAGCAAGTGCTTCTCACATTTCATAATTGGGGTATTTTCATCCAGTTTTTTTTTTTTTTTAAAAATTATCTGTTCATCTTTTTCTTCCTTCTTACTTCTTTTATTCCGCACAAGTGTCAAGCCACATGTGCTCCATTTTTCAGTTGTTTTGTGAGGACCAACCTCGATCTCCAAAATTTTGCATTTCGTGGCAACTTAAAAGGGAGATTGGAGTTGGGACAATTTAGTTTCAAGTGTGGGTTTTGACTCTCATGCTTTACAATGAGGCAGAATAAAAGTCTGAAAGTGAGAGTTAGAATATGAATAGAGTAAGACCAACCAAAAAAAAAAAAAAGGTCATCTAAGAGAAATTTGAGGAAGAGATTTGGGAACTTGGAGAAAACATGAGGAAAATTCCAAATAATGGCATGGAGTGCTATTATTTTCTCAAATTATGGCATAAAGTAGACATTATTTCAAATAATAATCTGAAGTACACTCATTTTCTCAAATAAAGGCATAAAGTAGAACTTATCACTGGTCAAAGGACATTTTCATGTTTTACTATTTAAATTTTTTCTTTTTTCATTTTTCTATCTTTTTCTTTTTATTTTTTTCCCATCTTCCCTCTGCTAACCATGATGGAGGTCGTCAAACTCAGGCATGGGCTGCCCTCACCCTCGCCAGATTAAGGGAGGGCTAACGAGGACAACCCTCACTCAAGGCTGGCAGCCTTTGCTAGCCATCAACAAGGCACAATGATGACTGAGGGAGGGAAGAGAAAAAAAAAGAAAAGAAAAAAGAAAGGAAAGTAAAAATAAAAAATTATAAATATGCTTAGAATTTTTTTGACTAAAATACCTCTTCTCCAATGGCGGAAATAATTACCAGCCGATCAAAAGTTCTTATTCGAAACGGTTTAGCCACTTCAGGCTTTTATGTAAAATAATGTCCAGTTCTGATCCTTAATTGAGAAAATAAGAGCACTTCAAATTCTTAATTGAACTTTTCCCAAAAAAATGTTCACCGCTTGACTTGACGAAGGAGGACAAAAAAGGAACAAAATGAAAGATGAGGGAGAGAATTTTCAGAGGCAGCCGGACGTCTCTCATGTGCCTCTTCCCCCTCTCTTCTTCACGTCAGACCCATGGGGCACGACCAGTTGGAGGCTACAACAAGTCCCTGTAGGACGGCACCCCCATCGAAAGCAATTTGCTTAGATTTTGTTGAGGATAGAACCTTATTTGAGTTAATGTTCATTGTGACCCTGAACTTTTTCTAATTATGCCTAGTGTAACATATTTGTCCTAATTTTTTCTAGTGACATAAAAAAAAAACTCCAAATTTGCTTATATGACACGTTTACGCTCCATCAAGATTCTGTTAAATGATTTTTCAGCCAAAACAATATCATTGTTTTGTTTCACTTAAGTCACATGAATGGTATGTTAATAGTGTTTGCTTTCCGATATCAATTAAGGCAGATTTTTAATAGTCTTCATAACGGAACATAAATGTGCCATAGAGATAGAAGTTTTGGATTTTTTGGATCAAAAAAAAAAAGGGTAAATTTACCATAACGGGCATAGTTCAAGACTTTTAGTAACTTTTGCCCTATAATCAAAGGGTGATTTATCTTTTTTTCATGAACCTGTCCAGGTTACAACTGTTGGTGGCCCTCGCCCGGCCCAAATGTGAGGACAAGATTCAAGTTGAAGAAAAGGAATAAAATACAAGAGTTAAGTTATATCAGGTTCCACTTCAATTCAAAATTCATCTATTCTAACTTCATCCTAATACATGTGATATTAGATCTCGGCCCTAAGATGTATTGCGGTTACTTCTATCAAAATAAGAAGGTGATAGCTCAATATACTTGAGCTAAGATCGTGAACAATTATAAAGTTTGAGGAGGAATTACACAAAATCTCTCTAAGCTTTTAGGGAGGTGCATATTTGTCCCCCAAACTTTCAATTACCACGTCAAACCCTCTGAACTTTCATTTTGTTACGATTGTCAACTATCAATCTATTTTTTCGTTTGCACATGCCTAATGAGTTCAAGTAAAAAATTACAATTTTTTTTTCAGTCTAATCGCTCTTATGCCCCCAGATGCGTTAAAAACTATCAACTGAATGCAAAAAAATAAAATGAAAAATGAATTGATGATACTTATAAAAAATATGGGCACAATAATTAATAATTATAACTTTGTTTTCTTTTTATTTGTTAGTTCGAGTATAATTTTCTTTTAATTCTAATATGTTTGTGCTAATTAGAAAACCATGACCTCCCCTAACAAAGCTGGCGTTACTCGCCAATCAATAAAGTGGTTTGATTCATCTACCCAATGTAAATTGCATCTCTCAAATTGAAAGATGGTTCAATTTCATTTCTTTTATTTTTTTTATTGTATTTTAAGTATATCTTTTGGTCAATTTAGGCCCTGCATGGTAATGTTTCTGTTCCTTTTCTGTTCTCGGGAATAGAAACAAAAAAAAAAAGTGTTTATGTTCGGGAGCGGTTTTTGAATAAAAGAACGCGTTTGGTAACGTTTGTTGCAGGAATAAAAAATGAATAGAAACACGTTTGGTTGACGAGGCCGGCAGCGTTTGGTAACGTGTTTCTTTTAAATTTTTAATATTTTTATTTTATTTTCCATTTTTCCTTTCTTTTTTATTTTTTTCTTCTTTCGGCCGGTCGCCGGCCTCCGGCGATCGGCTGACGAGGCCAGCAGCCTTGCCCAGCCACGGTGAGGCTCGCCGGCCCCGGCAAGGCCAAGCCTCATCGTGGTTGGGCGTGGCTCGGCCTCGCCGAATCTGGGCAAGCCCGAGCTCGCCCAGCCAAGGCGAGGCTTGGCCTCGCCCGCGCCGGCAATGCTCGGCCTCGCTGGGGCCGGCGACGCTCCGGCGAGGTCGCCGACCCTCGAGGGCGTCGCTAGCCCTCGACGGCCGGTCACCGGCCATGGCCGAGGCCGGCGACTGGCCAAAGAAAAAAGAAGAAGAAAAGAAGAAAAGAAGAAGAGAAGAAGAAGAGAGAGAAGAGAAACGTTTCTCCAAAATTGTTTCCGGAACAAGAAGTAAAAATTTTTTGTTTCTTTTTTTTGTTCCTATTTTGTTTCGGAAACAAAAAAACAAAAAAAGAATAGAAACGCAACCAAACGCGTTTCTGTTCTTTTTTTGTTCCTAGGAACAAAAAAACAAAAAAAGTGTTCAAGAACAGAAATAAAGAACAATTCCATGCAGGCCCTTAGTTTCTTTGTTGTCTCAACTGATTATTTTATGTTAGGAAAAAGGACAGGATAAGTACCATAATTTTGTACGATACTCATCATAATATTTTTTTAATTACTTGCGCATCATAATTTCTAAAAAAAAAAGGTCACTTGAGTGATATAACTCTCATTTGATTACTTGAATATCATAATTTTTTGAAACATTTACTTAAGTGTTAGAATAAATGTTTATAAAAAGTTATGACAGTCAAATGATCGATTGAAAAGTTATATAACACTCAAGTGATTGATTGAAAAATTATATAGCACTTAAGTGAGTATCATACATAAGTTATGACACTCAATTGATCAATAAAAAGTTATGATACTCAAGTGAGCATTTATAAAATTTAGGACACCTCATCTGGAAATTACAAGAGCATACAACGATGCGGTACCAATGGCCATGGTCCTTTTAAATGGCTAATTGATGAAGCTTTTAATAAAAGTAAAATACTCACACAAGGAGTTTACACATTTCATCGATAACATCGGATCTTCAAGATAAAAATAAAAAAAAAAAAAATTTGTTATTATTATGTCCTCAAATTGTTCTGACCATCATTACATTTTCTTCCTTACTTTTTCTAGCATAAGTGGCACGAATTTCAATATGTCTTAGACTATTCATATGCAAAACAGTGATTTGACTTGAAAAAAATCAATGAGAGATACAGTCTTGCCCTTAAAAATTACATGTTAGGCATGCGCAAATGAATAATATACGAAAGAGTAACGGTTGCAACAAATTGAAAATTTTTAGAGAGGAGGGGGCATTACTATCGGTTGAAAATTCAAGATAAACATCTAACAACCTGAAAGTTTATAGGGTTTCGACGCAACTCCCCCAGTATTCAATTAGCCCATACGTGCCGTTGGGGGTAGAGACGTGCTCTCGGATCATCCCTCATCCCAAACCGACATTATCCTCTTTGGGGGCATGCTCTCGGACTATCCCCTCAAGGATTTGTCCTTGGCATAGCAGAAACTACTACCAAGAGGCATTGGCGGCTTTTGTCTTTCCTTTGTGATACGTCACACATTGTTGTGGTAGAGACGTGGTCTTAGATCATCCCTCATCCCAAACTGACATTGTCCTCTTTGGGACATGTTCTTAGACCATCCCCCTCAAGAATTTGTCCTTGACATAGCCAAGATGTGTTGATGGCATTTATCTTTTCTTTATGTGACCATAGGTCATGCATCACACAATCTAGTTTATTATCTCTTTTTCTTAGTCAATGCAAACAAGATACGAAGGCGTACTCATGCAAGGGTGTGTGTCATAACCTAAGACATCATAACTACTAATATGCTAAGCGTGACATGAAACTCGTGGCTCCAACCTACGTGCCTAGCATTGAACCGAAGGCAAGCGAGGCTCAAATTGACACGCCTCAATGCCAATCCAAGACCAAGCAAGGTTTGGATCTATCATGCCTTAATGTTGATCCCAAAACCAAGTGAGACTGATCTGTTACTCGGGGTGTGATCATACTTACAATCATTAGCATGTACACAATTAAGTCTAAATGAGAACACGACCAAGGAACTCACGGCTTGAACCGATGTGCCTCAATGCCGATCCAAGGCCACACAAGACTCATTTGTGACCCGGGATGTGATTGTGACTCATGCATCCAAAAACATGAGCAAACCATACAAAAACATTCACTATCATACACACAATGAAGCACCGGTGAGCACACATCCTAACTCAACAACATAGCATATCGCCTTGAAATCAACAACCTGACTTTACTAACACTAACCTAACTCGCAACAACCGAGACTTGCAACTTCACCGGGATCCATTACAAATTGATCCACACTAGGCTCGAACAGAAATTCGTAAAATTGCAAAAATGGACAGAACATAACAGTTTTGAACAATTTTCAGAATCAGAGTCATTATCTTATCAAACGAGCTCGAAAAATTATAAAGATTTAATATGTTGTAGAGAAGATCTTAGATAACATTTTTCATGGGGAAGCCAAGTTCAAATCGTTCTATGAAAAGAGCAGTAAATCACTGAAAACAACCCAAAGATTCGTCTCTTGAACAAATTCAACGACCGTAGAGAAAAACTTATTTCGAAATCCAAATCTTCACAAAATACGTTGAAATTTTTATATGTTGTTAATATGGATTCCTTTATAACTCTGTGAAATAAGCATACCCAAATTCAAAAGGGAAAAATTTATAAAAATTCGAGAAGATAATTGGGTCACTATCTTTACCACATTGGGCAAATTCAACACGGTAAGTGACTAGCTTTCATACAAACCATTTCACCTCAGAAAAATCTGAAATTAAAATATGTTGTAGATCAAAATGTTTTGAACAACTTTTATAAGGAAGTTTCACTAGATCCAAACTACAAAAATCTCTATAAAATTGGAAAATAGTGAGGGTCCAGTGGTTTCGAAAATTAGAAATCAAAATCATAACTTAAAAAACCACTCAATCTCCAGTCCAAAACAGAACATGCAATTCAATAAAATTGAATGACAATAAACAATAACTAAAAACCTAAATTACACATCGAAGACAAACCCATCGATCCATACGATGAACAAGTCAACATAGGATAGAGGATCGGAATTTCACTTGCAAATCCAAGGACATGTGCAAACTATAGAAACAACCATTAACATGCATATAACTGAGCACGGATGAGGATATGACCAAGCCCAACAATGTAGCACATAGCCCTAGCTAAGAGTTCGGGTTTCTACTTACACTTGATTGAGCGGTGGCCGAGTAGTGGCTAAACGGCGAGGGGTGAGCGGCGAGTGGAGAAGTGGCTGAGAGAGAAGAGGTGGACGAGCAAGGGAGAGAGAAGTGAGAAGAATGAGCCAAGCTTGAATATGAGATCAGGATGCTTCTATTTATAGGCCAAGCTTCCAAAGTCATCATTAATGTCTAAATTTAATCTTAAAGACAATTTGTGTTTTAGGGCTACTTGTCTTCCAAGGCTCACATAAGGATCACGATGGCCTAAATCTATAGAGGGCACGTAAGATAGTGAATCACCCACTTGCATTAAATAACTAGTGTCCAAAGTTATTCATGATCAAACTTGCTCTTCAAAATTATAATGTTCTAGAACTACTTGTCTTCCAAATCTCTAAGTAGAACAATTATGGCCTAAAGCTTATAGGGGACAAGTAAGCTTGTGATTCATCTCTTGCATTAAATGACTAGCTTCCAAAATTAATTAATTGGTTAAGCTTGGTCATCAAGACAACTTGGTTTTAGACTACTTCCCCTTCAAGTAGGTGTATGACTCATTTCTTGCATTAATTTTCTATCTTCCAAGAATACTAATGGCCATAATGAGGAAGAAAACAAGGTAGCACAAATTATCACATGATAGGAGTTATTTGTGTCCATCCACGGTTGACCATGTTATACGAACCGAGGTTCGTAGCAAATTTGGGATTGGACAAGGCTAGGCGTGACCTAGGCCAACCGGCGTGGCTGGGTCCAAAATCGAGATTGATCGAGCGTAGGTTCAATTCAGGTCAACATTAGATCATCCGGATAGGTCTAGGAATTGATCCAATAGGTCCAAGGATTGATCCAATCAGGCCCAACGATTCATTTGGGCTGATTTAAGACCCCTCACAAATGATCCATGGTCAATTTGTGACCGACTCATGTTCTAGTGTAATTGACTCATGGTCAACTCTCGGTTGTCATGAGGATTGCATGTGTCAGTCGATCTGTGATTGGTACACAGTTGCACAGCATTGATCCATGGTCATCCATGATCGGTGCGCAACAATGCGGAATCACCTTCAACCGGTGCAAGACCGCGCGAAATTGATCCATGACTATGCATCCATCAATCCGTGATGGTGTGTAATCGTCCCATGACCGATCCTCATGGTCAAGCTGACAATCCATGGTTAAGTAACTTGATCAACTTGCACAATTGTTGACACCTAAATTTTGATTAGGTTAATAATTAGGCCTTAATTTCTTTTATTTTTCCTTTTTTCAGATAATAAATCACAAATAACAAAAACAACAAAAAAAATGAGTAAACACAAACTAAAAAAAAGAAAAAAAAAAACAACAGCAACTCATTGGGGCTGGGCGCAAGACCCAGCCCCCTTTTCTCTTTCGCGTGGGCCCCTAGGCCCATTTTCTTTCTTTTTTTCTTGCCTCGGCTCTCCCTGCTTGTCTTCTTCCTCTGTTGTCTTCTTCCCCGACCAGATAAGCAACACGCGTCAGAGGCCGGACACGCGCGACGTCGGAAGGAAGGAGAGGATGGCGACGTGCGACGCTGCAGGCGGAAGGGACGTGTCTTCAATGCGAGGCGGCCTAGCTAGAGCCACCTTGCCGGATGGGACACCGGTTCGGCCGGCAAAGGCCGTTCGGCGTGTGAAGACCGGCGGTCGAAGCTCCGTCGATCGGCTGCCCCCCTCGCCTGACGACTGCAAAGGGCACGCCGAGAACGATCGAAGGCTGTAAAGCTTCGTGCTTCCTACTGAGAGACTTCAGAAAGGGGGCCGAGGACGAGCAAGCCCAGATCCGAAGGCTCGTGGCCGGAGAGGGAGAGGTTCTACCAGAGAGACAAACACAGAGAGAGAGAGGGAGTCGGATCTAAGGCTGCAGACTTCGGGTTCCCCACTGAGAGACTTCAGGGGGGTCTAAAGACGCGTAGCCGAAGATCTGAGGCTCGCCGGAGGTAGGTCGTGAGCTTAAACGGCCTCCCATCGAGAGACATCGGGGGAGGCCACGGGCAAACGAGCCTGCAAAGAGAAGAGAAATCAGAGCGCAAGAGTCGGTCGAGGTCCAAATCTGAAGATCCAGGGGCGAGAAGGCTAGATCTAGGAGTCGAGCGCCCTCCGCCGAAGCGATAGGCCATCGTCGTTGCCATCCGCTCTCCCCTGCACCATCGCCATTCGATCATTGCTGCTTGCCAGCCATCACAACCCTGACGCCGACTAGCAACGCCCCTGCGCCGTGCTCCCTCTGCAGCTAGGTATCAGCCGATGCTCGCCACCCATCCTCGTTGCCTCGAACCACCGCGGGATCCAGTCCTGCCGGTCGCGCTCCGTTCGCTGTTCCCCTCTACATCTCCACCCGTCACCGCCACCGAACCACCGCACTGCGTCCTGTCGAGTAGTCGACCGTTGCTGTCTTCCTAGTCGCCGCCACGTTGCAGATCCGTCGCCCGTCATCGCCGCCATCGTCACCGTCTGTCCGGTGACATTTCGATCTCCATGGGCGCCGCGAGTAGAGAGAGGTGGGAGAGAAAGAGGGCCGCGAATCGGATGGAATCGGGTCGAGCGCATGACCCGGTTCCCCTAGGGTTTTAGTCGCGCGGGCCGGGAAGGGCCCAATTTTGTTATGGGCCTGGGCCTTTTCGCCGTTTCAATTTTTAAAAAAAGGACGAAAAATCCGAGTCGGGCCCGCGTTTCGGGCCAGTCCGCATGCGAGTCGCTGGCCGAGTCGGACCAACCCGCGGATTCGACCGGGTCAGTTTTTATAATATTTTTAAATAAATAATAAATAATTTATTTCAAAAAAATATTAAAAAATATTTTATTTTCCAAAAAATCAAAAAATCAAAAATATTCCATATTTTCCAAAAAATGCCAAAAATCCAAAAAAAGCCAAAAATTCATGAAAAAGCCAAAAAGACTTGTATTCCAAAAAAATCCAAAAATTCCTTTTATGTCCAAAAAATTAGAAAAAGACTCAAAAAAATGTTTTTCCTCCCAAAAATGCATGGAAAATCCCTCAAATATCCAAAAAGCCTTAGGGTTTAAACACGATTAGGTGCCGAAAGGGCATTAGTGATTAACTAGTGTAATCAAGTCCCTGATCCTAATTTCTCTGGTTGCGCAGGAGCGAGTATTTCTCCCGATACTTCGCTTGGGTTTCTAATCGACCCCCCCAAATCGATTAGTGGCGACTCCGTTTTAAAACTAATTTACAGGTTAAAAATTTAGACTATTAAAGTCGTGAATTGGTGGACTTGGGAGAATCCGAGCATCACTAATTTCAGCCGAGCCATTAGCCTCCTTAGGCGCTCGTACCCAATTGCGGACGCCCAAAAAAAAAGAGGTCGCGACAGCTTGGCGACTCCACTGGGGACTTTGAGGACTTAGGCCATTTTATCTTTGTTTAAATGCTTTGCTGACTTGGGCTTTTTTTTTTTTTTTTTTTTTTTTATGCAGGGTAATAGCTTAGAGTTTTATTTTTATTTTTTTTATTCTGTTAAAATAAAATGTTTTGTGATTATAAACTGCTGTGCATCTTTAAATGTTTTAGCACTACACATGACACACACAACCCGACCGCCAGACCTAGGCCGCCATAGGATTTTTAGGATGGTGTTAAAAAAGATACGACCTCGAACGCGAGACTGCGATGTAGAGGTTGCCTTTCTTTTCCCCAAATTTCTTAGCCGAGGTTAGGAGGGTATGCTGCTAACGCGAGACTGCGACGGGCGGATACCCTTTTAATTTCATCAAGCCTTCTGAGTTAGAAATCGAGCCACACATCTCATGTGCATGTCTTTGTGCTTGTCATTTTATTTAAAAGCAAAGTGATTTCTTTACTTTTACTCAGTCTTTTTATTTGGCCCATGGCAATTTAGGATAAGCTTTTCAAATCTCAGTTTATATGCGATGGGGAAAGATGATATCTAGTTCATTCCTGCTCCCAAGGTGGAGCTCTTTAGATGGTGGGGTCAATTGGATCAGTTTGCCCAAGAGCGTGTGAAGGCCAAACTCGGTCATCTCCTATCGCTGATCCAAATCACTGTTCGTCCCAAAGTCATGCAAGCCATGGCACATTTCTGGTGCTCGAGGACACTTACTTTTTTGTTTGGTAGGTTTGAGCTAACCCCAACCCTGGAGGAATACATCATCATCACTAGAATGCCTCTTGAGAAAAAGCTTGTCAGGCCATCAACAGGCATCATCCTATTGCGTGGGTTGGCGCGACTTTTAAGAACAGAAGTCCATATTATGACATAAATTCTTGAAAACAACCATAATACCTGCCCATTTGAATTTATGAATGCTTGTTTTCAAAATCAGCCTATGACCCCAAAAAGTGAGATTTTCCTCCTGGCCTTTTTCAGAGTCATCATTTTCCCTCATCAAAGAAATGCCATAAGTCCTAAGATGGCATGGATAGTTGATCAGATCCTGAGGGGGGGAAATTATGTCAACGTGATTTTAATTGAAACATTCTTGTCCTTTAATTGTTTTAAAGACAACACGGAGAAAATCATGCGGGTCTCTCCTGAAATTTTACAAGTCTGGTTCTTTTCTCACCTAAGCGAATTTCGAGACTTCATGCGATCGTCTGAAATAAATGCTTTCGAAAATCCATTACAAAAATTTATGGTTTTAGGACCATATATTCCCAATCAAAGCTGTTTAAATTGGGTTGACTTCCTAAGAAACCCAACTCCTGAGGCATTCCAATGGTGTGCCGGTTGGTTCCATGAAAAGAGGGCCCGTTTTGCTTACAAACGCACCCACCCAATTTCGTTGCTTGGCTGCACCGGCGCTGTTCCCTATTACCCATATTGGGTGGCACGACAATTTGGAGCCCTTCAAGAGATTCCACCGCCTTCCAGGAGGAGAATTCCTCCAGTTCTTTTCAACACAAGCCGTGACTATGCGGTCGAAATTTCTATCGTTGAAGAACCTTGGGACAAGTGCCATTGCAAAATGATCGTGGTACCTAAAGGGCTTGAGGGAGAAGAAAAAGCCTACCACGCCTCCATGTCCTACATCCACAATCATCACATCCCGACAAAGTGGAGGCCATCGGTCCCTCGCTCAATCAGAGAGAGTAGCCCACACGAGCAAGCAGAGCTTATGCAGAGGATATGGGAATAGGCTAGATACTCATCTCAGAGCCAGTCCAAGAAAGCAAGCAGCCTTTGCAGGAACAAGGCTCCCTGTCGCATATGAATTAGCAGTCGTGTCTCCCTTAATGTTAAAGTTTTGTCCCATTGTTTAGGGACTTTTGTTTAATGTCTAGTATTTCATTCTGTCTTTTCAATTTTGAGTTCTAGATGTCAGAAGTCTACGGCCTATAAAATCCTCTTTTGATAAATAAAAAAAGCAGTTAGACCGTTGCCATGGGTCAATCTTTGTTTACTTTCGTGCTCATTCATTGTTTTCACCACGAACAGGTAATTATGAATCGCCAACCACCAATAGCTCGCGAATGGCCTCATGCACTAGGACCCGTTCAGAATGATGTACAAAATCACCTCATTAACATTGAAGACGGCGTAGGACAGATGTCCATTGTCCTTCAACAACTCTCAAGACAAATGAAATCCACTCAAGTTGAGCCCAACTCTATAGTTACCTCAAACACCGTCATGACACCTGCAAATTTGCCTAAAAATAGCCAGTACCATAGACAGTTTGAAAAGATCATGAAAAAGTTAAACCAGCTGCAGGAGTAGAATCCCATGGACCTGTCCAATTACACCAGCATTGAGATCCCTGAAAAATTAAAAGCACCTAAATGCGAAAGGTATGCTGATACCTCCTGCCCAGAGACCTACTTGCAAGCCTACCTGGTCCGAAGGATGATTCAATCGTATCGATCGAGCTTGACTGGCCCTGCCTTGCGATGGTACATTGTCAGGAAGATTAGCCCCCTTAAAACCTAGAGGGAATTAATTCATGTTTTTCACCAAGAATATGATATTGACATTAGCCCTGACATAGCCTTGCCCTACAAAAAACGATGATCGCGGAGCACGAGGAACCGTTAGTCGCTAAGATAGGAGAAAATCATGTCAATGAAGCCTTGCATGATAAATGGGCAGCTGAGCAACATCTTGTTGCTGGAAAATTCCCCACTAGGAAAGGCAAGGAGCCTTTGCACGAGATCAAAGACACAGAGCCTGTTCAAGAGTGGGGCACGACTGGACGACTCCCTAAGCTTACTCCTAGAGCTAGGGTCCAAAGAATACCGACCCCTATCAACCTTGAAAGTGAATCAGACAGTGAAACTCTAATATCTCTCACTTCCCTTGACAAAATCGAGTTGGCAAAACGAAGGGCCCTACTCAAAAGATCTAGACCATAAGCCAAGAAAAGAAAGCCTAAGCAGATCAATGCATCATCTGCCGATGAGCCACCGCACCAAAGCTTCGAGCATTCCCAAGAATACAACTTTGAAAGCTACCATCTCCTAGAGTACAACCCTGAAGACTTCTCGGCTCCAGAATACAATCCCAAGGACTTCCAGCGTTATTTCGACAATGAAACTGACGATTCATTGTATAACTGTTTCCTACTCTCATCCGAGGATGAAGGCCTGTCAGAAGAGGAAGCATACGTCTTTATCCGCTACGATCCTAACGAAGTACTGAGCTTGTCCTCTGACCATGAGGATAGCTTCAATACTTTATCCTCATTCGGGAATTTCGACCAAGAAGAAAACAATGGGGTAATCTTGGTAGAATCCAACTTCCCTAAAACAGAAAAATTCACCACTACAACGAATATGCAGTGGGAAAACCAGTGGCCTAATCAGGATACACCAAGCCCGTCTTGCGCTCATAGGATCATGACCCCTGGAGAGATGTGGATACCTAATCTCCATAAGTATAATGGCACAACTTGCCCCATGGCCCATTTGCAGTATCTCCATGCTGAAATGAGTCGGTATTATGGCCCAATGTCATTCAGAACTCAGGCCTTCCAAGAAATTCTTACGGGGTCTGCATTACAATGGTTCATCACAGCAGATATCTACCTCATGAGAGATTGGAATGAGCTGTCTTTTGCATTCCTACTTCAGTATCAAAGCCAGATTGGGATTGAAGTGCCTTGTTAGAACTTGGTTCACTTCAGAAGAAGACCAATGGAGGATTTCCGAGCGTACGCAAGGAGATGGGAGGCTTTTATGATGCAAACTTACCCTCAACTGGCTGAAGAAGAAATGATAAAGCTATTCATAGGAGCTTTACCCCGCAAGCATCGTTGTTGGTTACATGGTTTGCACTTCCGTAACTTCAATGAAGTGGTCCTCTCATGCGAATACTTTGAGTCTACTGGAGGCGAAGAACCCTCAGGCGCTTGATTTCAGAACCAACACTATCAAAGCACTCCTTTACACAAGAGTTTTCATGGGTTTTATGTTTCTTATCTTGTCTAGTGTGCTACTATTGTATTTTCCATTCCAAGTACTCTATTGTACAGTTCTAATATTTTGTTTTAAGAGCATGAGGCGGTACTCCAAACCAGCCCAGTGATGTTATCCAACCATGAAAAGAAAATATCATCCAAGGAGAATATTGAAGGCTAGGCTTCCTCATACTTTTTCTCCCCCTAAGACGTATTTTAAAAATAAAAAATATTTCATCACCCAAAAGCTTTTGTCAAAACAAGATGATTAAATCATGTTTGTCTTTTTGACTTACTCACTTCATGTCTCAGAAGATTATTCCCATCCCCTTTGACTTAGTGTGATAGGGGGCATTTGAAGCAAGCACATCAGGCGAACTCACTAAATTCGAAGACACTCTGCCAAGAAAACAGGGGCAAATAGAAAGAATCATCCCATTTCAAAAATGTAGGTTTTATTCCCTGAATATAATTTTGAAAATGATGTCCTCTCTTTTCTATTTACAGGAAACGAAAGATAGGACGTAATAGGTACAAGCATACAGTTGAAATCAGGCCATCCCCAAGGGCTCTGTGCACTCCACCTTGCTCTTGCCCAACTCCTTCCCAAGCCGGAGCAATTTCTTTTCCCCACAACATGCCTGAGCAACTAGATGCTATGGTTTCATTAACGGGACTTCCAGCTTCGACAAGCCCAGAAGCACAAGGAAGGGATCTTTTCTCTTTCTTTGAATTGGCTATTGTCAGCAGGAAAGAAATCCAGATAGTTGAAGCAGTCTCTAGCCCCTATTCAAAATGAGGACCTAAAAACCTGACTTGTTCAGATGCATGCTCTCGCAAGAAGTAATTCCCATCAGAGAATTAGAGGTTTTGATTGTCCATCTCAGATTCCATAGAAGCTTAAAATACATGACTTTGCTCAATGCTACTAATGGTCATATGGTCAAAGACGGAATTCCACAGAAGGAAGGCGTTGCAAATCATCAATCGTGTACACAGGGCCACAAACGAAGAGGGCCAATCAAAAGAGACATTGAATTGTGTCAAAAACAAAAGACCATAATTGACATTCAAATATCCCTAGGAGTCAGCAAATATAAACTCTGGGGAAGAGTAATTTGGTATCGTTTCCAATACTCTCAGTATCTGAACTCACTTTTGACATATTTTCTCCTATTGACAGGAAGCATAGGATTCAAGAAACAAGCTGAATGGTTAATTTGGGCAAATCAAGTGACCCATATCGATTTACCTAACTTGGTATAAAAGGACGTGTCGTCCAAGAGCAGGTTCGGTTAAATAAAAAGGCAGCACCCTACGGACACCGTCGGCACCTCTAGTCGAGTGGTACCCGGGAAGAAGCGAAATGGTCCAAAGTCGGGGGTTCGAATCCCCGATGCGGCAGTTAACCGCTTGGTAAAAAAATAATAAAAAAATTTTGCTTCCCTTGCACTTGCAAATTACGAGAGAATAGGTGACCTAACGAGCAAAAGACATAGGACTTCGTGTCCCACTTGCACTTCAAGTCCATCCAATCATCTGCAAACCAGTGAAGGGTAATTCGATATCGTTTCCATTACTCCCACTATTTGAACTCACTTTTGACGTATTTTTCCTATTGATAGGAAACATTGGGAATCAAAAAGCAAACTTGATGGTCAATATTGGCCAAGTGAGGTTCGTGGAAATGACCTGCATCAAATTCACCTGGCTTCGTGTAAAAAGACGCGTCATCCAGGAGCCAATTCAGAGAATAATCGACCTAACGAAGCAAGGGAAATAGGACTTCGTGTCCCTCTCTCACTTCAGGTTCACACAATCGTCTGCAAACCAGTGAAGGGTAAAGTTGTATCGCTTCCAATTATTCGACTCTTAAAAGAGTTCATGACTAACACATCCCCTCTTATCTATTGCAGGGTCACCTGACTGTCAAAACACAGATAACAAATCAATGAGAGGCATGACAAACTCTCCCAAGCAAAATGGCGTCTCAAGTATTGCCAAAGCAAATGACAGAAAATCTTCAGGCCTCAACTCACATTTGATTTTGGCCAAACTAATTGATCTACTTGTACATCTTCTCTTCTACAGGGGCAAAAAGCAGTGATGCCCAATCAGATTCCTAATCCTTGGCTGATCATTCATGTGTCATATCCCTAATCAATAGGGATAACCATCGACACCTATTTGCGAATAACCCTTTTGATGTTCAAAATCTAACATATTTGGAAACACCATTATGTTAGCCCCTAAAGTTGTCAATAGGGTCTTTTTTGAGTCAAAACCATTCATTTGTTTTGAGAGTACAAACTCCATCACATTTAAAATGCTGCATGTCTTTTCCAGGTGAATTCTGCATGATGATTTTATCTGTCTAAATCATTGATTCCTTTGAGAATTATTAGAATAGACAACTAATTGAAGAATACAAGATTGATTGAGCATGTTGAATGAGGCACATTAGGATGATGACAGGCAAGCCATATCCTACACACAGTTCCCCATCTATACACTTGTGAGATGAGTGCAGAAGATTCCATGACTGCAGGGTAAAGAGTTTTCTCGCAAATGGTACGATAACCAAAATAGTGAGAGGCATTTCATTGCACGCCCCTTTGAGCCCCATACACTAGTGAAGCTTCTCTCATATCCCCGTCAAGAACCACCCCACACTGGGGCACATCGGAGACAAAGCAGCATCACAAGATGAGAAGAGAGATAGAAATTTTCTTGCTTGCACTTGCATCAATCTCTGGGTGTCTTTATTGCATATGAACACTCACGTTAATTTAAGTGCCTTAGAATGATGAAGAGCAATTCCTTCTCTATGCACTTATATGCATTGTACAACCCAAGTGAGTCTGTAATTTTACCCTC
Source organism: Eucalyptus fibrosa (assembly GCA_017140475.1). NCBI lineage: Eukaryota > Viridiplantae > Streptophyta > Magnoliopsida > Myrtales > Myrtaceae > Eucalyptus > Eucalyptus fibrosa. Next base: position 17,159,615 of record CM029506.1, read on the forward strand.
ACATTGAGACAAAGCAGAAGTTATTACCATAGCCTAAAGCGCCGACTGAAGAAGAAGATTCAAGAGTCTAAATAATGGTGCTTCGATTGAACTTGCCTAGATCAGTTCCTCAAGCAATAAAACAAAAAAAAAACTAGGGGCATAAAAAAAAGCGATTTGTACCTGGTAAAAGCAAGGTCAAATGCCCATAAATGAAAAGTTGGGATAAAAAATAGGGGCATGAAAAAGCAGTGTGCCTGGTAAAAGCAAGGCCAATGCCCCTAGCAAAAAATACAATCAATTGTATTCCCAAGAGAAGTTGCTGTTGTGATAAAGCCTCCATCTGAAAGTGAGAAGAAAGACCGGTGACAAATGCCAAGGCAATCACCAGCTCTCACCCTCTTACACATGAGTCAAGCTTACATTGCGTCCCATTGTAAAAGTCTCTTCAGACTAGGGCACTTCAATTAACGTAAGATTTCATATGTACATAAGCATCGCTCGAAGCAGTACGAGCAAGATTATTCTATCTCTTTTCGCAGGATTCTCAACTTGCAAACCCGGAGATGATCATGCGGCACTTCGTTCATGAGCCTTGACCTCGACGGTCCCATTTGATGAGCCATTGACTAAGTCTTCATCACAATTTCAACAAAGACCTCTCACATTGGTAAAGTCGTACCGTTTGCGAGAATACTCAGACCCCTGTTGACATGATGACAATGAGATAGTGTGGTCCTTATAAATCCTGCATCAATGGTCAGGATAGCCTTTTCCATGAGAGTGAGCGGAAAGTCCTTTCAGACTGAAAGTCCCTCATTTGGCATGCTCAAGACATCTACATTCTAAATGAAGGTTGTCTTTCAAAATCTTCCCCAGTGGAAATCATATGATGCAAAACTGACAAAATTATCATGCATGAATCTCATTTGAACTCATGAATTTACAGCATATACAATTATGTGTGCATATTGTACAAATAGCAGACATACTCTCAGAGATTAGAGGTATTGCTAGGTAAGCATATTCCTATCCCCATTTGTCTTAAAGTACCTACCACTGTCCAGGTACTCTCTTCTTGACACTCGACTTATTCGAATCGTCCCTTGAGTTTGGATGCTTGTGACTGTCCAAGTATCCTCTTGTCTTCGAGTACCGGCTACTGTTCGAATAGCCCCTTTTCATGACACTCAACCTACCCGAGTTGTCCCCAAATGATATAGTAGCTGTTCAAGCACTCCACTGCGTTGTGCACCTGCGGTTATCCAGGTATGCTCTCTTATCATCATGATACTTGGACCTGCCTGAGTGGTCCCAGATCATATCATTAAATACTTATGTTCATCCAAGTATTCCAGTACTTTGTACACCTGTGGCTACTCAGGTGTTTTAGCCCTTTTGCGTGCCTACGGCCATCCAGGTAAGCCTCGTGCTACAATCAAGTTTATGTTGCTAAGAGGTGGGAGACCTTCATGAATATCCAAGGTACGTCCTCGATATTCCCCTTTACCAGGAGGTGAGAGACCTTCATGAATATGCGAGGCACGCCCTCAATATCCCATTTACCAGGAGGTGAGAGACCTTCACGAATATGCGAGGCACGCCCTCGATATTCCCATTACCAAGAGGTGAGAGACCTTCATGAATATCCAAGGTACGTCCTCGATATTCCAATTACCAGGAGGTGAGAGACCTTCAAGAATATCCAAGGTACGTCCTCAATATTCCCCTTTACCAGGAGGTGAGAGACCTTCACGAATATGCGAGGCACGCCCTCGATATTCCAATTACCAGAAGGTGAGAGACCTTCACGAATATGCGAGGCATGCCCTCGATATTCCTATTACCAGGAGGTGAGAGACCTTCATGAATATCCAAGGTACGTCCTCGATATTCCCAATTACCAGGAGGTGAGAGACCTTCATGAATATCCAAGGTACGTCCTCGATATTCCTACTACCAGGAGGTGAGAGACCTTCACGTATATGCAAGACCCATCCTCGATATTTCCACACGAATATCTTAGGTATGCCTTGATTCTTCCTTCAGAGTTTGTACCTGTGATCGTCCAGGTACCCCTTCGATACTTGTGATCATCCAGGTATCCCCCAAGAGTTTGTACCTGTGATCGTCCAGGTACCCTCCGATACTTGTGATCATCCAGGTATCCCCCAAGAGTTTGTACCTGTAATCGTTCAGGTACCCCTCCGATACTTGTGATCATCCAAGTATCCCCAAAGAGTTTGTACTTGTGATCGTCCAGGTACCCCTTCGATTTGTGATCATCCAGGTATCCCCCAAGAGTTTGTACCTGTGATCATCCAAGTACTATCTCCCAACAAACAGATGCCCTGAGAAAGGTCGGCGCATCTCCTGTTAAGGTGACCGAAGAAAGATTCGGGTCCTAGAAAAACAACTTATTGCTCTAACAGGCGACCAGAGAAAGGTTTGAGTCCTAGACAAACCAACTTATTGCTCTAACAGGCGACCGAAGAAAGGTTCGGGTCCTGGAAAAGCAATTCCCCGTCAAGGCGACCGAAGAAAGGTTTGGGTCATAAACAAACCAACTTATTGCTCTAACAGGCGACCAAAGAAAGGTTCGGGTCCTAGACAAACCAACTTATTGCTCTAACAGGCGACCGAAGAAAGGTTCGGGTCCTGGAAAAGCAATTCCCTATCAAGGCGACCGAAGAAAGGTTTGGGTCCTAGACAAACCAACTTATTGCTTTAACAGGCGACCGAAGAAAGGTTCGGGTCCTGGAAAAGCAATTCCCCGTCAAGGCGACCAAAGGAAGGTTCGGGTCCTAGACAAACCACTTATTGCTCCAATAGGCGACCGAAGAATGGTTCGGGTCCTGGAGAAGCAATCTCCTCATGCAACAGGTAAGATGACGCCTTGATACTTGCCAAAACTCGAGGTTCACACCCTATCTCACTCACTCCCGGTAAGTAACTACAGGTATCCTCTTATCTGTCTTAGTATGTGTAATGTTATATTGCTCATTTTCTGCATAGGACACTAGGTCCTAAATAAGATATAATATACTGCATATGAATAGACAAAATTTAGGTATCGGGTTTGTCTTTGAATGCAACCTCTGCGAACTCACCTTCAAAGAGGGGCGGCTGTTGACACCTAAATTTTGATTAGGTTATTAATTAGGCCTTAATTTCTTTTATTTTTCCTTTTTTCAGATAATAAATAACAAATAACAAAAACAACAAAAAAATCAGTAAAAAAAACTAAAAAAAAGAAGAAAAAACAACAGCAACTCATTGGGGCTGGGCGCAAGACCCAGCCCCCTTTTCTCTTTCGCGTGGGCCCCTAGGCCCATTTTCTTTCTTTTTTTCTTGGTTCGGCCCTCCTTGCTTGTCTTCTTCCTCTGTTGTCTTCTTCCCCGATCAGATAAGCAGCACGCGTCGGAGGCCGGACGCGCGCGACGTCGGAAGGAAGGAGAGGATGGCGACGTGCGACGCTGCAGGCGGAAGGGACGTGTCTTCAATGCGAGGCGGCCTAGCTAGAGCCACCTCGCTGGATGGGATTCTGGTTCGGCTGGCAAAGGCCGTTCGGCATGTGAAGACCGGCAGTCGAAGCTCCATCGACCGGCTGCCCCCCTCGCCTATAAATAAGCCTTTCCCGACGACTGCAAAGGGCACGCTGAGAACGATCGAAGGCTGCAAAGCTTTGTGTTTCCTACTGAGAGACTTCAGAAAGGGGGCCGAGGACGAGCAAGCCTAGATCCGAAGGCTCACGGCCGGAGAGGGAGAGGTTCTACCGGAGAGACGAACAGAGAGAGAGAGAGAGAGAGAGAGGGAGTCGGATCTAAGGCCGCAGACTTTGGGTTCCCCACTGAGAGACTTCAGGGGGTCCGAAGACGCGCAGCCGAAGATCTGAGGCTCGCCGGAGGCAGGTCGTGAGCTTAAACGGCCTCCCACCGAGAGACATCAGGGGAGGCTGCGGGGAAACGAGCTTGCAGAGAGAAGAGAAATCAAAGCGCAAGAGTCGGTCAAGGTCCAGATCTGAAGATCCAGGGGCGAGAAGGCCAGATCTGGGAGTCGAGTGCCCTCCGCCGAAGCGATAGGCCATTGTCGTCGCCATCCACTCCCCCCTGCACCATCGCCATTCGATCGTTGCTGCTTGTCAGCCATCACAGCCCCAACGCCGACTAGCAACGCCCCCGCGCCGTGCTCTCTCTGCAGCCAGGTATCAGCCGATGCTCGCCACCTATCCTCGTCGCCTCGAACCACCGCGGGATTCAGTCCTGCCGGTCGCGCTCCGTCCGTCGTTCCCCTCTACATCTCCACCCGTCACCACCACCGAACCGCCGCACTGCGTCCTGTCGAGTAGTCGACCGTTGCTGTCTTCCTAGTCGCCGCCGCGTTGCAGATCCGTCACCCGTCATCACCGCCATCGTCGCTGTCTGTCTGGTGACATTTCGATCTCCATGGGCGCCGCGAGTAGAGAGAGGTGGGAGAGAGAGAGCGCCGCGAACCGAATGGAATCGGGTCAAGCGCATGACCTGGTTCCCCTAGGGTTTTAGTCGCGCGGGCCGGGAAGGGCCCAATTTTGTTGTGGGCCTAGGCCCTTTCGCCGTTTCAATTATAAAAAAAAGAAGAAAAAAGGACGAAAAATCCGAGTCTGGCCCGCAACGCGGGCCAGTCCACGTGCGGGTCGCTGGCCCGGGTCGGACCTAACTCGCGGATCGGACCCGGGTCAGTTTTTATAATATTTTAAAATAATTAATTAATTAATTAATTTCAAAAAAATATTAAAAAATATTTTATTTTCCAAAAAATCAAAAAAATAAAAAATATTCCATATTTTCCAAAAAATGCCAAAAATCCAAAAAAAGCCAAAAATTCATGAAAGAGCCAAAAAATTCAGAAAAAGCCAAAAAAACTTGTATTCCAAAAAATCCAAAAAATTCCTTTTATGTCCAAAAAATTAGAAAAAGACTCAAAAAAATGTTTTTCCTCCCAAAAATGCATGGAAAATCCCTCAAATATCCAAAAAGCCTTAGGGTTTAAACAAGATTAGGTACCGAAAGGGCATTAGTGATTAACTAGTGTAATTAAGTCCCCGATCCTAATTTCTCAGTTGCACGGGAGCGAGTATTTCTCCCTATACTTCGCTTGGGTTTCTAATCGACCCACCACAAATCGATTAGTGGCGACTCCGTTTTAAAACTAATTTACAGGTTTAAAATTTAGATTATTAAAGTCGTGAATTGGTGGACTTGGGAGAGTCCGGGCATCACTAATTTCAGCCGAGCCATTAGCCTCCTTAGGCGCTCGTACCCGATTGCGGGCGCCGAAAAAAAAGATGTCGCGACAGCAATCGGTGGATCAAATCATCATCGATCCCAAGGCCGATCCTTCAATTGGACCATAGCCGGTCCCTAACCCCCTTTCCCAATCTAGTGGATCGATCCATGACTAACCCTTGCATTGGTCCATGGCCAATCCCCGTAATTGGCGCACCAATCCCCCGGCTATCTCCCATGATCAAAACAAGGGCCAAATCCATGGATGTTATAAGGACACCACAAATACCATAACTTTCATATGATTCTGACTTGAAAGTCATAACTTTGTTTCAATCATTTGAATGCCATAATAAAAAAATAAAAAAAAATCACTTCAGTGTACAATTTATTTTAAAAAGTTCACTCAAGCACAAGAAATCCAACATGGCATAACATTTATGGTGAACATTTTTAAAAAGTTATGTCATCTCAAGTAATCAATTGAAAAAGTATATGACACTCTAATGATTAAAAAAATTATAACTCTCGGTGAGCACCGTTCAAAATTTATGACACTTATGGTATTTTTTTCCACTTGTATGACAAGAGGAAGTTATCACAAGACACATGGTTACTTTGGCAAAAAAAATCATAGAGTATTGTGTAAAACTTAGTTATGTGCCATGTGGACTGGGCTAATTGAGTCTCTACATAAGCTAACTCGATTCATTCTTCCTTAAAACAAAGCTCTTGCTAAGAATTACTGCGAGATTGGGGAATGGCCTTAATAACATCTGGGGATGGAGCTTTGAAAATTTGGATACGTAACAGATGCAGTAGCAGAATCAGGGCCTCATTCTGTTTACTATGTCCCAAAGAAGGTCAATTTAGCATTTTGTTGGTGCACTTTCATAACTAGTTTATTCTGCTGATTGGTCTGTCGGCAGGGATAAAGGTTCCTATTGCTGTGCTAGGAGCTGAGATTGACGAAACGGCTCCACCTGAGCTCCTCAAACAGTTTGAAGAGGTGCTCGCTACTAAGTCCGAGGTAAGCCCATTGCTTTTGATCTTTGTATGATTATTCCTTCCGATGAATGTACTTATTGTTCCGGATCCCAAATTATTCGAAAAGTTGATGGTGCTTTGCATGTTCGACAAATGAAAATTTTGTCTTAAAAAGATAAAATTCTTTCTTGTAAGCTGATACTTGACGAGGAGCAAGTAGGAGAGTCCCGTCTCTCCATTGTCCAACATGAAAGCCGAACGTGTCCGACTCTGCTTGGCATTTAAAGACAAGACAAGACAGCACAAAGTTCTTGATCACATGCAAATATCCTCAATCCCATTATTGTTCCTGGGGCAGTGCAAATGTTACTAAACTGTCAGTTTCCAACAACATGAATGAATTATCTTGTCTGTTAATGAGGTTTTTGCCTTGTTCACTGTATAGTCTTTTCCTTCTCAAAACGGTGTTCTATATAATTTAATTACTGTGATTTGTGGGGACTCAATGGCTCTTCCATACCAGGATTTTCAGATTCTTGAATTGAATACGACTCTCTCTGTGTCATAGTCTCTCGTATGAGAAGTTTGGGAATGAATCTCCTTCAATCTTGTCGTGCAGCTTGACGGATTCATGAAGGTCTTTCCAAAACAACTCATGAATGGACGGTGAGATACAAGGATGAAGATAAAGTTGCTGCGAAGGAGCCTCATTTAGACATGATACAATGGTTTGTGAAATATGTCAAGTAACTGTTCGGGTATCCTTCGTTATTTTCGAAGCACATCTGACTTTGAACCATATTATAAAGGCATGAAAAGTTCAAATGGACAAAACGATTTAGAAATGAAGTTCTTTGTGGATGCTGCTAATTGGGGATGTGACATTGATAGCAAGAAATTAACCAACATATATGTTATTTCCTTATTTGATAAAACTGTGAGTTGGATGAGTAAGGGTGCGTTTGGTACCATTTCTGTTCAAAAATTGTTCTATGGAACAGAAATATAAAATATTATTTCTATTCCAAAGAACAATTTTTGAAGAGAAGAACACATTTGGTAACTGCACAATTTTTTTGTTCCTAAAATAGAAAAAGAACATAAACACATTTACTAAACTTGTATACTTTTTTTTGTTTCTTTTAATATTTTAATATTTTTATTTTATTTTTCCTTTTTCCTTTTTTCATTTTTCATTTTTCATTTTTTTTTTTTTTTTATTTTTTATTTTTTCTTCGATTGACAGCGGTAACCGGCTAACGAGGGCCGGCGGCCTCGCCGGCCGGCACTAGGTCGACCTCGCCCAGCCAAGGCGAGGCCGAACTCTCGCCGAGGCCCAGCGACGCTCCGGCGAGGCGACCGGCCTAGTCGTCGGCATCACCGACCCTCGACAACCGGTCGCCGACCATGGCCAAGGCCGGTAACCGGCCAAAGAAAAAAGAAGAAGAAAAGAAAAAGAAGGAAAAAATAGGAGAGAGAAAAATTGTTTCTTGAAAGTGTTCCGAGAACAAAGAAATAAGTTTTTATTGTTTCTTTTTTTTGTTCCAAATTTGTTCTTGGAACAGAAACAAGTCCTGGGAACAAAAATGTAAACAAACGCGTTTCTGTTCTTTTTTTGTTCCCCGGAACGAAAAAAACAAAAATTATGTTCACGATAAGAAAAAAAGAACACAAACAAATGCAGCCTAAGAGACATACGATGCCTTATCTACAACTAAGGCCAAGTATATGGCCCTTACTTATGCTACTAGGGAAGTGATTTGGTGCGCAATTATGTAAAGAGCTTACCTTTATACAAGGAAAAGTGAAGATTGGGTGTGATAGCCAAAGTGTTATCTTCTTAACTAAGAATCCTAAATTTCATGCAAGAACGAAGCACATCAACATACAATATCACTTCATCCGAGAGAAAGTGGAACAAAAGGTTGTAATGCTAGAAAAAATTTACATAAGGTGAAAAGTGTATATTTTCTTACCAAAGCAATGAATGCTGAAAATTTTGAATGATATATCATTTTATTGGGTCTTACGAAGCATGTGGAGTGTTCACCAAATGGGAGAATATTGGGGGTGTGATTCATACTCTCATTGATAGGAAGGTATGGAGTCCCACTCTCAGATTGACCTCCATGGGGATTGCAGGGGCAATGCTCCCAAATCACTAAAAGGTTTTTATAGTTTAAACCCATATTGTATTAATAGTTTGGCTTGAGCCTATAAATAATTATTAGGTATATTTAATCTTTTTTCTTTTAATTAAAAGTTATAGCACAGAGGTATGGGATACTAATTATAGTAAAATCTTTTGCCAAACGTAGCCTTAGTTTAAGGATGAACCAAAATAAACATTGTGTCTCGATTTTTCTTTCTCATTTGTACTCTTTATTTCGTTGTGTTTGATCGTCTAATCTAAGCAGTAACATACAGCATCGCCCCTTTAATTAATTGGAAGTAGAATGTGATTCCCTAGTTTGATGTTCGAGTTGTCAGGTACTATATTTCTCGTTTCTCAATCTATTTGGACTCTATGTCGTACAGTATGTTAGAGCTGGCTGTATTAACATAGGAGTAACTAATATGGTACTTTGATTTTTCAAATGACCAAAAAAATGTATCGTTTATTGCTCCATCTTTCCAAAACTTTATGAGAAGGCTTCTGTTTATGGTTTTTAATGAACAGAACGATTAAAAAAAGGAAAGGGAAAAAAAAGAGAGCAAGGAAAACAAAATGTAGTTTTCATTTTTAGCTCGGATTTGGAATCCGCATCCTCACTAGCCACGGTTTCATTCGATAATAGAGACTCATGGACGCCAAACGATTATTCTATAGATCTTTTCAGAAATATCCAATAAAATTGAAACTATAAAAAGAAACAAAAAAAAAAATTAGAAAATTTTCACGTGACAAACGGCCCATTTGAATGCTTGGACTAATTTACAAGTCTTCTTCTCTTTTGAGCAGTTTAACATCTATGCCCGGATAAACCAAAGCAACTTACGAAGGTGTAAGATTCAACAACATATGAGAAATACCAATTGGACGATACATCTAGTACATTTTTGTGCGATCACTATTAAATAACATAGGCATTCGAGCAGACAGAGAATCGTGTGGCCTCACAAATTTTTATGCTAATAACAATCAAATTTCAAAAAATTAATATTTTAGCATCATGTGAAATCTTGTAAGATCGGTTTAATAACCCACTGAGGCCGGATTGAAGGGAGATGGAGGCGAATTTGAGTTAAACTTCTTCTAGCTTTATCAATCATTCAATGAATCAATATTATAACGTTACTTTTTCGATATTCAAAAGATTTGTCGGACAACTTCCGGGCAAAAGAAAAATCGGACACACAACTTTATTTTTCCCTGGTGATGCAAAATAAAAAAATGAACCATTAAACTAACGGGACGTTCTTCTTGCTGCTTCCCTTGCTCACTTCTTCTTCTTGTTCTGAATCCACGTATCCTTCGCCTCCTCCCAGCATTGATCGCGGATCATCGGAGAAAAGAAAGTTCTTATTCATGGCAATGTCCGGTCCACAGTGCTGCGACAACCCTCCGGCCCTCGATCCAAGCAGCGGAGATGGATTCATGGAGCAACTGGGTGGCCTCAATGCCTACGTCGTCGGCTCTCAGGACTCCAAGCTCGCGATCCTTCTCATCTCCGACATCTTCGGTGTGTGATCTCACGCTTGTGAAAGTTCTGCTCTATTCTTTTCCTTCATTTTTTGTTATAGTTCTTGGCTTCACTACATGGAGTGGGATTCGTTAATTGCCGACTGTTAGGATTTTATTAGTGAGTTTTTGTGATGAATGGTTTCCAGCTTCTCTTTTAAGGTCGTAAGTGAAGAGACAAGAGCTTAGTTTTGATTAGGGAAGGTCGACTTTGTGGTGGAAAATGACAGTTTATAATCAATGGTTGACTTAAGTTTAATTTTCTCTTTTTCTTCGTTTTTGAAGAGACTGCACATTCACGCTTTTCGATCTTTTTCGTGAAACTTTCTTCCTTTTGGCTGCGGTCTCGAGTCTTGATGATAAGGTCGGGGAGTCGTCATGTGGAAAGAGAATGGATTTCATCTACTTTATCGTTGACCAAATAATGTGTTCGGGCCCTTGTCATGTACATATGGTATTCTAATTGATTGTGTGTCTCAATGGTGCAGGGTATGAAGCTCCGAATTTTAGGTATGGACTGTTAACTATCGTAGATCAGCTGAATTCCTGAATATGCATTCCCTTGGAAAAGTGTGGTTGATGCTATTCTGTCAAATAACGGTCTTTGGTATTTAAGCATGACTTCTTTCAAAAACTCAACTGTCGCCATGCTTCCGAATTTGCAGGAAACTTGCGGACAAAGTTGCGGCTGCTGGTTTCTATGTGGCTGTTCCTGACTATTTTAACGGAGATCCCTTTTCACCTGAGAATCCTGAGAGGCCTTTCCCGGTTTGGCTAAAAGATCATGGAACTGTATGTTTTGTTTTCTCCTACATATCTTAAGTGAGATTTTTGGATTGGATATAAATATTAGGAACTGGTCTGTAAGTCCTTAGCCTTCTTTAGCACGTGGTAATGCGAAATCCTGCTTGATAGTACGTGAAAACTTTGAGATTGTAGAGATTGTTAGGTTGTTGATATTGCTAATGTGCTGGTCAGACTGATTTGTGCTTCGTGGCCTATGGCCTTATCTCGTGTCAAATACTAGAAGACAATGCATTGGAAGTCTTAAGCTTCTAAGATAATGGACATAATACACCCCATAGACACACAAGAGAAACCATGGATTAGGATTTTCTATACAACGGAGGTAGGATTATTTTGATGATTGTTTATTTACTATTTCACTACCAGATTTGTTTCACGTTGGCCAATCCTCTAAGAGTAATGTCTTAATAAACAGATAAGCTAGTGAAAATTTAGGGTATCATTTACTTGTGAAATATTTAAAATAAACCCTCCTATTTTATATGGGACTTGAGGTGCCACAAATTCCTTCACTGTAATGTGCCTACTTTCTTGTCAGTGTTGGATCATATCCCAAAGTGAATTTCCCCGATCCAATGTGGAATTCGGTCCATCTTGCCCTTCCCATCATAGAAGTCTATTTGGAGCTGCACCTTATATGAACCCTCTCTCCCCAACAATCACTCCTTACTTTCATCTAATCAGCCAAGGGCCTAGTCCATCAGGGAACCACATGTATTTTACGGGGGGTTTTTGCTCTAATACAGTTTGTAAGAAAGAACCCCACCAAATCCACATGTGTCAAGAGTACTCAAGTAACTAAAGAAAGTGGTGACCATTTGTTGGGTTGGTCTTACTTGCAAATCACTCAAGGAGAGGTCAAGGAGACCTCTGAGTAGATTTGCGATTGAGGATAGACTATGTCGTTGATTTGACAAGGGTATGGAGTGACCTCTGAGACGAGAGCACTCGAACAAAATGCAGCTGCTTATAAGCTTGTAAGATGGTGTGCGAAAATGGGTCAAACCACATCTTGAATAATGCTGCAGATCACAGGCCAATATGAATGATGATGTGGATAAAATTTACACGTGATGGGAGAGACCATTTTTATTGATATGTAGCATAGACCAACTCCCAAATGGACTCCAATTTGTTTGATTATCAGATTAGCCGATGGCTCATGAGGATTAGGTCGGCCTGTTACATGGTATTGTGCGATGGCTCCTAGGGAGTGGTTTTACACATGCTTTGTAGAAAGGATCTTCCGTTGTTAAACTCTTTTTTGGTGTGGTAGACATCCTATACTCTTGATTATTCACACTAAGTAATGAACTCCATTCCTCCGTAGTCTTTCCTTGGCCCATTGAAAGGGTTTTTCCATGTGTCCTTGGTGTGTTAGAGTTGGTCTATATTGGCTTACTAGTGTTCGGTTTGGTTGAATTTAATTTATACTCATCTAGGTGTGGAAGGTGCATGTTCCCTGTAGATATCTCCTTTGCTTAAAGCTTTAAAACCAATTTTACAGGATAAGGGATTTGAAGCTACAAAACCAATTATTCAAGCTCTGAAAAGTAAAGGCATATCTAAGATAGGGGCAGCGGGCTTCTGCTGGGGCTGTAAGTGAAGCATACCTGGACCAACATCTCAGACAAAGAAATATCTCTGCATAACATTTCATCTTTTTTATCTCATGGTATTGTTATTTATGATGGTTTATCTTAAATTGTCTTCGCTCTTCAGCTAAGGTTGCGGTTGAGTTGGCTAAGTGTGAGCTCATCCAAGCTGCCGTGCTATTACACCCTGTATTTGTCACTCTTGATGATATCAAAGGTATGTATGTGCCATTTCACAACCGTACACGGACTTCACAGCTTCATGATATGCAAAACAAGTTGAAGTATTGTGAAAAATGAGTATGTACATCAAGTTGCATTTATTCAAACTAGAGTATACTGGAAAATGAAGGCAATTGGTATTATCTGCCTCTTTATGTAACAGCTCCTTTTCTTGATGTTTTACAAAAGGGAAGTTCCTTTTCTTGATGTTTTCACGATTGTTCAAACCTAGGGCAGTTGCTTTGAGATGGCCACTCATGAGATAACTGATCTATCTTGTGAAGCCATTAAGGGATTTTTTAAACTTAAGAATTCGACCAGGAATCTGCAAGAGTCATTACAACACAATTAAAAATCTTATTTATGGTGCCATGATTGCAAAATTTCGTCGATCCTCTCACTATGATTGTTCAATTTTCCATGAGTGCATGGGTCATAGAACCATTACCTTTTGTAGAGTCGGTAGATTTTGTAAATAGCTTGCTGTTGTAAATAAACAAGTTTGTTTATAAAAGGTTTATTCGGGTTGTGAAAAATTTGGAGTCCTACTTTTCTATCCTATTGGTTTAGTGTCTGGGGATTATTTATATGCTTCCAAAATCATTTTATTCCAGTTGCCCATTGACCAATGAGGGAAAAAAAAGTCGAAAAGGAGGATTGTAAAATCAGACCTTATTGTTTGAGCCAATTCAAGACTGTTTAGCGTGGCCCAAATGGGGTTTATCTAGCATTTTCTTTGTGCACTTTCGCACTAGTTTATTCATCTAATTGGTCTGTGGCAGAGGTTAAGGTTCCTATTGCTGTGCTGGGAGCTGAGATTGATCGTTTTTCTCCACCTGAACTCCTCAAACAGTTTGAAGAGGTGCTTGCTGCTAAGTCCGAGGTAAGAAAGCCCATTGATTTTAATCTATGCATAAGTATGCCTTCTGATAAATCTGAGGTCGTTCCAGATGCTAGACTATTCGAAAAGCTGATTGTGCTAGACATGCTTAGCAAATGGAAGACTAGTCTTGAAAATATAAATTTCTTTCATTTAAGCTACTACTTACCGAGGAATAAGTAGCATAGTCCCACTCTCCATTATCCAACATGAAAGCCCAACGTGCTTGACTCTGATTGCCATTTAAAGACAAGATAAGACTGGGCAAAGTTATCTGATCAGATGCAATTATCCTCAATCACTTCGTTTTTTCGGGGCTAGTGCGAATGTTGTTATTAAACCTGTCAGTTTCCAAGAACATCATGAAGTATCTTGTCTGTTAATGAGCTTTATGCCGTTGTTCACCATATAACCTTTTGCCCTCTTCAATTGATGCAATACCATCAATCATTGTGATTTGTGGGGTTTCAATGGCTCTTCCATTCCAGGATTTTCGGATTCTCAAATCAAACCTGACTTTCTTCTGTATTGTAGTCTCTCGCAAGACACATTTGGAAATGATTCTCTTTTGTTCTTGTCATTCAGGTGGACGGATTCGTGAAGATCTATCCTAAAACTTCTCACGGATGGACGATAAGATACAAGGTCGAAGATGAAGCTGCTGCGATGGAGGCACATTCAGACATGATACAATGGTTTGTGAAGTTTGTCAAGTAAGAAACCGCATCCCACCTATAGTAAATTGGAAGTAGGATGTGATTATATAGTATGATGATATACGAGTTGTCAGGACCTATATTTCTCGTATCTCAAATTATCTGGACTTTATGTGGTGTAATATGTAATGTCAACAGCTCTAGTATAAGATAAGAAAGATATCGAATATTTACTTCTTCCGACCGAATACCTCGATTCACTTCAAATTCAGTGACGGACAAATTTTTCCGTTGGGTTGCACTTCCTATGAGTAAGCTGTTCAATGTCAGATGAGGTCAAAATTCAGTATTCATGCATATGTTCTCACCTTTTCACCAAAAAAAAAAAAAAAAAATCTAGGTTTTCATGCAAATCTCCACTTTTTCGCAAAAAGATCTATTACAAAGCTATATCGCTTGAATCTCAATGTACTTTCAAGTGGTTCACATGAAACAGGTCAACCCTAGTTTGATCGTCAGTGAATGAAGACAAAGCTATATTGCTGGAATCTCAATGTAATTTGGAGTATTAGATACCAGGCGAGTCAACTCAAGTTTGATTGTCGATGATTGGATTAGAGCATCGAAGTTCTAGGGTATGACCAACTATGACCATGGTAGCTGTCGAGTACTGCAGGTTTGGTTGTTACAAATGGATCGATTGATGGCTATGGTAAAGATGTCGTGAATTAAAAAAAAAATGATTTATGATTTTTTTAAAATCATATATTTTATTTTTGGAATTAAGCATTAACTTTGGAAACATCTTTCCATAATTAATTCTCCAATATGGCACAAAACCGCAGGCAATGAGAATATGTACTCAATTTAGGGAAAATAAATTTCATATAATGACCCAAAGTGGGCTTTTTTCTCTGAAAGGATTTAGAGCCGACCTTATCCTAAACAAGCGCATAAAGTGACTAATTTAGATCCTTTCTTTTTCTGTTTTAGCAACAACTCTCCAGCGGACACGACGTAATTAGAGTTGTCCCAGAGCTCGGTTTGCTGAAGACGAGCACGCAGTGAAGGGTTGACCTTCCATCAGTGGTCTCGGTGTAATAATTAATTCTTGAACATGCGCACGAGCAAATCAGCAACTTTGACGTATTCGAATGGGTCAAAGAAGATAGCCGGCAACGAGAAGTCCACAGGGGCGTCGAGAAGGCTTGTCGGTTCTGGAATTGATGGACAGGTATCGACGGGGCTGTCAGCGTGCGGCAAGATTCGCTGGGCGTTGGATCGTGGCTGCCCGAGTTCCTGGTGTTGCCGGTGTATTACCTGAAGGAGCTAGTGAACATCGAGCGGCTGCTTTGATGCTCGCAAGAGTATACTGGACGTTTTGACTGAGCTGCTTCCTTGATGACACCAGAGGATCACGATCACAAGGGCATGGCTTCCATGACTTTGTCATCGATTAAGAGGCACGGCAATGGGCCACAATCTCGTGGTGACACCAACGGCGGAAAGTGCTCCTCTCTCTCTCTCTCTCTCTCTCTCATATTCTGATTTGCCAACCTCTAATTTGTGACACATAAAGTCCTATATATAATACAAACATAGGTTTAAACTTGTTCTCATGGGCTTAATTTAGGCCTTTTCCATGTAATGGGCTAAATTAAGCTCAAGATCTATTTTAATTAATTTCCACGGGCTGAAATGAGATTAAATTAACCTTAATTTGGTCCGTCTTCCCATGCTAATTTCCCCATTTGGTCCCCAAGTGCTGGCCAAATTTTGTCTTGCTACATGGGCTCAATCTGTTCACTTTTAAATTCATGACCATCTACCGCCAATCCAATGCTAATGCAAATAATATAAATATAAACTAAATAGTAAATACTCCTAAAACTATATGCTTTACAATTTAATTTTAATATTTTTTTTTAGGGGTTAAAAATCATCCTTAATTTTCTATGTGATAAATGAATGATCAAGTCACCAAAACTTAGGTCTCAACACGCCTCTTTATTTAATCCAATTTAAAGAAACCCATACCCAAATTAAGGTGAGAACACGGAGTGAGGAAGCGCGAGATCAAGTAAAGAAAATACAAATCTAGTCACCCAACCCAATTCATATTGTTAAAACACTTCTAGACTTAATCCAATTTTTTCTTTAAAAAAAAAAAAGACCCAAATTAGGGTGAGAGCACAGGGTGAGTGAGTGCAAGATCGAGTAAAGGCAAGAGAGAGTGAAGAAAGAGTAATAAGAGTGGGTTGGATATGAGTAAGTTGGAAAATTATGTAACACTCATACCATCTTGGGTTTTACCATTTTAAATTCATTTATAGCCCATTTAGTGAGTTAATGCATATAATACCCCAATCCATCAAATATGAGTTAAGAAATGGGTTTGTAACTTATTTTGACAAATCTACTTATGAGTACTTGGACTGATTTAGATTCTGTGTTCGCTTTTGAGCAAGTTAACACCTATGCCCGGAGAAATTAAAGCAACTTATGAAGGTGCAAGATTCAACAACACATGAGAAATGCAAATTGTATTGTCCATCTAGCCATAAGTACAGTGTTCTACAACTATTGAACACACTATGTTTCGTTTTCATGCCACGTATATTTCTGTGCGGTTACTATCTATTAACCTATGCGTTTATGCAGACAGATGAATATACGATCTCCCAATTTTATTTGCTAACTAACAATGAAAATTGTATGAAATTTTAAATACTATATCTTATTTGAACGTTATGTGTAAAAAAAATTATAAGACTGTCGTAGCAACCGGCCGTGGCCCGATTGCTGATTGACGGAAGCAAATTTCAGTCGAACCTCTCTTTCTTAATTTTGAAATTAATTGACACCAATATGGCTCTTTTCTACTTTTAAATTATTCGTGGGACAACGTCCGGTCAAAAGAAAAATAATAAGCAAAACCTTATTTTTCCAGATAGCGCGCGTCCTGGCGTCACGGGGGTTGCAAAGTAAGAGAATTATAAATTCACGCCCCGTTCACCTTCTTCCCACGTTCATCGTCGATCATCGGAAGGAAGAATATTCTTATCCATAGCAATGTCTGGTCCACAGTGCTGCGCGAACCCGCCGACCCTTGATCCGAGTAGCGGAGAGGGACTTGTTGAGCAACTGGGTGGCCTCGACGCCTATGTGGTCGGCTCGCAAGACTCCAAGCTCGCGATCCTCCTGCTGTCCGACGTCTACGGTGCGTAATTACACTTGTGGAAGTTGTCTCCTCTTCTTTTTTCTTCCTGTTTTGTTGCAGTTCTTGGCTGCGCAATATGAAGGGGCTTCGTTTATTGCCGTCTGATAGGACTTTTATAGGGGGGGTTTAGTGAAGGATGGTTTCCAGTTTCCTTTTTGTGGTTGTGGGCGATGAGACTTGAGCTTAATTTCGATCGGGGAAGGTCGAGTTGTGATGGAAAATGACTAGTTGCAGTCAATGGTTGACTTCAGTTTAGTTCTCGTTTCCTTCTTTTGTGAAATGCGTGTGTATTCACACTTTTCCAATCTTTTTCTTGAAACTTTTTTCCTGCAATCTCGAGTCTGGAGGTTGTAATGTGGAGACAGAGTGGATTTAATTCACTTTGTCGTTGGCCAGAGAATGTGTATTGCTCCTTGTATTGTATACATGGTATTCTTATTAGATATGTGTGTCTTGATGGTGCAGGGTATGAAGCTCCGAATTTGAGGTAACCATTTGCTATCTAGCTGGATTCATGAATATGTTCATCGGAGAAGTGTGATGGATGATTTTCTGTCATGTTTGCATAAAATGGAAGTACAATGTCTAATAACAGTATCTGGTGTTAACTCGTGACTTCTTCCAATAACTTAACTGTAACGATGCTTCTGAATTTGTAGGAAACTTGCGGACAAAGTTGCAGCTGCTGGTTTCCACGTGGTTGTTCCTGACTATTTCTATGGAGATCCCTATGTTCCTGAGAATCCTGAGAGGCCTTTGATGGTTTGGATAAAGGATCATGGAACTGTATGTTCTCTTTTCTCATATCATACATATATTAAAGTGCTTGTGGTCCTCATCGTTGGTAGTTGGAACGCTTGTGGTTCTCTTTTCTCATATCATACATATGAAGTGTCAAAGTCCTCCAGTTAAAGCACTGACTTCCTCATCAGTGTCAGATCATATCCGTGAGCAAATTTATCCTATCCGATGTGGGACTTGGTCCATCTTGCCCCTTGCCATCATAGAAGCCTGTTAAGAGCCGTGCCTCATCGAGCCCTCATGCTGACAATCATTCCTCACTTTCATCTGATCGACTAGGGCCTTAGTTTGTCCTAAAGCCACACGTCTACCAGAGGCGTTTTGCTCTGATACCATGTGTGGAAAACCACCTGAATCCACTGTGTCAAGCCCTTAAAAGAGTGCTCAAGTAACCAAGAAAGTGGTGACTATTTGTGGGGTAGGTCTTACTTATGAATCACTCAAGAAAATCTCTCAAGCAGACATGTGACTCGAGAATGGACCATGCAGTCGATCTGATTAGGGTGGGAAGCAATTGCCGAGACAAAAGGACTCTAAAAATGGACAGCTCCTTATGTTATCGATCGGCTCATGAGGATATGGTCGGGCTATTACATGGTATTGTGAGATAGTGGTTTTACACATGCTTTGTAGAAAGGATCTTCGGTCGCTAAACTCTTTTTTGGTGTGGTAGACATCCTATACTCTTGATTAATCACACTAAGTAATGAACTCCATTATTCCGCAGTCTTTCCTTGGCCCATTGAAAGGGTTTTTCCATGTGTCCTTGGTGTGTTAGAGTTGGCCTATATTGGCGAGTTTTCGGTTTTGCTGAATTTAATTTATACTCATCTTGGTGTGGAAGGTGCATGCTCCCTCTAGATATCTCCTTTGGTTTAAGCTTTAACACCAATTTTACAGGATAAGGGATTTGAAGCTACAAAACCAATTATTCAAGCTCTGAAAAGTAAAGGCATATCTAAGATAGGGGCAGCAGGCTTCTGCTGGGGCGGTAAGTGAAGCATATCTGGACCAACATCTCAGACCATAGAAATATCTCTGCATGACATTTCATCTTTTTTATCTCATGGTATTGTTCTTTATGATGACTTATCTTAAATTGTCTTTTCTCTTCAGCTAAGGTTGCGGTTGAGTTGGCTAAGTGTGAGCTCATCCAAGCTGCCGTACTATTACACCCTGCATTTGTCACTCTTGATGATATCAAAGGTATGACTATGCCATTTCACAATCGTACACAGACTTCACAGCTTCATGATATGCAAAACAAGTTGAAGTATTGTGAAAAATGAGTATGCACATCAAGTTGCATTTATTCAAACTAGAGTCAACTGGAAAATGAAGGCAATTGGTATTATCTGCCTCTTTATGTAAAAACTCCTTTTCTTGATGTTTTACAACCTAGGGCAGTTGCACTTTCTCTGCTTATTTAGCCTTCCCTCTCACGATTGTTCAAATCCATGAGTGCATGAGCACTGTGGTCCGAAAAGGAGCATTGTAAAACCATTTTATTCCAGTTGCCCAGAAAAAAAAATGTCTGTAGACCTTAGTGAGCTAATTCAAGACTGTTAAGCGTGGCCCAAATAGGGTCTATCTAGCATTTTCTTTGTGCACTTTCGCACTAGTTTATTCATCTAATTGGTCTGTGGCAGAGGTTAAGGTTCCTATTGCTGTGCTGGGAGCTGAGATTGATCGTTTTTCTCCACTTGAACTCCTCAAACAGTTTGAAGAGGTGCTTGCTGCTAAGTCCGAGGTAAGAAAGCCCATTGCTTTTATTCTATGCATAAGTATGCCTTCTGATAAATCTGAGGTTGTTCCAGATGCTAGACTATTCGAAAAGCTGATGATGCTAGACATGCTTAGCAAATGGAAGACTAGTCTTGAAAAGATAAATTTCTTTCATTTAAGCTGCTACTTAGCAAGGAATAAGTAGCATGATCCCATCTCTCCATTATCCAACATGAAAGCCCAACGCGCTTGACTCTGATTGCCATTTAAAGACAAGATAAGACTGGGCAAAGTTATCTGATCAGATGCAATTATCCTCAATCACTTCGTTTTTGGGGGCTAGTGCGAATGTTGTTATTAAACCTGTCAGTTTCCGAGAACATCATGAAGTATCTTGTCTATTAATGAGCTTTATGCCGTTGTTCACCATATAACCTTTTGCCCTCTTCAATTGATGCAATACCATCAATCATTGTGATTTGTGGGGTTTCAATGGCTCTTCCATTCCAGGATTTTCGGATTCTCAAATCAAACCCGACTTTCTTCTGTATTGTAGTCTCTCGCAAGACACGTTTGGAAATGATTCTCTTTTGTTCTCGTCATTCAGGTGGATGGATTCGTGAAGATCTATCCTAAAACTTCTCACGGATGGACGATAAGATACAAGGCCGAAGATGAAGCTGCTGCGATGGAGGCACATTCAGACATGATACAATTGTTTGTGAAGTTTGTCAAGTAAGAAACCCCATCCCACCTATAGTAAATTGGAAGTAGGATGTGATTATAGAGTGTGATGATATACGAGTTGTCAGGACCCATATTTCTCGTCTCTCAAATTATCTGGACTTTATGTGGTGTAATATGTAAGAGCTGTAAAGAATAATGTCAACAGCTTTAGTATAAGATAAGAAAGATATCGACTATTTACTTCTTACGACCGAATACCTCGATTAACTTCAAATTCAGTGACGAACAACCTATGAGTAAGCTGTTCAATGTCAGATGAGGTCAAAATTCAGTGTTCATGCAAATGTTCTCACTTTTTCACCAAAAAAAATCTAGGTTTTCTTGCATATCTCCATTTTTTCACAAAAAATCTATCACAAAACTATATTGCTTGAATCTCAATGTACTTTCAATGATTGACATGAAACAAGTCAACCCTAGTTTGATCGTCAATGAATGAAGACAAAGCTATATTGCTTGAATCTCAATGTAATTTGGAGTATTAGAAATGAGATGAGTCAACTCGAGTTTGATTGTCGATGATTGGATCAAAGCATTGAAGTCCTGGGGTATGACTAACTATGACCATAGTAGCCACCGAGTACTGGAGGTTCAGTCGTTACAAATGGATCGATTGATGGCTATAGTAAAGATGTCAGTGAATTTAAAAAAAAAAAAAGGATTTAGAGCCAACCTTATCCTAAAAAGCGCATAAAGTGACTAATTTAGATCCTTTATTTTTCTGTTTTAGCAACAACTCTCCAGCGGACACGACGTAATTAGAGTTGTCCCAGAGATCGGTTTGCTGAAGACGAGCACGCAGTGAAGGGTTGACGTTCCATCAGTGGTCTCGGTGTAATAATTATTTCTTGAACGAGCGCACGAGCAAATCAGCAACTTTGACGTATACGAATGGGTCAAAGAGGATAGCCGGCAACGAGAAGTCCGCAGGGGCGTCGAGAAAGCTTGTCGGTTCTGGAATTGATGGACAGGTATCGACGGGGCTGTCAGCGTGCGGCAAGATTTGCTGGGCGTTGGATTGTGGCTGCTTTGATGCTCGCAGGATTATACTGGACGTTTTGACTGAGCTGCTTCCTTGATGACACCAGAGGATCACGATCTCAAGGGCATGGCTTCATGACTTCGTCATCGACTAAGAGGCACGGCAATGGGCCACAATTTCGTGGCGACACCAACGGCGGAAAGTGCTCTTCTCTCTCTCTCTCTCTCTAATTAATTCCCATAGGCTGAAATTAGATTAAATTAACCTTAATTTGGCATGTCTTCACATGCAAGTTTCGCCCAATTGGTCCCCCGATGCTGGCCAAATTTTGTGCTATTACGTGGGCTCAATCTGTTCACTTTTAAGTTCATGACCATCTACCGCCAATCCAATGCTAATGCAAATAATGTAAATATAAAGTAAATAGCAAATGCTCCAAAAACTAAATGTTGTGCAATTTAATTCTAATTATTTTTGTTTAGGGGGTAAAACCATCCTTAATTTTCTATGCAATAAATGAATGATCGGGTCACCAAAATTTAAATCTTAGCACACTCCTATATTTAATTCAATTTAAGAAAACCAATACTCAAATTAAGGTAAGAGCACAAAGTGAGTGAGTGCAAGATCGAGTAAAAGCAATACAAATCTAGTGACCCAACCCAACTCATATTGACTTAACCAATATTGCTAAAATACTTCTATACTTAATACAATTAAAAAAAAAACACAAAAAAAAAAAAAAAAAAAGATCCAAATTAAGGTGAGAGCATGGGGTGAGCAAGCACAAGATCGAGAAAGGCAATAGAGAGTAAAGAAATAGTAATAGGAGTGGGTTGGATATAAGTAAATTGAAAACTTATTTAACCCTCATATTTTACCATTTTAAATTCATTTATAGCTCATTTACTGAGTTAATGCATATAGGCTCCGTTTGTTCAAAGATTTAAAGGCTTAACCCAAAGCCCTTGGGAAAAAATTTAGGTGTTTGGTTTAGAATTTAGAGGTATCCTTAGCCAAATGCTGGCCTTTGAAATGTAAGTCCACTTCTACTATTCATCCGTTGACTTTTTTTATTTTTTTAAATAGATCATCTTCCCACACCCCAACCTTCATTGATCGGCGATGGAGTTTCATCAGATTTTATTTTTATTTAAAAAAAAAACCCTTTGCAAATGTTGGATTCACATTTTTTTGTCATTTTTATCTTTTGACAATCAATAGCCTAAATTTTTATCAATACACTAGAATGGTCATTAATTAACGAAGATGATTAAAACTACAATAATTAAAAAAAAAAATTATTCAAAGTTGAAAACAAACCTAAAAGAACCCTAGGCCAAAATTTGAGCTTTGCACCTAATCTATAATCAATTTCTTTTAATATAATTTTTAAATGAATTTACTAATATATATATTTTACATTACTCTCAACATGAAAATGTAAAAGGTTATATAGTCATTGTTTTTTTTTGCAATATTAAAAATATTAAAACTAAAATACTTAATTTGGTCACACTAAAGGGCTTTTCAAATATATGTTTACCAAAGCAGTTTGCATTTCCCTAAAATATTTTTCAATTATAGTTTACCAAACAGTTTAACATTTCGGAAAATCCTTTTACCTCAAAACTATTTACATTCTCCCAAGGGCATTTCCCCAAAACCGAACCAAATGGGCCCATAATAACTCAACCCATCAAATCTAAGTTAAGAAATGGGTTTGTAACCCATTTTAACAAATCTACTTATGTGTACTTGGACTGATTTAGATTCCGTGTTCGCTTTTGAGCAGGTTAGCATCTATGCCCGGAGAAATTAAAGCAACTTATGAAGGTGCAAGATTCAACAACACATGAGAAATGCAAATTGGATTGTCCATCTAGCCATAAGTACAGTGTTCTACAACTATTTGAACCCACTATTTTTCGTTTTCATGCCATGTATATTTCTGTGCGGTTACTATCTATTAACCTAGACGTTTATGCAGACAAATTAATATACGATCTCCCAATTTTATTTGCAAACTAACAATCAAAATTGTATGAAATTTTAAATACTATATCTTATTTTAACGTTATGTATAAAAATTTTATAAGACTGTCGTAGCAACCGGCCGTGTCCGGATTGCTGATTGATGGAAGCAAATTTCAGTTCAAACTCTCTTCTAAATTTTGAAATTCATTGACACCAATATGGCTCTTTCTACTTTTAAATTATTCGTGGGACAACGTCCTGGTGTCACGGGTGATGCAAAGTAAGAGAATTATAGATCCACGCCTCGTTCACCTTCTCCCCACGTTCATGGTCGTTCATCGGAGGGAAGAATATTCTTATTCATAGCAATGTCTGGTCCACAGTGCTGTGCGAACCCGCCGATCCTTGATCCGAGTAGCGGAGTGGGACGAGTTGAGCAACTGGGTGGCCTTGACGCCTATGTGGTCGGCTCGCAAGACTCCAAGCTCGCGATCCTCCTCGTGTCCGACGTCTACGGTGCGTAATTTTGCACTTGTGGAAGTTGTCTCCTCTTCTTTTTTCTTCCTGTTTTGCTGCAGTTCTTGGCTGCGCAATATGAAGGGGCTTCGTTAATTGCCTTCTGATAGGATTTTTATAGGAGGGGTTTAGTGAAGGATGGTTTCCAGTTTCCTTTTCGTGGTTGTGGGCGATGAGACTTGAGCTTAATGTCGATTGGGGAAGGTCGACTTGTGATGGAAAATGACTAGTTGCAGTCAATGGTTGACTTCAGTTTAGTTCTCGTTTCCTTCTTTCGTGAAGTGCGTGTGTATTCACACTTTTCCAATCTTTTTCTTGAAACTTTCCTCTTTTTTTCCTGCAATCTCGAGTCTGGAGGTTGTAATGTGGAGACAGAGTGGATTTAATTCACTTTGTCGTTGGCCAGAGAATGTGTATTGCTCCTTGTATCGTATACATGGTATTCTTATTAGATATGTGTGTCTTGATGGTGCAGGGTATGAAGCTCCGAATTTGAGGTAACCATTTGCTATCTAGCTGGATTCATGAATATGTTCATCGGAGAAGTGTGATGGATGATTTTCTGTCATGTTTGCATAAAATGGAAGTACAATGTCTAATAACAGTATCTGGTCTTAATTCGTGACTTCTTACTATAACTTAACCGTAACGATGCTTCTGAATTTGTAGGAAACTTGCGGACAAAGTTGCAGCTGCTGGTTTCCACGTGGTTGTTCCTGACTATTTCTATGGAGATCCCTATGTTCCTGAGAATCCTGAGAGGCCTTTGATGGTTTGGATAAAGGATCATGGAACTGTATTTTCTCTTTTCTCATATCATACATATATTAAAGTGCTTGTGGTCCTCATCGTTGGTAGTCGGAATGCTTGTGGTTCTCTTTTCTCATATCATACATATGAGGTGTCAAAGTCCTCCAGTTAAAGCACTGACTTCCTCATCAGTGTAAGATCATATCCGTGAGCAAATTTCTCCTATCCGATGTGGGACTCGGTCCATCTTGCCCCTTGCCATCATAGAAGCCTGTTAAGAGCCGTGCCTCATCGAGCCCTCATGCTGACGATCATTCCCCACTTTCATCTGATCGACTAGGGCCCTAGTTTGTCCTAAAGCCACACGTCTACCAGAGGCGTTTTGCTCTGATACCATGTGTGGAAAACTACCTGAATCCACTGTGTCAAGCCCTTAAAAGAGTGCTCAAGTAACCAAAGAAAGTGTTGACTATTTGTGGGGTAGGTCTTACTTATGAATCACTCAAGAAAATCTCTCAAGCAGACATGTGACTCGAGAATGGACCATTCAGTCAATCTGATTAGGGCGGGAAGCAATTTCCGAGACAAAAGGACTCTAAAAATGGACAGCTCCTTATAGGCATATAGGATAGCGAAGGGATGGGAATGGATCGAATTGCATCTTGAATAGTATTGTTGTTGTGGGTCATTGACCGATATTGATGAGAATGTCGATGCTTGGAAGTTTGTGACTCCCCAATTTATGCATAAGATGGAAGAGACCTTTTTGATTGATTCATAAATTAGACCACTCCCAAACGAGCTCCATTTGGTATGGTTATTTGGAAACTCCTTTTAACGGCTTGTCACATAATGACTAACTTGGGAGAGTTGTGATAGCTCCTATAGAAGGGTCTTACAGGCTTGATAGTTTGGGGCTTGTAGTCTTGTAGATTGTGGACAATAATGTCGGTGGAGCTTGGGGTCTTATAGCTGGTAGAAAGGAGCTTCTGTGGTTACATGTTTTTGGTGTGGTAGACCTCCTATACTCGTGACTATTCACCGACTAGTGAATTTCATTATTCCGTGGAGTACCTTTGTCCCATTTGAAGGATTTTTTCATGTATTCTTGGTGTGTTATTCTCATTGCTAGTGTTTGAATTTCATTTGAACTCCATCTAGGTGTGGAAGGTGCATGCTCCCTAAAGATATCTCTTCTGCCAAAACCTAAACACCAATTTTACAGGATAAGGGATTCGAAGATACAAAACCAGTTATTCAAGCTCTGAAAAGTAAAGGCATATCTACAATAGGAGCGGCAGGCTTCTGCTGGGGTGGTAAGTGAAGCATATCTTCAGGCCATGGACCAAGATATCAGACAAAATAATTTCTCTGGATAGCATTTCATTTTGTTTTATCTCATAATATTGTTCTATATGCTTACTTGTCTTAAAATTTCTTCTCTCTTCAGCTAAGGTTGCGGTTGAGTTAGCCAAGTGTGAGCTCATCCAAGCTGCTGTGCTGTTACACCCTACATTTGTCACTCTTGATGATATCAAAGGTATGTCTTTGCCGTTTTGCCACCGTACAGAGACGTCATAGCTTTATGATATACATACCAAGTTGAAGTACTACAAAAAAATATGTATGCACGTCAAATTTGCTGATTGGCCTGTCGGCAGGTGTCAAGGTTCCTATTGCTGTGCTAGGGGCTGAGATTGATCGGATGTCTCCACCTGAACTCCTCAAACAGTTTGAAGAGGTGCTCGCTGCTAAGTCCGAGGTAAGAAAGCCGGTTGCTTTTGATCAATGTGTGAGTATGCCTTGCTGATAAATCTGTTATTGTTCTAGATACAAAAACTATTTGAACAGTTCTTTCTCGTATGCTGACAACAAATGGAAAATTGGTCTTCAAAGATAAAAAGTTCTTTCTCGTATGCTGACGCTCGGCAGGGATAAGTAGCATAGTCCCATCTCTCCATTGTCCACTACGAAAGCCCAACGTGTTGGACTTTGATTGCCATTTAAAGACAAGACAAGACAGGGCAAAGCTTTTTCATCAGATGCAGATACCCTTAATTTCTTAATGTTTTTTGGCCAGAACATATTTTGTTGCCAGAACTTTCAATTTCCAGCGACATCGTGAATGAATTATCTTGTCTGCTAATGAGGTTTCGCCCTCGCCCACTAGAAATTTTTTCCCTCGCTAAGTGATGCTCAAAATCATAAATCGTTGTGATTTGTGGGTTCTCAATGGCTCCTTCCACACTAGGAATTTCAGATTCTTGAACTGAATCCTACTCCCGTCTGTGTCGTAGTCTCTCATGTGAGAAGTTTGGATGTAATACTCTTTTATTCTTGTTGTGCAGATTGATGCATTCGTGAAGATCTTTCCCAAAGTTTCTCATGGATGGACGGTGAGATACAAGGTCAAAAACGAAGCTGCTGTGAAGTCTGCGGAGGAGGCTCATTCGGACATGATACAATGGTTTGTGAAGTTCGTCAAGGAAGAAACCACGTCGCGCCTGTAATAAACTGGAAGTAGGACGTGATTATCTAGAATGATACGCGAGTTGTCAAGTACTTTATTTCTCCGGTCTCAGTTTGCCTAGATTTTATGTGGTGTAATGTGTAAGAGCAATAAAGAATAATGTGGAATAAGTGCACTAGAAGTAGCAAAAGTCGTATATTGCACTCACTTTAGTATCAAAAGTTTTTACCATCAATTCACTTAAGTGTCAAATCAGAGAAAAAATAATTATTTAAGTGTCAATGACTAGAAATTTCAGCTAAATTGATTATGTGACATTTATAATTAAATTATAACATGACTTGACAAATTTTTTTAAGAATTTCAGTCCACGTAGCATTTTCACATGGCGTTCTTGGCACTAAATTGATTGCTTTTTAACAACGATTGACACTAAAGTGAGATAAAATTTGGCACTTCAATGATCACTATTTACAACTTATAGAGGATATTTTCTAGGATTTATATGCTGACTAGGCATGCCGGTGAGTCACGTAGGATTAAGAAATTCATAAAATATAATCATGTCAGATTTCTAACAATTTATATCTGAATTGGCACTTAAGTGATCGTTTTTTTTTCAAAAAAGTTACATTTAAATGATCCAAAAAAAAAAAAAACTTTTTGCACTAAAGTCAGTATCACACACAATTTCTGACATTTCTAGTGTATTAATCCCAAATAATGTCAAATGTGGAGTTTCGACATTCATTGCTTTCAGGGTAAAAGCTCTTGCATGACCATCTAGCTGATATAGTCACTATTCAATTCCACGGTCTTTTTTCTAATGCTAGGCCTCCGTGACAATTGTAAAAGATGAGAAAAATGTTGCGCAAACTATTTATATCTTACAACTGGAATCTCAATTCACTTGAAATTTAGGGATGGACAAATTTTTTGTTATATTGATGAATGAGCTGAGAAATCTATTAGAAAGCTATATAAGGGGTCATAACTTTTGTACGATTCTTATTTTAGTGATATAACATTTCACTGAATCACTTGAGCACTCGAGTGAAGAATTGAAAATATATGGTATTTAAATAAGCACCATACAAAAGTGATATATATTGCGTAAATTTCCATATACTTTCAAGTGATGGATAAGAGATAAGTCATCTACATCTGAGTTCGATCGTTGGTGATCGGACCAGGCTTTCGAAGTTCAAGGGTATGGCCATTTGTGACCGTGGTTTGTCAACGAGTAGCTTAGGGCCTCCAAGTGGTTGGTGGAATGATAAGGGCTTGGGCCTGTGGGTGATTCATCCCAAGTTTAAGTCCCAGAGATCGGCTTGCTGAAGACGAGCACGCAGTCAAGGGTTGACCTGCCGTCAGTGGTCTCGGTGTAATAATTAATTCTCGAACGAGCGCACGAGGAAATCAGCAACTTTGACCTAATCGAATGGGTCAAAGAGGATAGCCGGCAGCGAGAAGTCCACAGGGGCATCGAGAAAGCTTGTCGGTTTTAAAATTGATGGAGAGGTATCGACGGGGCTGTCGGCGTGCGGCAAGATTCGCTGGGCGTTGGATTGTGGCTGCCCGAGTTCCTGGTGTTGCCGGTGTACTACCTGAAAGAGCTAGTGAACTGTTGGATGATATGCTGGATTTATTTTTGGTTATGATCATGCATTAGATCAATTTGGGATTAGATTGAGATATTGAATTGATTTGTAAAATATCTCTTCTCCTTTTATTCATGTATCTCTTGTATTATAATTACAGTGTGATGTACATTGAATACAATATAGAGAAAATAGAAAATTCTCCAAAACTCTACGATCTCTCTTCCTTTCTTCGGTCTGTTCTTTGCTTCTCTATACCTTCTGACATGGTATTAGAGCTTGGCTCTTGATTCCCCTTCCACATGCATTGATTGCCTATCAAAGCTTCCTAATCTGCAAAATCGGATCAAAACAGCGAAGGAATCAAAATTTATTAGAGAAGAAAGAAGCAGAAATTGTTACTCACCATGAGTCAACCAGAAAACCCATCTTCTAGCATCAATACACAACCCACAGAAGAGGCTATACCTGCACAACAAATACAAAACATGATCCCGGCAATCCAACAACAAGCTCAAATTCAAGGTCTACCATGGTAGTATCACCCGGCTCAGTCGAACATGAGGCTGCCCATCGCCGGGCATCCTTACCAATGGGTACCGTATCCATGGTACATTGAGCCAAGCTCAAATGCATCATTGCCGGGGACTGGGAGCAGCCTGAGCAACCCCTAGTCCGATGAGATTCCACCAGCCACGAATAGGGCAAACTCAACTGTCGGTTCAGAACAAGTGAGCAGGTCGGGTGAATCGGGTTTTGGGACAAATCCCTACCCGGGTTTTTCCAATGCGGGTTATGGATTCAGATCTAGCGGATCAGGTACAAGGACGAACCCCTACCCAAATCTCGCACCAAGCTTTCTCCTGTTTCTGATCGCGGCTGTCACCAACCGACCGGAACCTGGCAACCCTTTGTACGTGTCAACCATAGACGGTCCAAAACTGAAATTAATTAGTTTACAACTCACCGGGTTGGAGAACTATTCCAAATGGTCGCAGGATTTCTGGCGAGCCCTTGTGACAAAGGACAAAGACGGATTTCTCGACATAACAATACCCATACCTTCAAACGAACGACTGGCCAAGCACTGGAGAAAGTGCAACCACCTCATCCGAACCTGGATCGACAATTGTGTTTCTCCAAAGGTGGCCGTCGGGCTTCCTTCGATGGAAGACTCAAAAAAGATGTGGGATAGCATCAAAGAGATGTATAGGAAGTTAGATCGGGCCAAGATCTTTTCTCTCATGCAGGAATTAAGTGAGTTAAAATAGGGAAATATGACCGTCACGGCCTACTACAATAAGCTATCGTCTCTCTGGAACCAACTTGAAGCAATGGAGGAGAAGCTTGAGGGACCAACAGAGATACTCCAACAGTACATATCTATGAAGGAGAGGGAGAAGGCTATGCGATTCCTTTTGATTTTGAATGAAACTTACCTAACTTTTCGATCACATATCTTGGCGATGGATCTGGTGCCTCCCCTTGGATGAATCTTCCAGCTAGCCATCCAAGAGGAAAGCCAGAGGCTCACGATTCCGGAGCAAACGCGAGGAAGCAACAACGTCGCCCTCACAATGCATGGCGTCCGACAAGACTCGGGAAAAACCCTAGCCCGAGAGAGAGAGAATCGCAAAGGGGGGCTAGGGTTACAAGGAGGTGTCGTCGAACAGCCCCTTAAAAGAGAGGGGATGAACGGCTCAGATCCTTCGCCAAGATCTGATGGTGCACAAGGGCCCTATCACTTCGGCGAATCGGGCGGTGGATATCACCCCTCGTTGAAGGGATCTGACAATCAAATCTTTTCCTCATTAAAAGGATCGGATGGTTAGATTTTTTATGCATCTTTAAAAAATTTTGGTCAAAATTCAAAGGGGAGAGATAAATTATATTGCAAATATTGCAAACGTCCACATCATACCATAAATAATTGTTGGAAATTACATGGTAAGCCAGGAGAAAATGGGAAGAAGAAAGAATATTATGTAGCCTATCAGGTCACTGGACCAACCGGTCTGAATAATGATCAACCTATTACATATGGGTAGTATCAGCAGCTAATGCAGGCATTGCAAAAAATTGATGTTGGGAACAAAGGAGCAAGTTTTTTAGATATTTTCAATTGCCTGATAAATTCTATTTCAAGAAAGGCTTGGATAATTGACTTAGAGGCAAGCAATCATATTATTTGTGATAGAGGATTTTTTTTTTTCCAACATGCACAAGAAATTAAATACACCTATTCTGTGCAATTGCCAAATGGGAACATCACTCATGTCACTTTGACAAGCACTGTCCAACTGAGTCATCAAATTACCCTTCAAAATGTTCTTTATGTTCCACAATTTCAATTCAATCTCATTTCTGTCTCCAAAATTTGCAAAGAAAATTTTTGCCAAATATTCTTCGATTCGACACTGCTTTTTTCCAAGCCCGTTCAACGACAAACTAATGGGCTTGGGTAGTCTTTCTAAAGGGCTTTATTTTTGGACTAGTTATCCTAGTCATTTTGATTTATCTTCAATTCCCCTTAATAAAAAATCGTTGTGTAATCCGTCTACCAACGATAACAGTTTTCTTATGTATTCATGAATGGGTCGTAGTGCATTCTTTCCTTACTCTAAATGTGAAATAGGCCCACTTGCAAAACAATCTCAAACTCCTTTTCCTTCTAGTACAACACGTTCCACTGAAATTTTTTCCCTGATTCATATGGATGTTTGGGGACCTTATCACACCTCACATCGAGATGGTTCACATTATTTTCTCACAATTGTGAACGATTACTCTCGTGCTACATGGGTGCTCCTGATGTAGTCGAAAGCACAAGTTGTTTCTCATCTAAGGATGTTTCTAATCCCGACCAAGAATCAGTTTAAGAAGACGATTCAACAAATTTGCACTGATAATGGGACATAATTTTTTAATAATGATTGCCATTCACTCTTTTTGTCCCATGGCATTCTTCATGAAAGCTGCTGTATTTATACTTCACAACAGAATGGGGTAGTAGAGCAAAAACATCACCATCTCTTGGAAGTCACCAGAGCATTGAAATTTCGGGGATTTATCCCAAAAAATTATTGGGGAGATTGTGTTATTACTACAGCTTATTTGATCAACCGGATGCCAACACGGATACTAGATGGCAAATCGCCTTTCAAATTGCTTTATGGAAAGAAACCGACATTGAATAATCTGAGGATTTTCAGCTGCTTATGTTATGCTACAGTAATGAGGCCTCGGGACAAAATGAGTCCTTGTGCTAGGTAATACATATTCATGGGATATCCAAATCTACAAAAGGGATATTGTGTCCTCAACATAAGAACAAGAGATTTTTTCATTAGTCGAGATGTTGTTTTTCATGAAAATGTCTTCCCCTTTCGTGAAACCTCATCCTTCCAAGACGACTTGGATGCTCCAACCAATTCCCATCAAATCCTAGGTGACAAAGAAGCATCCCCTGGCTATATCCTCACAGCGCCTCCAGAAGTAGGTCTTCATTCAACTTTACCTAACTCTCCTCCAGAAGAGGTTATGGATAGTGCCCCTGTAAACACAACCAACATGGAGGATACTTCTAAGACAAATGCAAAGGGACAGTCTCCATCTCTACCACTGACAACTCATCCATGTCGCTCAGGACAAGCTACAAGACCGCCATCCTGGACTAAAGATTATGTTTATGCTTCACTTAACTCACCAGGTATTTGCTATCCAATATCTTCTTACGTATGCTTTGATAAGCTTCGGTCAAATCATAGATGTTGCATTAGCCGTATTTCCGATGAGAAAGAACCATCTAGTTATGATGAGGCATCCAGAGATCCACGATGGCAACAGGCTTTGGCAGCAGAATTACAAGCATTGACTAATAACCACACATGGGAATTAGTCACTCTTCCTCAAAACAGAAAGTCCATAGGATGTAAATGGGTGTATAAGATCAAATATAGATTTGATGGATCCATTGAGTGTTACAAGGCTAGGTTGGTGGCTAAATGATATACCTAACAGGAAGGTTTCAATTATCATGAGACTTTTTCCCCAGTCGCTAAGGACGTCACAGTTCGTTCATTCTTATCAGTTGCAACTATTCATAATTGGTCTTTGCATCAGATGGATGTTCACAATGCCTTTCTTCATGGCGATTTAGATGAGGAAATCTACATGGACATTCCTCAGGGCTTACGGAG
The DNA here is from genome assembly GCA_017140475.1 of Eucalyptus fibrosa. Lineage (NCBI taxonomy): Eukaryota > Viridiplantae > Streptophyta > Magnoliopsida > Myrtales > Myrtaceae > Eucalyptus > Eucalyptus fibrosa. The sequence continues at coordinate 17,192,675 of CM029506.1, forward strand.
ACAGGGGGAGAATAGAGCATGTCATCTCCGCAAATCTCTTTATGGACTGAAACAAGCTTCAAGGCAATGGTATGCAAAGTTTGCGAATGCTCTCACAACTGCAGGCTTCAAGCAATCCAAGTATAATTATGCCCTATTCACATGGACTAAAGGTATGTCATCTATCTACTTAATGATATATGTTAATGACATCCTCATCATGGGAAATGACGAAACTATAATAGGGAGTCTTAAGAAATATTTGCATGCTACATTCCATATAAAGGACCTGGGAGCATCGAAATACTTCCTTGGTATTGAGATTGCTCGATCCAACCAAGGGATTTCTCTCAGTCAGCGGAAGTTTGTATTGGAGATCATTTCAGAAGCTGCACTATCAGGTTGCAAGCTAGCAGTCATTCCAATCAAGCAAAATACCAAATTAACCACAGTGGATTTTCTTGTAGGGACATCTCAGAATGATGATCCTATACTCAAAGATCCGACGAGTTATCAGATCTCGTTGGAAAACTCATATATCTGACTATGACCAGACCTGATGTTTCATATGCCGTGCAAACTCTCAACTAATTTATGCACAGCCCGAAGGAGTCTCACATGAATGCTGCCTTGAAAGTTGTGAAATATCTGAAGAAATGCCCAGGACTCGGGATACTTCTATCTAGAAATGTAACATGGAATTGACGGCATACTGTGATGCAGATTATGCAACCTGTCCGATGAGTCGAAAATCGATTACTGGCTTTTGTATTAAATTTGGGGAATCTCTTCTTTCATGGAAGACTAAGAAACAGGCGACGGTCTCATTATCCTCGGCTGAAGTAGAATATCGGGCTATAGCGAAAACTACATGTGGATTGTATGGTTACAAGGGTTACTTGGGGATCTTGGAATAAGGCTAAGAGGGCCAACAAAGCTATTTTGCCACAATGATGCGGCTCTCAAACTCGCAGCAAATCCCGTAATGCGTGAAATAACGAAGCATATAGAGGTGGACTGCAACTTCACACGAGAAAAGATTCAAGAGGAATCATCGAGACAAGAGGAATTGGAACTGCAAAACAACCTGCAGACATCTTCACCAAACCTTTATGTCAAAGACAGCATGCATATCTCTAAGCAAGCTAGGAGTCTTGGATATCTACAAGCCACCAACTTGAGGGGGAGTGTTGGAAGATATGCTGGATCTATTTTTGGTTATGATCATGCATTAGATCAATTAGGGATTAGATTGAGATATTGAATTGATTTGTAAAATATCTCTTTTCCTTTTATTCACGTATCTCTTGTATTATAATTACAGTGTGATGTACATTGAATACAATATAGAGAAAACAGAAAATTCCCCAAAACTCTACGATCACTCTTCCTTTCTTTGGTTTGTTCTTTGCTTCTCTATACCTTCTGACATGAACATCGAGCGACTGCTTTGATGCTCGCAAGATTATACTGGACGTTTTGACTGAGCTGCTTCCTTGATGACCCCAGAGGATCACGATCACAAGGGCATGGCTTCATGACTTTGTCATCAACTAAGAGGCACGGCAATGGGCCACAATCTCGTGGCAACACCAAAGGCGGAAAGTGCTCTCTCTCTCTCTCTCTCTCTCTCTCTCTCTCTCTCCAATTTGTGGCACATAACGTCAAAACTAGGTCTCTCTCTCTCCAATTTGTGGCACATAACGTCGAACCTAGGTGTAAACTTGTTCTCATGGGCTTAATTTAGGCCTTTTCCATGTAATGGGCTAAATTAAGCTCAAGATCTATTTTAATAATTCCCACAGGCTATTATTAGATTAAGTTAACCTCAATTTGGGCCATCTTCCCAAGCAAATTTCGCCTATTCGGTCCCCCAATGCTGGCCGAATTTTGTCCTACTATGTGGGCTCAATTTGTTCACTTTTAAGCTCATGACCATCTACCGCCAATCCAATGCTAATGCGACTAAATAGTAAATGTTCTTAAAACTATATGTTATACAATTTAATTCCGATATTTCTGTTTAGGAGTTAAAAACCATCCCTAATTTTCTATGCAATAAATGAATGATCGAGTCACCAAAATTTAGGTAACAACACACTTCTATATATAATCTAATTTATAAAAACCCATACCCATTAAGGTGAGAGCATGGAGTGAGTAAGTGCGGGATTGAGTAAATGCAACACAAATATGATGACCCAACCCAATTCATATCGACCCAACCAATACTACTAAAACACTTTTATATATAATCCTATTTGAAAAAAAAAATGTACTCAAATTATGGTGAGAACATGGAGTAAGTGAATACGAGATCAAGTAAAGGTGAGAGAGAGTAAAGAAAGAATAATAGAAGTAGGTTGGATATAAGTAAGTTTGGAACTTATTTAACGTCCATATTATTTTAGATTTAATCATTCTAAATCCATTTATAACCCATTTACTGAGTTAACACATATAACAATCTAATCCATCAAATATGAGTTAAGAAATGGGTCGATAACCCATTTTGACAAATCCACTTTTGAGTACCTGGACTGGTTTAGATTCCATTGTCACTTTTGAGTAGGTTAACATCTATGCCCGGAGAAATTAAAGCAACTTATGAAGGTGCAAGATTCAACGACACATGAGAAATGCAAATTGGACTGTTCATCTAGCCGAAAGTACAGGGTTCTGCAACAACTATTTGGACACGCTATTCTAACATGTATATTTATGTGTGGTTACTATCAAATATCATATACGTTTATGCGGATAGATGAAGTGTATCGAATTCCAATTTCTTTTCACTAATTAACAATCAATTTCTAAGAAATCTCAAATATTATATATTATTTAAACATTATGTAAAATTTTATGAGATCGTCGTAGCAACTAAAGGCGAGCATAGTTTTAGAGTAGAACCTGAAATCTGAGAACGTACTAGTAAGAACATATGTACACCTACACTCTTCGGGAGCCTTCGTGTCATGCTGGACACTTCAACATGCATCCGACACTCTTAAACACTCAGTTAACACATGTCGGAAAATCTAACACCTAGTCATTTTTTTCGATGCTCTTCCATACTCAAGTTGAAATTCTGACATACAAGTTCCAATATGCAAGGTCGATATTAAAAATTTTCAATAAATGAATGGTCAAAATATATATGTGAAAAAAAATAACAAATTAGAAAAGAATAAAAATCTAATATTTTCTTCTCTTCTCTTTTGACTCGTGATACATAATTTAACTTCAAGTTTTTCCCTTTTTCTTTGACACATCTGACACGTAAGTCTAAAATGTGAATTAATTTTTTTCTTTCCAAGATTTATGGATTTATTGAAATGGAGTTCAATTTGTCAAATTAAAACAATGAATGATATTAATAAATGGTGGATTAATGTTTTTAGTGTAAATTTATTATTGGATTTTATTATTATTTATTTGCGAATTTGCATCGATTAATTTGATTAAATAATTATACAAATGATCATTTTATTATTTATATATAAAATATATAATATACAACGTGCCAAAATTCTTTATTTTTTTAGAAATGTTATGTCATGTTGCGTATCACGTGTTGCGTGTTAGTGTCAGTGCTAATTAGGTGGGAACCCGTAGGTTCTAGATTCCAAGGTATGTAGGGTAGGTTCTAGGTTCCAAAAAATATGAATATGTTTGAATGGTTAGGTTCCAAGTTCTTAGTTGGAGGAATCTAGAACATGTAACTTAGAATCTTGAATAAGTTTTAATGTTTTTCTTGGTCCATGTCTTTGTGCGGTCCTCCAATATTTTATGCTGTTCAATGATGAGTATATAATCTGGAAGCACTAATTCAATTTTCGTTTTAAGACTAAGATTTTTACTTTATTAATGTTCATATTTTCCGTATCTAAATATAAGTTATAGTTAGTAAATTGTTGTTGACACTTAAATTTTGGCGACTTGATTATTTATTTATTATATAGAAAATTAGGATTAATTTCAAATTGCGTAGCATATAGTTTTAGGAATTTTTTTTATTGCATTTGCATTAGACCAACAACAGATGAGTTTTAATTTTACGAGTTGGGAGATAGGCATATTTTAGATAGGATTTGTTCTAATATTCGATGATATGACGAGATATTTTTCATATATTTAGGCAATATATACACCAAGGATACATTTCTTAGTAGAAGGGAAGGTTTCGGATGAAATATTGAAAAAAGATAAAAGAGAATATTGCACGTAGGAGCATATATCTCGACAATATATTTGGGAGGCTACGGGTGAGCAAAATTGATTTCCATGCATATTAAGAAAGGAAGTTTGAATCCGGTATGGGGAGATAGGAAAAATTGAAAAAAGGAAATGAAATATTCAAAAAAAAAAAACCCATTCTTGACTCTTACACAAGAAAGTGGAGGCCACACATTGAATATACAGCCACAATATAGAGAGAAAAACACACGTGAAAGAGAGAGAGAGAGAGAGAGAGAGAGAGAGAGAGAGAGAGAGAGGAGTGTTTGGATGAGCCTCTCGCTGTAGTGGCCTTGCCAACCCAACGGCTGAGCTTTACATCACTTGATGTCGTTCGTGCCACCACAAGGCCATGATCCACTGTAGCACCTCCTCATCGACAGTGAAGCCATGAGGTCATGCATGAACTGTTCCCTTGAGATCGTATTGTCACGCCCCGAACCCCGAGCACGTGCCATCCCTTAGTGATCGATAAAATTTGCGACTTCCCAGAACGAGTCACTAACCCTTTCATTTTATTGCACATGCAGAAGCAAATAATGAATCCCCCGATAGTAACCATCTCAAGATAAAAAAGTAGGACGGCGGATTTACAAACAAAACATGCTTTTATAAACCAAGTGAGTCATATACAAAGTCTATGACCAAGAGACTACAAAAGACTAGCTCTCCAAAAAGGAGCGGTCCTAACTGACCTACACTTTGGATCCCCTTTAGCTCAACTCCAAAACTTCCACTCTACGGCCCTTAAAATTGAGCCCACGACAGGGTGAGATATAAATCTTAATGAGTTCACGCTCTAAACCCCGATTAGGAAGGTAATACGCCCAGAGGTGCCCTAACCACACAATCACGCATTTGGTATAGAGGACTTACCTCACCTAAAATCCATCCTGCTCACAGATAGCCATACCAATATGAGCAATAATTAAGCTCCAACAACTGGAATGCCACACTAAGTTCTCAAATCAACACAAGGGTCCTGATTATAGGGCCAAATCATTATGACATGTCCTATTCAATGTCACACAAATTTTGTCCCATAATCCGGCGTAGATATTTCACTCAACACGCGTTCCAATTGATAATTACGCCCACTCTAGGGCATGGCCTACTTGAAGTTCGGCGGTCTACTAACATAGTCAGGTATCGTCTTGTGACATCCCTATTTTTTCTCAAGTTTATTTTCAGTCAATTGAGTCGGGCGATTCATCTGTGCATATAGTTCGTTTCTCAGAGTTGGCCACTCACGAGAGAACTAGTCTATTGAGTGAAGTAATTAAGGAATTTTACCGCGTCAGACTTGGGGACTGATCACCCTCGGGTCGGATGCAAGAAAATTTCCCCCAAAAGCTATTCAGTGGACTAGGCACGCTAAAATCGCACTAGAGTGAAATTAACCTTGAAATTGAAATTGAATTCTGAAATTTGAAAGTCAAAGGGGTGTTGCAAATCTTATTAGGAACATTGGATTAATCCATGGACTTTAATTTGGACTCAATTAGAAGAGAATTGATGGAAATTGAAATAATTAAATGTGCAAGAACTTGGACCCCGGCGGAAAATGAATTGGACCTATTGGAAGATGTTGTGAGGATTTGAGTTAGTGGAGAGTGACATCAGCAGGTGATGTCATGGTGGAGGCCAAAATTAAGGAGAGCTTGACAAGTGTCACAAGCCGATTGGCTCACCAAAAGTGGGGGTGTCCCATCCACTTCATCTTCAACCTCTAGCACCTTGGGAAGGGGAATTCGAAATTGGGAGAGGGAGAGAAAGGATCCGGTGATTTGCAGCTGGTTCGTCCACCTTCGTCGCTCGCTCATCGCACGCCGTCGCCGCCTCGTCCGCCGACGCACGCCGCCGCCGTTCGCCGCTCGTCCGCGTGCAAGGTCCCGGGTGCGAGCTCGTCGCCATCTCCTCGCCCGAGCTGCTGGTCACCGTCCGCCGAAGCTTCCGTCACCGCCGACCGTCCGCTCAAGCCCCGCCGGTTGCTGCTCAAGCGGTCGCCGGTTCTCCTCCGCCGTTCTCCGCTCGTTTGCCGGCGTTCCGCCACCCCTTTCAAGCTGGTTAGTTGCTGGAAAGAAAACCAGCAAGATCTAGCATCTTAGGAACTCCTTTTGGTCCCCTATAAGTGCTCATTTGGTCTTGATCCGTGTAGGTTTGTCGTCGGCGTCGTCGTGCTCTTCGCCGGAGACCCGTCGGAAAGTGATTCCGGTGAGTTTACCTCACTAATCCGCGATTAGCGAGTTAATGATGCCTTAAGTATGTTTAACTTAAGTTGATTGTGATTAGGTGGATAGATTGGCTTAATTAGTTGTGGATTATATTAAGAGGATTTATTAAGGTAAGTGGTGTTTAGTTTAATGGTTAAGTATGTTTATTTTTAAATAAACCTTGATGTGACTTAAAGGAGTTTATTTATGATTTAAATAAATGCTTCGAAATTGTTGGTTTATTTAATAATATATCTTATTCTGAAATTCATTAAAATATTATAAATAAATAAAAACTCAAAAAAATTTATTTTGACCCTAGTTGCTCAGAATTTCGTGCCGACCGTTGCATGATTGGTTGTGGCGAATTGAATGTGATTTCGATTTATGAGGGTTCTTTACAAAATCCTAATGTTGAAATTGAGGGGCGATTGGCCGTGAATACCACCTATTAGAGGTCGTGCCCGATGAGGCCGTGAATACCACCTATTAGAGGTCGTGCCCGATGAGGCCGTGAATACCACCTATTAGAGGTCGTGCCCGATGAGGCCGTGAATACCACCTATTAGAGGTCGTGCCCGATGAGGCCGTGAATACCACCTATTAGAGGTCGTGCCCGATGAGACCGTGAATACCACCTATTAAAGGTCGTGCCTGATAAGGCCGTGAATTACCACCTGATTACAGGTCGTGCCGAGTGGGGCCGGGATTGCCACTGGTTATTAAGCCTTCCTATAGGGCTGTAATTGAAAGCGTTGATTGATTTTCTAGAGTGACATGTAATCGGCCAAGCCGATTGATCGCTGAGACGATCCAGATGGTTGAATTTCCCTAATGATGTGATTGTATTTCCATTGTTGAATTATTAGACTTGCACATGGTTGAATTATATAAACTGTGCTAACCTGCAGCTGAGGGCTAAGACGAGGTAAGTCTTCTTGATGTCGTGGTTAAGCTACTTTGAGGCGTATTTACTTTCTAATAGGGGTTTAGGAGGGGTGAACTTGCTGAGACAAAGTCTCATCCCAGTTTGGGGAAAAATATTACAGGACCATAGATGGCAAGACTCCCAGAGATGAGTGGTCTACCGTCGGAGATCAACCAGACGACGGAGAGTGCTCCTGACCTCGGGAGTCCTTGGGTCTACCAGCTGATTAGGACCCTCATCTGGGTCCAGGTGAACGTGCATGATAGAGTACCATACATGTTTAGGGCTTGGTTTCGTACCGGAGCAGATGGTGTTAGGGTCGGCCCTCTAGATAGCATGGATATTCCGCTGGCAGTCTTGAATGCCATCCTGGGTGAAGGTGTGGCGGACCTTCCTACCGGTGGAGTGATCAACGCCTCGCCCCCGCAATCTTGGATGTCAGATCCTGAGGACGTGGGATCGTCCATTGAGGCTGACCTGTAGTTCTAGGGTGGTTGATTGTCTTTTGGCGGACTGATCCTTGCTATGTAGGCTGACCCCCTTTTTTGATGCACATAAACTCTAACCCATTTTTGGTGCATATAGCCTCCGGATCCTGTTGATGTATGTAAGACTTTGATTGTCGATGATGTATGGAATTATGCTCGTTTGATTTTGAATTAATTCTTCCTGTTGTCCTATCCCGTGAGTTTCTGTCAGGGGTTTCTTAAAACGTTCCGCATGCGCATAATAATTTTAAATATTGGGGTCGGCGACACTACCTGGGAATGTCGCGTTTGCATGACCATGGCGGGTTGTTCCACGTGTCTCGGGGTTCGGGGCGTGACACATCTCACCCCATTGAGTACAGCTACGTCTCTCAAAGACAACTTTCTCGAAAGAGCATAAGTTCATAATCTACTACGACCCGAAACCCAATTAGCGGGTAGCCCATATAAGGTAATGTTCATCCGACACAGTTCAGGGACGGGTTCTCTTAACCAACACACGACCAATCAATCTTAGCCCAAAACATCGTGCATTGCACTCAAATGCCTCAATTAAAATAGTGTTCCTGACTTATTTTCTTCTTATTAAAAACTTCCGATGAAAAATAGTCGTGTGTGGATACACGATCAGATTGGACCCGGAAAATTCATGACCTTCTTTTCAAAATCCCACTGTTTTATATAGTATATAAAACCATTTTTTGTGTTAAAACCCGACACCTAGGATTTTCTGAATAAATGTTGAATTTCACAATTTTTGGAATTAAACACTCAAAATTCCAATCAGCACTCAATTTGCACAAATTAACGCTCAATTGCAGAAATTAACAACACCATTGCAATTAGCACGAAATTCCGATCATCGGCTATCTCGGTCTAATTTCTGGAAAATATTTAATAATTAAACTAATTACACTTAAATAAATCTAAACACCCCTTAAACGTCATTAGCCTACTAAGAAGAGTTTAGTGTATAAACTCATTAGTTTAACGCAAAAATAGATTCGTAATGACAATGACGCAAGGGCGACCGAAACTCGAGCCTACAGCTGCGCGGGAGGTTGGTGGTGTGGGTGTTGCTAGTGATCGACGAAGCACGGGCAGAACAACAAATTACGAGTGAGAGGGTGAAGGAATTCTGGGTTTTCCTCGATACAAGCATTGCTGAAAATGGAGAGAGACCGAAAATTTTGGGCGCCGAGAGAATGGAACAACCCCGTGCGTGAGAGGGAAAAGTGAGGTCTTCGTGGGTTATTTTTGTTGACTTTAAGAGTCAACAATGGGCTGATTCGGTGGCTCTTCGGGCGAGCAGCAGCCGGTGAAGACGTGGCCCTTCCACCGAATATCCATCTCCACGTATCTCTTCCATGCAATGAGCGTGGCCGCTGCATGCCTCAAGTCTTCCCTTGCGTTTTAAGAATGACACGTCTCGGTCAATCTGGCAAAATTTTGGGACTTCGGCTTGCTGAGGAGGGTGAAGAAAACGTGGCCGCACTTCTTGGTTGAGCGTTCCTTTTAGTCGACTCCCACGAGGGACATGTGCACGAGCTGAAAAAGCAACCGCGTGCATGGCTGTGCATGGGTCAATACTCCTCCTTTGGTTGACCATTACCTGTACGTGCATATGGCTGAAGAATTCGATGTCTTCATGTCTTCACAAGGGAGAGTAATGGGCGTGGCTGTATGGTTTTGCATGGTCTAATGTGACTGAAGTTTCGGAAGTCTATGTCTCCGTGTGTATAAAAAGCTCACTTGGTAAGGCATCAATGCCGAAGATGTTAGCCTTGCGCGTGACATCGTGCAAAGAAATTCCTAAATGAGGTACTATCGTGAGAACACGACGTTTTAATACAATGAGTGTGGTGACGAAATGGCATCCACAAGTGGTGCCAACGACGTAATCCGACGACAAATTTGTCGACCCGTCTCAGATAATTACATATCCGAGGTCCGGCGAAATCTGGATATCACACATATGGGGCTGTCAAGGAAGCAACCACGTCCGAGATACACACGGCCATTTTGAGAGGCTTCACACAGATTCAAAGGGAGCGGGTCTTTCTCTCTGGGTCAACTTTAGAGGCTGCACAAGCATAAAGGGACAAAAAGAAAAAGCTAATCCACATCGCATACGTGCACGCCACGGCAGCACGATCGTGTCCGAAACATCCTGGCGTCGCACGCAAGACACCATCAACCATTGCCGTCATGCTCTAAATTTCATGGGCTCTCTTCGAAACTGGCAAACGCCGTCTTGTCTTGTGATTCCTACGAACCCAGCGTTGACTAGTCACGCACCAAAGTGAACAAGCCCGAGCCGAGAGTTTCTCGCTCGAGCCGTGATACTTTCACCTGCCCGTGACCGGCGACGACATCCCTATTGTTGTCCACGACAACGATGGAGCTGCTGTCTTGCCATACAACCTCGACAACCTGCTGTCCTGACGTGAGTCACCCAATCGACGTTGACGCCGAGCCTAAGCTGCAATTGAGCTTGTCCTTGAACCGAGCGATCCCCACAAACTTTCTGTTTTGTAGGTCCATTGGCTTGCCACCGCCACCACCAAGCTAATAGCCATCACCACTGCGATCCATGCCAAAGTGTAGACCGTGAGCCATTATCGAACATCACTACGAGCCATCGCTGGTCCCACAATCCGACGGGTCCAAATTCAGGAACGATATTGGCAAATAGGTAAAGATATTATCCAAATTTAATTTGGTTATTTCCTTACTTAATTCGTGATCAAATTCAAATCTTTGAACTATATATCTTCCCGAAAAAAAACTTTTGAAATTAAGGATTATTCCCTAATTTCACGACGTGAATACAATTGAGAGTCTGATTTTATGCGCAAAATATGACTCGCAATTGCATAGAAAAATTGCCAATCCGATCTCACGGCCAAAATTTGATTCATGATTTCGCTAAAAATTGGTCAATCCGATCTCATGGGCGATATACAATTCGTCAATTTAAAAATTAAGCAAACACAAATGATATCATGCTTGATTTGTTGCCGTGTTATTTTTTTAATTGATTTTGTTTCCGTAAAAGAAAACCATGAAATATATATATTTGAGTTAAATTAGGCTCATGCTAGAATATTGCCAGTTTTAGGATAATTTGCATATTTAGATTAGGCATTTTATTTATTTGGATTTTTGAAATAAAAACACCAAAAACATTAATTGAGGATGTTATATTTTATTTTCATTAATTTAAATTGCATGTTCAATTATTAGGCAATTTTAACTTCGAATTTTATAAAAAATGAAAAGAAGACATAAAAAAAATATAATGCTCATGTCACCTAGAATTAGGTCATTCCGTCATCTAGTCATTGCATGTTTAGGATCATTTGAGTGCGTGACATGTTAGGATAGTTGCATTTAATATTTTCTTGTCATTAGATCATGTTAAATAATTAATGATGTGTGACATATAACTTGCATGATAGGTTACGTGTCATTTTAGTTAGACATTTGGGTGTGTCATTGCATTGTATTCAACGTAGACTAAGTTTCATTTAAATAAGAGAAAATCGCATGTTAATTAGAAATCATATCTAGGACTGTTGATGTGAATTCTAATCTAACATTATAGATACTTTCGTTGCTATGAGGTAAGTCTCATAATTTATTTATTATTTTTGAGTGTTAAATTGGTGGTTTACACACATGCATGATCACATGTTAGAAAAGTAAATTAAATTCAATTCAAGCTGCCTATAAAATATTTTTTCGGAATAAAAGAAAAATGTATCAAAATTAAAATTAATTCATAATTAAATCTTGCGTAATCAAGTTCTCGAACTTACCATCTCTGCTTTGCAAAAATAAAGTAAATCTCTTGTTACTTTATTTAGGTTTCTAATCGACCAACCAAAAATGGATCAGTGGCGACTTTTAATTGAAAAACCATTTGCATGTTAAGAACTTAAACCTAAGTCACGAATTGGTATGAGCTTAAACCATTTGCATGTTAAGAACTTGAACCTAAGTCACGGAGTTAAGTTTAGACTTAATAATCCATTAGCCAAACTCTGAAGTTAGGTCGCAACAATTGTAATGGTTTAAATATAAATATAAATAAAACTTAGGTAGACCCTAGAACCTGTGATAGTGTAGATTCTAGGTTTTAAGTATACGGGTAGGTTTCAAGTTCCAAAAAATGACGAACCTATTCTAATGGATAGGTTCAAGATTTCAGGCAGAACCCATACAAAACCTGGAATCGCTCACCCCTAATAGCAACGGGCCGTGTCCGAATTGGTGGTTGATGGAAGCAAATTTCAGTTGAAACTCACTTTCTTAATTTTGAAATTATTTATTCGTCGGACAATGCCCGGTCAAAATAAGAATGATAAGCAAAAGCAAAACCTTATTTTCCCGGATAGCACGCGTCCTGGCGTCACTGGTGATGCAAAATAAGAGAATTGTATCATCACCCCCTTGAACGTTCGCCTCGCTGCTGCTTCCGTCGCTTATCACTCCTCTTCTTCTTCTTATAAATCCACGTCTCGTTCACCTTCTCCCCACGTCCATCGTCGATTATCGGAGGGAAGAATATTCTTATTCATAGCAATGTCTGGTCCACAGTGCTGCACGAACCCGCCGGCCCTTGATCCGAGTAGCGGAGCAGGACGCGTGGAGCAACTGGGCGGCCTCGACGCCTATGTGGTCGGCTCGCAAGACTCCAAGCTCGCGATCCTCCTCGTGTCCGACGTCTTTGGTGCGTAATCTTGCGCTTGTGGAAGTTGTCTCCTCTTCTTTTTCCTTCCTGTTTTGTTTTAGATCTTGGCTTCGCAATAAGAAGCGGGCTTCGTTTATTGCCGTCCGATAGGATTTTTATAGGAGGGGTTTAGTGACGAGTGGTTTCCCGTTTCCTTTTTGAGGCTGTGGGCAATGAGACTTGAGCTTAATGTCGATTGAGGAAGGTCGACTTGTGATGGAAAAAGACTAGTTGCCGTCAATTGTTGACGTCAGTTTAGTTCTCCTTTCCTTCTTTTGTAAAGTGGGTGTGTATTCACAGTTTTCCAATCTTTTTCTTGAAACTTTCCTCTCTTTTTTTTTTCTGCATTCTCGACTCTGGAAGTTGTAATGTGGAGACAGGGTGGATTTAATTCACTTTGTCGTTGGCCAGAGAATGTGTATTACTCCTTGTCTCGTATACATGGTATTCTAATTTGATATCTGGGTATTGATGATGCAGGGTATGAAGCTCCGAATTTGAGGTAACAGACCATTTGCCATTAGCTGGATTCCTGAATATGTTCATCGGAGAAGTATGACGGATGATTTTCTGTCATGTTTGGATAATAACAGTATCTGGTGTTAATTCTGACTTCTTCCTAAAACTTAACCGTCGCAATGCTTCCGAATTTGCAGGAAACTTGCGGACAAAGTTGCCGCTGCTGGTTTCTATGTGGTTGTTCCTGACTATTTCTGTGGAGATCCCTTTGCACCTGAGAATCATGAGAGGCCTGTTATGGTTTGGCTAAAAGACCATGGAACTGTATGTTCTCTTTTTTCTCATAAAATCTTAAACTTCTAATAGAATTCACATGATCCACCTAAGAGAGAAAAGAATATAAGGATGGGCTAGGATTTTTTATACAACGGAAGTAATATTATCTCTACAGTTGTTTGTGTACTTTCTTCTTTGACAAGGTGGTATGTCATGACTAGATTTGTCTTACATAGACCAAAACCCTAAAAGGAATGTCTAAATGACCAAATAAGCTGGTGAATAGTTAAGGGCCCCCTCTGTCCAATATGGGACTTGATGTATCACAAACTCTTCTAGTTAAAACACTTACTTCCTCGTCAGTGTCAGATCATATCCCTGAGCAAATTTCCACTATCAGATGTGGGACTCGATACATCTTGCCCCTTGCTATCATAAAAGCCTTTTAGGAGTTGTACCTTACCGAGCCCCCTTGCTGACGATCACTCCCTGCTTTCATCCGATTGGCTAGGGGCCTAGTCTATCTTGAAGCCACATGTCTACCGGTCGGGGTTCTCCTCTGATACCATGTGTGTAAAACCACCTGAATCCACCGTGTCAAGCCCTCAAAAGAGTACTCAAGTAACCAAAGAAATTGTTGACTATCTGTGGAGTAGGTCTTCCTCTTCCTTATGAATCACTCAAGAAAACCTCTCAAGTAGACATGCGACTCAAGGATGGATTATGCTGTTGATCTAATTAGGGCGGAGAGTGATTGTCGAGACAAAAGAACTCTAAAAATGGACAGCTCCTTGTAGGCATATAGGATAGCAAAGGAACGAGAATGGATCGAATGACACCATTGTTGCAGGTCATTGGCCAATATCGATGAGAATGTCGATGTTTTAAGTGGAGAAATTTGTGACTCCCCAATTTACGCATGAGATAGAAGAGACCTTTTTGATTGATTCATAAATTAGCCACTCCCAAACAAACTCCATTTTGTATGGTTATTTGAATACTCCTTTTAGTGGCTCGGCTTACTTGGATTAGGCTTGTTACATAGTGACTGACTTTAGAGAGTTTTATAGCTCCTACGGAGTGGTCTTACATGCTTGATAGTTTGGAGCTTGTAGTCTTGTAGATTGAGGACAATAATGTCGGTGGAGCTTGGGGTCTTATAGCTTGTACAAAGGAGCTTTTGTCGTCAAATGTTTTTGGTGTGGTAGACCTCCTATACTCTTGAGTATTCACCGACTGGTGAATTTTTAATTACGCCGTGGATTATCTTTGTCCCATTTAAAGGGTTTTTCATGTATTCTCGATGTGTTGTTCTCGTCGCTAGTGTTTGGTTTGTTTGAATTTCATTTGAACTCATCTAGGTGAGGAAAGTGCATGCTTCCTTAAGATATCTCTTTTGCCTAAACCTAAACACCAATTTACAGGATAAGGGATTCGAAGATACAAAACCAGTTATTCAAGCTCTGAAAAGTAAAGGCATAGCTACAGTAGGAGCGGCAGGCATCTGCTGGGGTGGTATGTGAAGCATATCTTCAGGCCATGGGCCAAGATATCAGACAAAAGAATTTCTCTATATAACATTTAATTTTGTTTTATCTCATAATATTGCTCTTTATGCTTGTTTATCTTAAAATTTCTTCTCTCTTCAGGTAAGGTTGCGGTTGAGTTAGCCAAGTGTGAGCTCGTCCAAGCTGCTGTGCTGTTACACCCTACATTGGTCACTCTTGATGATATCAAAGGTATGTCTTTGCCGTTTTGCCACTGTACAGAGACGTCATAACTTTATGATATACATACCAAGTTGAAGTACTACAAAAAAATATGTATGCACGTCAAATTTGCTGATTGGTCTGTCGGCAGGTGTCAAGGTTCCTATTGCTGTGCTAGGCGCTGAGATTGATCAGATGTCTCCACCTGAACTCCTCAAACAGTTTGAAGAGGTGCTCTCTGCTAAGTCCGAGGTAAGAAAGCCAGTTGCTTTTTATCAATGTATGAGTATGCCTTGCTGATAAATCTATAATTGTTCTAGATACTAAAACTATTTGAACAGTTGATGGCGCTTTACATTTTCGACAAATGGAAAATTGGTCTTCAAAGATAAAAAGTTCTTTCTCGTAAGCTGACACTCGACGAGGGATAAGTAGCATAGTCCCATCTCTCCATTGTCCACTACGAAAGCCCAACGTGTTGGACTTTTGATTGCCATTTAAAGACAAGACAAGACAGGGCGAAGCTTTTTCATCAGATGCAGATAACCTTAATTTCTTAATGTTTTTTGGCCAGAACATATTTTGTTACCAAAACTTTCAATTTCCAGCAACATGGTGAATAAATTATCTTGTCTGCTAATGAGGTTTTGCGCTCGTTCACTAGAAATTTTTTCCCTCGCTAAGTGATGCTCGAAATCATAAATCGCTGTGATTTGTGGGTTCTCAATGGCTCCTTCCACACTAGGAATTTCTTCTTGAACTGAATCCTACTCCCGTCTGTGTCGTAGTCTCTCGTGTGAGAAGTTTGGATGTAATACTCTTTTATTCCTGTCGTGCAGATTGATGCATTCGTGAAGATCTTTCCCAAAGTTTCTCATGGATGGACGGTGAGATACAAGGTCGAAGACGAAGCTGCTGTGAAGTCTGCGGAGGAGGCTCATTCGGACATGATACAATGGTTTGTGAAGTTTGTCAAGGAAGAAACCACGTTGCACCTGTAGTAAACTGGAAGTAGGACGTGATTATTTAGCATGATACGCGAGTTGTCAAGTACTTTATTTCTCCGGTCTCGGTTTGTCTATATTTTATGTGGTGTGATGGGTAAGAGCAATAAAGAATAATGTGGAATAAGGATATTAGAAGTGGCAAAAGTTATGTACGGCATTCACTTTAGTGTTAAAAGTTTTTACCAGCTTACTTAAGTATCAAATCGAAGAAAAATGACCACTTAAGTACCAACGACAATAAATTTCGGCCAAATTGATTACGTGACACTTAAATAAATAAATTATAATATGACTTGGCAAATTTTTTAAGAACTTTAGTCCACGTGGCATTTTCACATAGCGTTCTTGGCACTGAATTGATTGCTTTTTAACAACGATTACTATTGAAGTGATCACTTTAAACAAAATTTGGCACTCAAAAATCCCTATTTACAACTTTTGGAGGACATCTTTTAGGGTTTATATGCTGACTAGGCATGCCTGCGAGTCATGTAGGACTAAGAAATTAATAAAATATAATCACATCGAATTTCCGACAACCTATATCTGAATTGACACTCGTTCTTTCAAAAAAAGTGGCATTTAAATGATCCGAAAAAACTCTTGACATTAAGTGAGAGTTGTACATATGACATTTCTAGTGTATTTATCCCAAATAATGTCAAATGCGGAGTTCGAACATTCGTTGCTTTCGGCGTAAGAGCTCTTGCATAAGCATCCAGCTGATACGGTCGCAGTTCAATTCCACTGTCTTTTTTCTAATGCTAGGCCTCCGTAACAATGGTAAAAGATGAGAAAATATTGCGCGGACTATTTATGCCTTACAACTGGAATCGCTTAATACACTTGAAATATGGGGATGGACAAATTTTTTGTTATATTGATGAATGAGCTGTTCCATGTAGATAATGTCATTATTCAGTTTTCATGCAGAATCTTCACTTTTTCATGAGAAATCTATAAAAAAGCTATATAGGGGGAAAGCATATTACAAGTGACATAACTTTTGATGATTATTACTTGAGTGATATAACATTTCACTAGATCGTTTGAGCACTCAAGTGAAGAATTGAAAAGTTATGATATTTAAATAAGTACCGTACAAAAGTGACATATATTGGGTAAATTTAGATATACTTTCAAGTGATGGATAAGAGACGAGTCATCTACATTTAAGTTCAATCGTTGGTGATTGAACCAGGCTATTGAAGTCAAAGGGTGCGGGCCTGTGGGTGATTGATCCCAAGTTCAAGTCCCTCTACCCTCCATCTTACAATATCCTTGACTTATATGGAGGCTAGTACGTGGGGCTAGGCCAGTTCTCCTCCGATTGGTGCCTGACCAATTGGACTTTTGTAGTGCGATCGATGCAAGAATCCGAGTCATCCCAAAAAAAAAAAAAAGAGTAGCTAAGGTTTGGTTTTTACTAATGGATTGATCGATGGTTATGGCGGGGGTATGAGTGAATTTTCAAAAAATGGATTTTTCAAAAAGCATAGATTATTTTTTGGAAATTTCGTCAATGGAATCATTTTTTGATAGTTAATTCTTTTGGGAAAAATAATTCCTTCAAATTCAATAAGAAACCAGATATACTAAAATTACCATGCTTCAAATCATATGTTAGTTTGAACCGTTTTGTAGCTCATATTAAAGGCTTGCACTTTTTCCACCGCTCTTTGGCTTCTGACATCCATTTTTATGTTGAACTGACTATACTATCCCTTGTAAGTCCCACTCTTGACTTAAGATTATTTCTTGTCTTTTTTTCTTCTTTTTCTTTTGTTTCAATTTTACTGGAGGACAAAACTACTTACGTCCCTTTCAAACAACTTTTTTTTTCCCTTGTCACTTCTTCCACACCAATTACATTCAACATTTTCTTCATTTTTTTCTTCTTCTGAACTTATTCTCCATTAAGGTTAATGCATGCATTATACACATTTTTTTTTTTCATTATACAATTTTGTGTAGTGCAGTTACTATGGAAGACAACATTATTTTTAGTTTAAATGTATTTGTTGATGATGAAACTATGAATGAAGAACAACAATTAATAATGTTAACAAGTTCATTTGAAACTTTCCCAAGTAATTTTCTAACACAAGACGATCGTTTCAGTAGTGTGCAAACACATCCTCTTGCCCAAGATTATGTTTTCCCTATAAAAGTGTCAATGAGAGACAAATATGTTCTTTTTGGTCGCAATAAGGGAGGTAATTATTGTGATCAACATGATATTTCTATTGAATGTTAGAGAAGAAAAACCGGATCTCGTTTAATTGACTATCCCTTTGACATATATTGCTATAAACAATAGAACAAATCAAGATCACTCAAAATATTTTATGTATCACACAATAACTAATTAAAAATTTGATTATTAGATTTACTTGATAAAATGAAAATTGAGTAGTTAAAACACGCAAATTACAACATAATGACATGTATTTAAATTACAATTAAACGAAATGCATAATAAATCCTCATATTAAAAAAAATATACAACTCATTAACACAACAAATAGCTTTTTTTTTTTTTTTTTGGTCAAATAATTAGTTAGCTATCTGTTGAATAATTTATTTTAAAAGAGGTACACATATTTTATTTCAAATGGAGAAAGAAAAGGAAAAAAAAGTAATAATATTAAATCAAGAGTAGGCCCCATATTTAACCTTAGTAAATATTGCTTCAAAAAATTATGGGCAATTTCATTTGAAACAAAAGAATAAAAAGGGGGAAAAAAAAGAAGAAAGAAAGGAGTAATCTCAAGTCAAGAGTATAACCCGCAAGGGACAATATAATCAATTCAACATGAAAGGAAATGACAGGAGCCAATAAAAGGATGGAAATAGCACAAGCCTTAAAACCCAAAAAAATGAACAAAAGAAAAACGGGTTGTCGGATAGACCTTGAAATTGGACAAAAAAAGTAGGATAGGTTGTAGGGTAGATTTCAAGGCAAACAAGATAAGTTCCAAATTCTAAAAACTGTAACGAATTCTATTAGGGTAAGTTTCAAACCTACAACCTATTCACTTAAAAATCGATAACCCTTTCGTAGTACTTCCTTTGGCTTCAATCGTTGCCTTAAGGACTCAAGCAACATTTTTAAGGTCGGTTCGTCCATCAACTCTTTTGGAGCTGCGGGTGGTCATGTGCCGAACCAGAGGCAGCATGTGCTTGGCCGTGGAGGTGGACCGGAGGCAAAGGAGCTGCGTCGCGTCTCCATTTATATAGGGGTAGACCTCCAACGACGGCCAGTTTTCTTTACAGGTCGTGTCCAGCAACTTGTCGGACCTTGAATTCGGTTCCCCTCAGCAGTAGCAGATGGTATGCTTCCAATAGTAAATTCTACAGTTGTCCTTACAGTGGAACTTGCTTTCACTAATTATTACTCTGCTGAGTAAAATATCTCACAAATTTGCGGGGATTGCATTTAGACAAAAAATGTCTCTATCACAGAGTGAATAATGACACATGACACGCATGTAGTCATAGCCTGACCAAAGTTCGAGCCATGGTGAGTCGAGGGGTCAACTGAGATGCACTGTTTTGTTCTATTTCCTAGACTTTCTGGATCAATCAGACAGACTCATGTCCTGGACGAAGAAGAACGAGTGGCTGAAAAATACATGAAGAGGTAGCTAGACCTTAAAGGGGTGCAGCTTTAACTCGTGATAGTTTGAACTAGTGGCTGTAGATTGTCCGGAACGTATGAGAGAAGCAACTATCCCTAGTTCTGTCGGCAATAATTTGCTGGGGGAGTCGGTGGATGAAGGCTATGAAGGTAGAAGAAGCCGGCCTACAAATCAACCCTCCCATCCTCCATCTCCATCTGTATACACAGACAAACAAAACTCAACTGCTGCTTCCTTTTGTAGCACAACTATTTAATGAAAGCTTCCCTTCCTTTGTGCATTTGTTATCCCTAGGTGAGTCTTGTCCCACGTTCTTACACACCGGCATAGTGTGGAAAATTATCAAAAAAAAAAAAAAAAAAAAACTTAAATCTATTATGCCCATGTCAATTCAATTTTAAATTCAATTATACCAATTAAGTTATAAACCTTTTAGAATTTTGTTAATTTAGTCCTTTAACCAATCTTGATTGGAAATTTTTAACATAAATGTTGGTCATTTTATCTCGACACAATCGACACGAACAATTTTTACAATTTAAAAAATGTTAATTTTTAATATTTTATTTTTACTTCTTTTCTCTTTTCTTTCTTTTTTCCTTTTTCCTTCTTCCTTTGCTAGTCACCAAACCTTGGGTTGACCTAATCAGCCTTAGACAAGGCTTGAGCTCGTCGAAATTGGCAAGCTTAACCTCGATAGAATCTATTGAGCTTGAGCCTCCCTAGCCTTGAGTGAGGTAGAGCCTTGATCAAGGGTGGTGAGGTTTGATCTTGCTAGGATCGAGCAAGGTGGATCCTCGCCAGTCATGGGCAAGGCTTGACCTCATTGAATTTGGCGAGATGGAGTCGGACATGAGGCTTGCAAGGTCAGCCCTCTCCTATGGTTGATCATCAAGGCCCAATATTGGCAGAAGAAGAAGGAAAAAGGAAAAGGAATGAAAGAAAAAAATAAATAATATAAGATAAGATAATTATTAAAAATTCGATCTTTTAAAAAAATTAAAAAAATTGTCTACGTTAGCAATTTGCAACCAAAATTGATTAGAATAACTAAATTGACAAATTTTCAAAAGGTTTATGACTCAATTCACACAATTAAAAGATTTATGAATAAATTAGTACAAATGCTATACATTTAAGATTTTTTTGGTATTCTTTTCACACATTATGTTTCTAAAAACTAACGACTCCAAGTTTTTTTTTTTTTTTTTGGTCAGAAACGAAGGAAACTAGATTAACGTAGAGAAACCATTACATCCGGCGGCGATAGCATCCGCGCAAATAAGGTCTACCAACTGAAAAGGGGGAAAAACAGTCCAACATTGGACAGAGGAAAAAGGAACATGGGCCTTGGCAGCCCAATCAGCAGCAACATTGGCCTCCCTCCAGCAGTGCCCTAGCGAGAGATTAGGGAAATTGGAGAGTAAAGAAGCGGCTTCGAGGAAGAGGGACCGAGCTTCCCATGGCGGCTTGCGGCGAGATTGGAGGACCTCAACCACAATTTGGCTATCAGATTCAAGAACAATCAGAGCATCTGAGAAGGCCTTGCGCTGGAGATGTTGTAGGGAGAAGGACACCGCTTGGATCTCAGCTTGAAGGGCAGACGAAGCAGGGAAGCACCTGGAAAAGCCATCGGTAAGTCTTCCTTGATGGTCTCTGCATATACAGGCCATTGTACCTTCTCTTGATCCAATCTTATACGACCCATCTACATTAACCTTCAAGGAGCCTGGATCTGGAGGCCTCCAAAGAGATCCCCTGTTCAGTAAGGAGCAGCCCTTTTGTGTTAACGACGAAGATAGCAGACGAGTCAAATGGGAATCCGCAAGAGCAGCCTCAGCCACTCGAGTGGGCCGAATACGTTCTTGCCGGAAAATGAAGCCATTCCGGGCTCGCCAAATCTGCCACAGAACCGAAGCCAAAGTCTCCAAACCAGGTACAAAAACTCGAGATTTTACTAGTTGGACTATCCAGTCATCAATCCTGTGAATTTGCAACGGAGATATTTGAATATGAATACTAGGGTGCATCCATACCTGCTTAGTCCACAGACATAACAAAAATAAATGTTCAAGGGTTTCTGAAGTATCTTGATCACAAAGGAGACAACAGGGGTTAGTGATAATATGTCGCTGAAACAAATTATCCCTTGTAGCAAGGGCATTTTGACAGATGGACCATAGAAATGCTCGAATTTTTGGGGGGGAACGCATTTTCCATATTCTGTTCCATAACCAGCTGGGATTCTGATAAGATGAGGAAGAGTTATTTACTGGCTGTTGTGTTGCTGTTGTTGTGAAAGAATGATAGGCTGATTTAACGGAGAAATGGCCATCTTTAGTGGCAGTCCAGATTAGCTGATCAACGGTAGATAGCGGTCGGAGAGGGATGTTTGTGATCTGCTCTATAACCGGAGTGTCAAAATACCTGTGTAGCAAGCTGGCATTCCAGGTGGCGGTGGGTTGATCAATAAGATTAGCCACCAAAGAGGGTTCTTCTCGGTTTGAAGGGCCAAGTAATATTCCAATAGATAGCCACGGATCACCACAAATCCTGATGGATGTACCATCACCTACAGACCAACATGTGTTGGGTAGTATAGCATCCCGACCCGTGAGAAGACTCTGCCAGCCCCAAGATGGGCGAGAGCCTTTGTCAGCATACATAAAAGATTTGGAATGAAAATATAAACCTTTAAAAACTTTACTCCAAAGAGTTGAAGGTTGATTAAGTAAACGCCAAGCCTGCTTGGCCAACATAGCTCTATTAAACTGAATAAGATCTCGAAATCCTAAACCTCCATCTGCTTTCCGTTTTTTCAGAACATCCCAACTTCTCCAATGAATTCGTGCTTTATTTCTGTCATTCTGCCACCAGAATCTAGCTATACTTCTTTCAATAGATCTACAAATAGACATAGGCAACTTGAAAGTAGACATGGCATACTGAGGAATAGCTTGAATAACAGTCTTGAGTAGGATTTCTTTCCCACCCTTTGAGATCAAATTGGCTTTCCAGCTCTCCAACGTAGAATGAACTCGGCTTAATATCCAGGAGAACATATCCCTTTTCGAACGTCCCCAATCTGACGGTATCCCTAAGTACTTCCCACATTTGTTTAGAATAGGAACCCGAAGCTCTGAAGCCAAATTCTGCTGCAAACTGAAGGGGCAATCTTTTGCACAAAGTAAATACCTGATTTATTTCGGTTAATTTCCTGCCCCGTTGCAATACAATACTGCTGAAGTATATTTGATAGATTTTGACATTCAAGTAATAGTGCCATGAAGAAAGAAAATGGCGTCATCCGCAAAAAACAAATGTGTTAAGGAAGGGCACCACCTATTAAGTTTAATTCCTGTGATATGATCAAGAGCAATAGCTTTCTTAATAAGTGTAGAAAGGAGATTAGCCAACAAGATAAACAGGTAAGGGGAAAGAGGATCCCCTTGTCTTAGTCCTCAAGAAGGGTGGAAATAACTAAGATGTTCTCCGTTTAATTTAACACAGGACGATTGGGTGGAAATGCATTGCATAGCCCAATTCACCCAAATAGGATGAAAACCCAATTTTAATAAGTAATCTTGGAGAAAATCCCATTCAACCCTATCATACGCTTTCCTCATGTCCACTTTCAAAACAATTTGGATAAGTAGATCTTCCTTTCTTAATTCGAAGCCGGTGTAGGACTTCTTGAACCAAGAGGGACGTTATCCCGAATTTGTCCGCCCCCACAAAAGCCGACTTGTTCCTCCGAGATAAGGTCCGGAAGGATGGGTTTTAACCGATTTGCAATAATTTTTTAAATGACCTTGTAGGCAAAATTGCACAAACCGATAGGGACGACATCGATCAAGACTTTCCGGGTGAGGAACTTTAGGAATTAGGGTTATCAAAGTTCTGTTTAAGTAAGAAGGCATAATACCGTAATAAAGAACTCATGAACAACGCAAAAAGATCAGCTTTAATGATATCCCAATGCGTCTCGATAAAATAAACCACTAAGTCCATCAGGACCTGGAGCTTTGGGTGCTCCTAATTGAAAAGTAGCTTGCTTTACTTCTTCCAGGGTAAGAGCAGCTATCAACTGAGCATTCATATCCTGATTTACCAAAGGATCACATTGATCGAGGATGGGAGCATAATGACGACTTCCTACGGAGGTATATAAAGAAGAAAAGAAAGTCGTTACCATTTCTTTAATTCGGGTAGGATCCTGCTCCCATAAGTTGTCATCATTCTTAAGCATAGTAATCCGGTTGCGCTGACGTCTCTGAACAGTTGTTGCATGAAAAAATCTGGTGTTCTTGTCTCCCCATTTTAGCCAATTTAGTCTCGAACGGATAGCCCAATATTGTTCTTCTCGACTCCATACCCTCTGCAGTTCTTCTTTCAAAGCTTTAACTTCTGTCTGGTCAGATAATATATGTCGTTGATTTATAAGATGTTGTAGCTGCAGCTGCAACTCATCAGCCCTCATTCTGTTCTGAGAAAATTTTGAACGGCTCCATTTCGTTAAAGCATTCGTAACTGCTTGAATTCTCCTATTAAAGGAAACTGTGTTGCTATGGTTAGAGTGCCAAGAAGTGGTGATAATGTCCCTACATTCCTCATCTTGATTCCAATATGACTCATACTTAAAGTAGTATCGTCTAGAGCCTCTCACTAGGAAAGTGTCAAGGATTAGAGGGCTGTGGTCTGAACCAACAGCAGGTAATGCAGAAACCTCAGCCCTAGGAAAACGAAGTCGCCAATCCAGTGAGCATAGTACGCAATCAAGACACTCCTTGATTAACTCATTTCCTTGACGATTATTTGTCCATGTAAAAGCGCAACCCTTTGCTTCAATTGACATTAACGAACAATCATTAAGAACAGATTGAAAAGATGCCAACCTAGTAAAATCTACTGGTCTACCTCCATACTTTTCCCAATGAAATAGAATCTCATTAAAATCACCAATGCAGGCCCAAGGAAGAGTATTAGCAAAGCTGATATTGATGAGATCCTGCCAAACATCTTGACGCAGACGAGCACCAGCAGGGGCGTGAAGACATGTGAGGCGCCAGGTAATATTTCCTGCTACTTCTGTACATAACATGTCAAAATAATTCGGTGTTGAACGTTCAAAAGAAAGAGAAACCGAATCATTCCATAGAACTGCTAATCCCCCTGCTGAACCAACCAGATTATAGACAGAAAGGTGAGAAAATCGCAACTTAGACTGCAACTTAGATAGGACAGCTTCACCGTTTTTAGTTTCCATCAAAAATACAAGATCAGGACGTTCCTTAAGAACCAGGGCCTTTAAATGCCGAACTGTCAAGGTATTGCCCAACCCCTGGCAGTTCCAACTGATCAGTTTCATTTGTGAGTAGGGGGCTGTTGAGGGCCAGCCACCCATGCCCAACTTCCATCTCCAGGAGCTTGCACAACTGGAGTGTCCAGTAACAATGATTCATCTAGATCTTCAGGTACAACTCTAGGTATATCATATGGATTATATCGCTTCAGTTTTTTAACAGGGCCAGCTCTTGAGAAATGTCGAGAAGTTTTTAAACTCTTATCCTGATGAGAGGAATTTGTGTTAAGCTGAACCCCTTTCTGCTTTGCTGATGCAGGAATCAAGGCAGTATGTAAACCTGCGGCCGTTTTTGATACAGGGGGAAATTCAGTTGGACAAGGCTGCAAGGGTGGAGATGTGCCAGAGGAAGGAACAGGCAACAGCAGAGGAAAGGGTGGAGCAACAGTCGGGGGGGTCTCAGGTATCACCTCCTCCACAAAATCTTCCACTGCTTTGGTCTCATAATAAAGTTTCCAGTACGGACTATGTTCCTTGAGCTCGGCTCTCAACCACTGTCCATACGGTAACTTATCCTCCCCTGTTAACACATCAGCAGTGACAGATTTCTCGGGACAGGAGGTAGTATAATGTCCCAGCTTGCCACATAGATAGCAATAATGAGCAAGACGTTCATATCTAAAGTCGAGCCAAAGAGTTTTATCATGTATTCTAATGAGACGACCTATCTGCAGAGGATGCCGAAAGTCAATCTCAATTCGAGCACGCCCTGATCTCATGGTAAATGTGTCTTGACCATCAGCTCTGACTTCTAAGACTTTCCCAACTGTCATAACTGCTTTTCTAATAATCGGCTCAGAACACAATTCCAGGGGCAGGCCAAAGACTTGCACCCAAAATGTGCAAGTGGAGAAATCATAACAATGCAGCGGTGTGTTAGGAATCCAAGACTTAAATACGACCAAACAACCAGAGAAAACTCAGGGTCCCCCCTCCGAAACCCGTTGTTTATCAGTAAGTAATTTAAATTTCGCTGCATATAAACCGTCTTCACGCTGAGATATATCCACTTGTTCTGTACACCACACCTTTTTCATAATACTCTGAAACGCCTGAAAATTAACAGGAGAGTCAGCAAATACCTTGCCAATCAGAGTTAAACGGCATTCATTCAATTTCGCAGGAGTGTGCTCATCATCCCAAACTTCCAAATCATGAGGGGAGCATAGACGTCCCAAGCTCTGACACAAAGCGGCCAGACGAGTCGAATTTTCTTCATCCCCTTGAGCCATATCAGTGAGAGACAGAGTAACGGTAAAACCGAGCAATCAAAGAGAAAATCCGGAAGGCGGAAAACATTGGGACCCAAGATAAGAGGGATGAGGTCGCATGCAAGAAGGAGAAATTCGCATGCAAGTGGATTGACGGATGACCAAGAGGAAGGGAAGCATTGCGAAGTTGGAGAGAGCAGATGAATAAGAAAAGGAGTAAAAGGAGAGAAGGCGAAGTCGAAGAGCAAATCAACACTGGAGATGGAAATAGTGCGAAACGGTGACCTGTACCGAGAAGATTAGCTGGTAAACAAGAAAATCCATTGAGAGATCCAAGGTAATAAGGAGCGATGAGGGTTTAAGAAATCCAGAAATTCGAAAGAGAAGCTCTGGCTCCAAGTTTGATTGAACTCAAAAACTAGATCGAATTGGTTTGGACCGAACCGGTTTAAGACCAGTTTTCAGAGAGAACGATTTGATCCCCAATTCCACTAACCTAAACTCGTTCGACTCCAAGTACGAAACTAGAAACCATCAATTCTACGTCAGAAAGGGTTTTGAAGCATCTTTATTAAATATATATGAACAAATAGCACAACCTCTTGACTAATATATATTTTTTATAGTGAAATTTGTTAACATTTATATTTTGTTATAAAAAATTAAATTTTTTGCACAAAGTAAAAGGTGGTCCAATTCTCCAGTACACTTTTGTTTTAAATCCTAAATTTTGAAATTCCCTTGAAATCGAAAGTCATAAAACTGGCTCCGACGTAGATTCGAGGGCGACATCAAATATGAACAAATAGCCAATCTCTTAACTAATATATATTTTTGTAGTGAAAATGATTAACATTTATATTTTGTTATAAAAATTATATTCTTTTACACAAAGTAAAAGGTGGTCCAACTCTCCACTACCCTTTTGTTTTGAATCCTAGGTTTTGAAATTCCTCTCAAATAGGAAGTCATAAAACCTGTTCCGACACATGTTCAAGAACCGATCACCCTTACTCATAATCTTACCTTTTCCCATCAAATTATTTGTCGGCCAAATTCCGGTCAAAAGAGAAAACCACCAAAAAAAACAAAACCCTATATTTCCACGTAGCGAGACCTGACGTCACCGATGATGCAAAATTAGAGCATCCAAAGACATTCGCTGGAACATTCTTCTCTCTGCTTCGCTCCTCTCCTCCTCCGTATAAATCCACGTCTCGTTGCCTGTTTCCCTTCGTTTCATCGGGAGTGAAGAAAGCTTCTTGTCCACAGCAATGTCTGGTCCGCAGTGCTGCGCAAACCCTCCTACCCTCAGCCCCGGCAGCGGGTCTGGACACGTGGAGCAAGTGGGTGGCCTCAACGCCTACGTCGTCGGCTCGCAAGACTCCAAGCTCGCGATCCTCCTCGCCTCCGACGTCTACGGTGCGTGATCTCGCGCCTGTGCGGGGCTTCCTTCGAGTTCTTGGCTTCACTTTGTGAAGTGGGCTTCCTTTCTTGCCGTCTGATGGGATTTTATTGGTGGGGTTCTGTGATGGGTGGTGTCCAAGATTGGGTTTTGAGGTTGTGGGTGATGAGAGTTGGGCTTAGTTTTGATAGGGGAAGGTCGACGTTGTTGTGGAAAATGACTGATTCCCATCAATGGTTGGCTTCAGTTTAGTTTTCTCGTGTCCTTCTTTGGGGAAATGAGTGTGTTAACACTTCTCCAACTTTTTCTTGAATTTCCTCCATTTGATGCGATCTCGAGTCTTGATGGTATTATAATTTGAATTCACTTTAACTTTGGCCATATATTTTGTATTGCTCCGTCTCATGTCTATATGGTATTCTAATTTGAATTGTGTATCTTGATTGTGCAGGGTATGAAGCGCCAAATTTGAGGTATGGACCATTAGCTGTTGTAGATTAGCTGAATTCCTGAATATGTGCTTCCTTGGAGAAGTGTGACTGATGCTATTCTGTCATGTTTGCATCAAATGGGAGTACAACGTGGAAAAGCAGTCTCTAATATTTATTCGTGACTTCTTCCAAAAACTTAACTGTCACAATGCTTCCAAATTTGCAGGAAACTCGCGGACAAAGTTGCAGGTGCTGGTTATTATGTGGTTGTTCCTGACTATCTCAAAGGGGATCCCTATGCACCTGAGAATGCTGAGCGGCCTATAGGAGTTTGGATAAAAGATCATGGGGCTGTATGTTCTGTTTCTCATACATATCTTAGTGTGCCTGTGGGCCTCATCAGTTGGTAGTTGGTAATTGGAATGCCCATTGAGATTAGCAGATTAGATATGATCGACTTTGGCCATACCAATGCGATCTTTTGTTTCTGCTGATAACTCATTTATATGCCACTGTTGCATATTCGGGTTATTCAATTCAGTTCTTTTTAAACTTAGTGTCTGTTACTCATCTATTCCTATTTGCTAGAAGTATGTTCTGTGAGTCCTTAGCCTTCTTAATAGTCAGTGAAGACATTGAGATTATTAAAATTGTGAGGTTGTTGATATTGGTAATTTGCTAGTTAGAACCGATTAGTGTGCTGTGGCCTATGGCCTTGTATTATGTCAATTAATAGGAAAGCTTCTTGCCATTGGAAGTTTTAAACTTCTAAGAGGATGCACACAATACACCCAAGAGAGAAGAGTAAAACCATGGGTTAGGATTTTCGATACAGCAGAGGTAGTATTATTTCAATAGTTTTTAGATTACTTTCTTCTTTAAAAGGTGGTATGTCACGACCAGATCTGTTTGACGTAGGTGAAGCTACTAAAAGGAATGTTTAATAACCAAATAAGCTGGTGACTCTTTAATATGAGTGCTTACTTATGAATCACTTAAGAGGGCTCCCCGCCAATCTGATGTGAGGCTTGAGCTATCACAAATTCCTTAACTTAGAGCGTTGACTCCCTCATCAGCATCAAATTATACCCCTGAGCAAATTCCTCCTATCCAATTTGGGATTTAGTGCATCCCGCTTGCCATCATTGAAGCCTGCTGAGAGCTACACCTTAGTTCAAGCCCTCTTGCCCTGTAAAACCCTTTCCACCTTCATCTGATGGTCTGGGGGTGTAGTCCCTCTAGGAACCACATGTCTACGAGAGGGTTTTGCTCTGATACCATCTATCTAAACCACTCAAATAAAGAATACTCAAAGTAAACAAAGAAAGTGCTAATCAATTGTGGGATTGATCTTTCTTATGAATCACTCGAGAAATTCTCTCAAGTAGATATGCGATTTGCAGATAGAGTATGTCCTAAACCAACTAGGGCAGGGAGTGGTTGCTGGACAAGAGGACTTGAATAAGGTGCAGCTCCTTACCGGCTTATTAGATGGTGAAGCAGTGAGAATGAATCGAATCACATCTCGATTAGTATTATGACCACGGTTCATAAGCTGATATTGACGAGGATGTTGATGCTTCAAGTGGAGGAGTTCATTGCACCCTAATTTATGCATGAGATTGGAAAGATCTTTTTGATTGATTCATAAGATAAACCCACTTCCAAAGGTGCTCCACTTTGTATGATTATTGGAATACTCCTTTTAGTCACTTGGCTCACATGGATTTGCTCAGGTGGATTAGGTCGGCTTGTTACGTAGTAACTAACTTTTGTGAGTTGTGTTAGCTCCTGGAGAGTGGTTTAACACATGTTTTGTGGTTTGGAGCTTTAGTCTTTTAGATTGTGGGCAGTAGTTTTGTAATATAGAGCATGTGGTCTTATAGCTTGTAGAAAGGAGCTTCTGTCAGTAAATGTTTTTGGTGTTGTAGACCACCTGTATTCTTGATTATACGCCAGCAAGTGAATTCAGTTAATTCTTCATGCTTCCTCGTCCCATTTAAAGGGTTTTTCATGTATTCTTGGCGTGTTAGTCTTTGTCTGTATTGATTTTTCTTGTTGCTAGTGTTTGGTTTGGTTTGGTTGAATTTCATTTAAACTCATCTAGGTGTGGAAGGTGCATGCTCCATATAGATTTCTCTTTTGCCTAAAGCTGAACACCAATTTTACAGGACAAGGGATTTGAAGAGACAAAACCGATTATTCAAGCTCTGAAAAGTAAAGGCATATCTAAGATAGGGGCAGCAGGCTTTTGCTGGGGTGGTATGTGAAGCACTCTTCTTATTTTTTTTATTTATCTAATAGTGTTGTTCTTTATGCTGGCTTATTTTAAAATGTCTTCTTTCTTCAGCTAAGGTTGTGGTTGAGTTAGCCAAGTGTGAGCTTATCCAAGCCGCTGTACTGTTACACCCTTCATTTGTCACTCTTGATGATATCAAAGGTATGCGTATGCCATTTTGCAGCCATTCACAAACTATGCAGCTTCTTAAAATACATAACAAGTGGAAGAATTACGAGAAATATGTACGTACATCAAGTTGCATTTTTTCAAACATGAGTTTTGGAAACTGAAGGCAACAGATATTATCTGCCTCTTTGAGTAAAACCTCTTTTTGATTTTTTTTGAATCCATGAGTGCATGTGCACAGTGCTCCGAGCGTTGTAAACCATTTTATTCCAGTTGCCAGGAAATGATGTGTATAGATGATAGCGGGTTAATTGAAGTCTGTTTAGTATGGCCCAAAAAAGGTCTAGTTAGCATGTTGTTGGTGCACTTTCATGACTACTTTATTCTCTGATTGTTCTTTCCACAGGTGTGAAGGTTCCTATTGCTGTCCTAGGAGCCGAGATTGATCAAATGTCTCCACCGGCACTCCTCAAACAGTTTGAAGAGGTGTTGGCAGCCAAGTCGGAGGTAAGAAGGCTCATTGCTTTGGCTCGATGTATGAGTATGCTTTCTGATAAATCTGCTATTGGTTCTGGATGCTAAACTATTTGAGAAGTTCATGGTCCTATACATGTTAAACAAACAGTAAATTGGTCTTGGAAAGATGAAGTTCCTTTTTGTAAGCTCATACTTGATGAGGAATAAGTAGCTTATCCCATCTCTCCATTGTCCAACATGAAAGCTGAACACGTTATACTTTGATTGCCATTTAAAGATTTGACAAGACAAGACTGGGCAAAGCTTTCTGATCAGATGGAAATATCCTCAATTCCTTAATTTAGTTGTTACTCGAACCTGTCAGTTTCCAGCAACATCATGAATGAATTATCTGGTCTGTTAAGAACGTTTTTGTCCTCATTCACTAGATAGTCCATTTCCGTCCCTAAATGATGTTTAGTATCATTAATCAGGGTGATTTGTGGGGTCTCAATGGCTCTTCCGTACCAGGATTTTCATATTCTCAAATTGAATCTCACACTCTTCTGTGTCTTAGTCTCTGTATGAGAAATTTGGAAATGATACTCTATTATTCTTGCTGTGCAGGTTGATGGATTCGTGAAGATCTTTCCCAAAGTTTCTCATGGATGGACGGTGAGATATAAGGTTGAAGATGAAGCTGCTGTGAAGTGTGCAGAGGAGGCTCATTTAGACATGATACAATGGTTTGTGAAGTTTGTCAAGAAAGAAACCGAATCGGACCTTTAATAAATTTGAAGTGGGATGTGATTATCTAGTCTGACATACGATTTGTGGGGTGCTATTTTTATCGTGTCTCAGTTTATCTGTTCTCATATGGTGTGTAAGAGCAGTAAAGAATAAATGTTAAATCCAGAGTTCCTACCTTGTTTGCTTTCAGTGTGAGAGCTCCAGCATAAGCATCCGGCCGCTAGAGTCCCTGTTCAAATCGACAGTCTTCTCTCAATTGTTAGGCCCCCATAACATTAGTAAAAGATAAGAAAGATATCGTTAGGTCCTGCCCGGATAACTATCGAGTACAGTTCCGAGTGAAGTTTCAGATAGTTATGAATTGCATGATTTATGACGGTGCTTGTATCACTTTTTTTTTTTTTAAGTCGAGTTATAAAGGAGGCCAAGATGTGAAAGCTAGACATGAAGCAAATCTGGCTTGGTGGGGCAGCTTCAAGTAGAAAGCTGTGGATCCTCCTGTGGCCTTCTTTCTCAGGTCTTGTGGCATCTATATTTGTCAGAGAACTACTATGAGAATGCTCGATTCGTCGTCATCTTCAGCATCTTCTCTTCATGCTTAAAATTGTTTCTTTCTTCCTGTTTTAAGGTATAATGATACTTGATCTAGACCCGTTAGAAGATTTAAACTATGTTCTGTTAAACCCGGAGACTAGGTGCTTGGAGAGGTAGGTCGATTTTTGCGTCCATTTCAGGTCCATTTCATGTGCATTGATGAGATGATCGTTAAGGCTACGTTTGGTAGTCGGGATAAAATTCGGGATAAGATATCCTATCTTACGTTTGGTGCTCACTCAAAATATGATAAAGTCAGATATAAAATGAATATAGATAGGATAAAATTATGCCATAGGGGAGATAGAATAAATGTGGATAGGATTTAAAAGTCTATAATAGGAAAGTTTTTTTTCGAATAACAAACTTATTAAATTAACAAAATTGAAATTATATTTCAATATAAATAATATTTGAATTTTGATTTAAGAAATTAAAAATAAAAAAATAAAAAAAATATTTTTAATTAATCTTATTTTAATTTTTATATTCAGCTTTAATTCTATTTCATAATAAACATTTAGTCTATAAATTAGATATTTATATTTATTATATATTTGAGGTATTTTTGCATTTTAGGTTTGTTAGTATAGTTTACTATTTGATAAAAATTTTATTAAAGAATGATGAAAGGGGAAAAAAAGAAATAATAAAGAAAATTATATAAAAAAAGGAAAAATAAAATAAAAATAAATTAAGGAATTGTGTTACGAGAGATTTCCATCATCTCCAATAAACATTTATGTTCATTTACAATGATATATCGTTTATATCAAAAAAAATGTACACAATATGACGTAACATATCCAATTTTAATACTTTGTGATTCACCAAACAATGTACGTTTATACAAAAAAATCACAGGATTTTATATTATATCCTATCGATCTTATTCCGATTAGAAATGCGGGACGACTAAATGTAGCCTAAGGATTTGCTCCTGATTTTTGAAGAATCCTAATGCTAGTTTGTTTGGTTTACTTTGGAATTTGAATGGCAAAGAGGTGGGAATAATTCCTTGAATTGGTATTATCATGCTTTTAGAGAAGCTAACTAGGAATGAGATTTTTATGCCGCGGCCCGGTTACCAGGCCGCCCCATTGGTTGCTGCCGCCACCTCCTCCTTTAGTGGCTCTCCCTCCACCACCACTACGACAATCGCCACCACCACGTTGCCACCCTCTCCACCGTAGCTAAAGCCAACATATCTGCGCCCTAATCGAGCAGATGCTGAAAGACAAGAATCGAAAAAATGAACGTAGTGCAAGAAAAGAGGTGGAATCGCCAAAGGGCACCGTTCAAAATGAATGTAGTGCAAGAAAAGAGATGGAATTACCAAAGGGCGCCTTTCAAACTGCAAAAGTGTCGGACCTTCTGTCGGCCCGTAAAAGTGGAAAACAAGCGATGGATCATGGGCCCTCGGATTGTTAATGGGCTTTTTTGTTAGGATAAAGACGTCACAAGTATTATAATTTTCGTAAAACATTCTTTTTTTCTAGTCAAGGCAAACCGTTCACTTGAATTTCATTATTTATGTCATGATTTTCAATAAATACCATAACTTTCGATCTATCAATTAGTTGACCTAGGTATTAGAAATCCCTCGTGATATGTCACTAATGGTTAATATATTTTAAATCGGCTTAACGTTTAGGTAATAGAAAAGAAAGTTACAACACTTAATTAAGGAATCTATAAAAAAAAATCATGCTACTCAAGTAATTGACAACGAAAAATTATGATATAATATTTGTAACGTCAATTTTCAGTTTTTGCCCGGTTTCAAACGGGGCATGACTTGACCGCATATACATTACACGTCGCGTACATGATTGGATTTCATTATCCCGCTGGACAATTCACGGGAGACCATTGACCGTAGAAAGAAAGCTCCCATCTCTTTTTAAAGTGTGGAATTTGGTACTTTCTTGGCATCATTCAAGGCCGGAAGAACAGCAATTTCGACAGCAAATCTGAAGAACGATGGCGACCTGCATTTAAGCGCGTTGAAAATAAGCACCGATTCATCTTTCGAATGAGGCCAAATCATATTTTTGTCCGCAAATCCGACGATAGCGGAGGGAGTGTTTGCTCCTGGTCTTCCGCCTCGTTTTTTCTGTTTCCTTCTTTTGCTCCCAGCTGGGTTGACAAAATTTATCTCTTCTTGTCCGCAAGCAAAAAAGATGGCTGGCAACATCATCTGCAAAACATTGACCATTCAGACAGATTTTTCTTTAGACTGCATCTCCTCAGATGAGTTAGCTTTTATCATTCGGTGTCAGATGAGATCGTAATTCGGCTTTCACGCATGATCTCTACTCTTTCATGAAGAACCAATTACAAAGTTATGTGTTGCGTAGATCTCGATAAATACACTTTCCAGTGATTGGTAGGTAACAAGTCAATTGTGATTTGAGTTTAATCATCAGTGATTGGGTTAGGCTGGGGAGGCCAATTGTGACCATGGTCTACCTTTGTGCACCCGAGCTAATGGATCGACAGATGGCTACAATGGATGCACAAGTGAATTTTCGAAAAATTATTTATGAGTTTTTTAAAAGCATAAATGATCTTTTGAAATTAAGCAAAAACCTTTGACGAAATACCTTTCAATAATTAATTCTTCAATGCAACTTAAACAAATAAATAAAGGGTTATTATCACAACAAACCCCAAATTGAAATACTAAGGACAAATTTATCACAAATATATTTTTTTTACCATGAAAAATTATTGATATATCTAAGACAAATTTATCTTAAATTATTTTTTTAACACTAGAAACTCTAAACTAGCTCATATTTAACCTGTGTTAGTTCTTGTTAATTTGAAATAATACCATGAAAAATCACAAATTAGTACATATATAACAAATGAACTACGCATCATCCAACCAATATTTAACAGTGAAATTTAATGAAAATCAATCAAAAATAAATTTATCATAAGTAGATCAATTTAAAATATTTGGTGATATTATTATTTTCTTTGCTTTTCAATCACGCGGTGAATTCCCTAATATGATAATAAGTAAATAAGTAAAAAAGGGTACCTTGATAAGTACTTAGTGTCCATTCAAGTCAAAATCAGACCTTGGCAAAAGGCTGTTAAATGTGGGGTTTTAGAATATATCTTTTTCGAGCATGTGGACTCCATTTGCCTCTCTCTCTCTCTCTCTCTCTGTGCCCTTTCAAGCAGGTCACGATCTCCCATTATTAATTTTCATCGTGATCGCTAATTGGACCATTATGGCGGTCGGGCCTCTACCTCTCATTCTTTTATTTAATCGATAGGGGAAGGGAAGTGGGGAAAATCTCTGGTCGTGGCTTAAAAGGAGAGGGCCAAATTTGTGCTGGTGGTCGTGAACCTGTCCAGGTATCATCGCCCCCTGCTTCTGGTGGTACGGCTCGGATGTAAGGATATCATAGGTGGAGAGAAAACGGATAAAGTATAAAAGTCAAGTTATGTCGTGTTGGATATTGATTTCAGAGTTTATCCACTTGAAGGTGGGATAATCATCCAAAAAATGCTAACTCTAGATCAAGTCAGTCATATAAACTTTCTAATTATATCAATTTAATCATAAACATTTTAACAACTTCCTAATATCAATCCCAAACATTTTGATAGCTTCTCTATTTGGTCCTAAACCATTCGATGACTTATCAATTTTTGTCAAAAATCGTTTACGTGGACGTTGGTGAGCCACTGACCATCTTAGGTGACTTGGTCAAGGTTCTTTCTCTTTTTTATTCCTTTACTTTCCCTTTGGCCTATGGCTGGTATTAGGCCATGGCCAACGACCTTGACCGGCCACAAGCAAGGGTCGACAAAGGTGACGCAACCCTCGATTGATCTGGAGAGGGCTCAACCCTTGCGGCTTGTGGCCAGTCATCTGCCATGGCCTACTTGCGCACGCCTCTTGATGGCAATCATGCTCTTGTGTACCACCATAAATGTACCATGCGGCTATAGGCAAAATTTTTAGGATAATGTTTACACATTACACGATGGCTTAGGTCTAGGATTTCTTTAATCTCAAAAAAATCTTTTGTACTTATTTCATTGGAATTTCTCTTCCACCAAAATATCAAACCGCAAACATAAAATATCACAGACAAAATAAACCATATGTTTAATCATAACTAAATTGTATAAACACAAACCATACGTGGTAATGTTCATGTGTTTCTAATGTGACTGTCCATGCTCACATGTCAAGCAAGTGTTTGTCAATGACTTGATCATTGCTGGTTTAAACAAGTCCATTACTTGACTTGAGTAACACATCTATCGTATCGTTGCATTGTGTCGTGTAGAGTGTAAGAGCTTCAGAACTTATGAATGTCTTTTGATGAGATAATTTTTAAATTGTGATTTCTGAACGTCTTCTTTGGTTGGCACTCAATGAATAGGCAAATTGGGTTGTGCTTTTAAAACTAAAGTGGCCAGCACTTATACATTTTTAAATATTAAGGTTCACTTAAAAATTAATTATGGACTTTTAATCAAAAAGTATCTATCGAAAACAAATGAAATGCAAGTACCCTTGAAATTAAAAATACCGCACGCGCAAGTGCACTAATCGAAGGGATTGTCAAATTAATTAAGTGGCTTTCTCGCTATGACTCTAACCACGCAATCGATTTCATTCTTTTAATTAGCCTTACACGGGGGAAGAAAATTTATAAGCCTTCACAGCCCAGCTAAGTTAAGCGAGGCAGCATTCGAACTTACCTAGGGTGATTCCGGTTCGCAATAGATCATCAAACACTTAATGGGATAAGTTTTAATATTTTTCTCAAAATAATTGCTTGTATTGTTTACAAAAATGAATAAACAAAAAAAGTTTTACATTGTCAAACACTTGCTCTTACACCAAACGCCCATCAGATAATCTCCACTCTACGAGAAATCAAGAGCCTAGCCTGTAGTAGCCAAAGACTCCATACAAGGTCTGTGTCAAAGTAAGTAGAGGCAAAGTGAAAGCAACAATTATGGAAATGATTGACCAGGGATTACTGAAGTACTTAAACTCGAGAATGGCTATCCAACGATTCCACTTGTTACTAGAGTAAGTGTCCACATCCTTAGACAGATCAGAGAGATAACCGCGGTTGCCAACTAATACCACCTCCTTACAAATCTGGTTGAAAAAGTCCGCGACCTCGGCATCGCTTCCGATTGCATGCCTCATGATCCAGCAATCGTGGAGGTGCCTCACGTCGTCGACGAAGTTAATCAAGTCGGCCATGAAGAACAAGTATGTGGTGATGTCGTTGCCGCAATTGAAGTGACATTGCTCGAAGGCTACCAAGTTGAGGAAAAGTGACATCGCCGTATCTAGGATCACAAGCCGAGGAATCTTGAGGGTTTCGTCCTTGAACTGGATATTCTAGAAACTCTCCACCTGCCTCTTTTAGAACTCGATCCATTTTTTCCAAAGCTCCGTCACGCAGCTAAGGAACTGTAGCCCAGTTTGTGACGACTACTGTGTTGCTACCAGCTTCCGGCCTGGGTACAAGAGGCTCCGCTGAAACAATTTGAGGCAATGGAGCTTGCCCTCAAAGTGTAATGGGTCAAACCCAACTTTATCCTGGCGAGCCAATTAAGGAGGCAGTTTGTCGGCCTCAGAGACCAAAAGAATCGGAGCGCTAGCTTGGCCAAGACCCCGTGCTGGTCGAGTCGGCCATGCTGAAGGCAGAACAGTAGGTCAAGAATGAAGAGTGGGATCTGATTCTCGAGCAAGATCATGTCCTACTAGATAAAGCGTGTTGAACTCTACGACGAGGAGAAGACGAGGTCATTGAGAGTGTAACCAAGTAGATTGAACCCTTTGGAGTATCCTTTAACCAAGTCCTGCATAATGTGCTAGTAACTCAAATACGTTACTAGCAGAAGATTAGTGATTAAAAGGATAATATTATTGCCATGATAGTGGGTTATGCTTCATCTATAAATATTGCATTCTTTATATATGGAAGCTAAGAGTGCGCACAACAACGCTTCTACTCCGGGGAACAATTTTTTTTTTTTTTTCAGAAATAGTTATTTCCACTTTGAGGAACAATTTCCGAGTAAAATAATGTGTTTGGTAACGATAGAAAGTTTCTATTATTGAAATAGAAAAAGAATAGAAATGCGTTTGGTACGATCTATAAATGTTTGTATTTATTCGTTTTTTCTTCTTTATCATGGATCACCAACTGCCGCCGGCCGCCGCACGACCGTCACTTGCTGCCGCCGACCATCGTCACCGATCAGCACCCATAGCCCACCAATCATCGTCCCCTCTTGCGACCGGCGACACCAAGTGGCGGTCGTGCCGCGATTGACGGACGATTGTGCGGTTGCCATGAGGCGATTGTGCAGCTGTCGTGTGGCAGTCATGCGGCTATCGTGCGGCGGTCAGTGCGGCAAGCGGAATATATGATTCATATACCAAACGCTCATCAGATAATCTCCACTCTACGAGAAATCAAGAGCGTGGCCTATAGTAGCCAAAGACTCTATACAAGCTCTATGTCAAAGCAAGTAGAAGCAAAATGAAAGCAGCAATTAAGGAAATGAGTAACGAGGGATTACTAAAGTACTTAAGCTCGAGAATGGGTATCCAACCATTCCACTTGTTGCCAGAGTAAATGTCTACATCCTTAGATAGATCGAGAGATAACCGCGGCTGCCAACTAATACCACCTCCTTGCAAATCTGGTTGAAAATGTCTGTGACCTCAACATCACTTCTGAGCACGTGCCTCATGATCCTGCAACCGTGGAGGTGTCTCACGTCCTCGGTGGAGTCAATCAAGTCGTCTATGAAGAACAGGTACATGGTGACGTCGTTGCTACAATTGAAGTGACACTACTTGAAGGCTACCAAGTTGAGGAAGAGTGACATCGCCGTATCTAGGATCACAAGCCGAGGAATCTCAAGGGTCCCGTCCTTAAACTGGATGTTCTGGAAACTCTCCACCTCCCTCTTTCTGAACTTGATCCCTTTTTTCCGAAGCTTCGTCATGCAGTGGACGAACTGTAGCCCAGTTTGTGACGATTGATAAGTTGATGCCGGCTTCAGGCCTGGGTACAAGAGGTTCCGCCAGAACAATTTGAGGCAATGGAGCTCGCCCTCAAGGGGTAACAGGTCAAACTCCAGCCTTGTCCTACCGAGGCAATTAAGGGGGCAATCTATTGGCCTCAGAGAGGAGAATAACCAGAGCATTAGCCTGGCCAAGACGCTGTGCTGGTCGGGTCGACAATGGTGAAGGCAGAACAGTAGGTCAAGAATGAAGAGTGAGATCTGATTCTCTTTCAAGATCATGTCCTTCTGGATAAAGCGCGTTGAACTCCGCAACGAGGAGAAGACGGGGTCATCTAGAGTGTAACCAAGTACATTGAACCCCTTGGAGTATCCCCTAACCATGTCCTGCAGAATGTACTAGTAACTCAAATGCATTATTAGCAAAAGATTGGTGATTAAAAGAATAGTATAATTGCCGTGATAGTGGGTTACGCTTCATCTATAAATATTGCATTCTTTATATATGAAAGCTAAGGGTACGCATGGCAACGCTTGTACTCTGGGGAATAGTTTTTTTTTTAGAAATAATTTTTTTCTCTTTCCACTTCGAGGAACAAATTCTGAGTAAAATAATGTGTTTGGTAAGGATAGAAAATTTCTATTATTGAAATAGAAAAAGAAAAGAAATGCATTTGGTACGATTTACAAATTTTTGTATTTAGTCATTTTTTCTTCTTGGTCACGGATCGCCAACTGCTGCCGGCCGCCACACAACCGTCGCTTCCTGCCACCAATCGCCAATTGTCGTCACCATCGATGCCCATCGCCCACTGATCGTCATCCCCTCCCGCAACCAGCAACAGTAGACGGCGGTCATGCAGCGACGGGGAAGCTATCATGCGACTATGGTGCGACGATCGTGTGGCTGTCATGCAGCGATCATGCGACTGTCGTGTAGTGGTCGGGCGGTGATCGGTGGCAGCAAGCGGAATATATGATTCGTACACCAAACGCTCATTAGATAATCTCCACTCTATGAGAAATCAAGAGCATGGCCTATAGTACCCAAAGACTCCGTACAAGGTTTGTGTCAAAGTAAGCAGAAGCAAAATGAAGGTAGCAATTAAGGAATTATTGACCAAGGAATACTGAAGTTCTTAAGCTCAAGAATGGCTATCCAACCATTCCACTTGTTGCCAGAGTAAGTGTCAACATCCTTAGACAGATTAGAGAGATAATCGCGGCTACCGACTAATACCACCTCCTTGCAAATCTGGTTTAAAAAGCCAGTGACCTCGGCATTGATCCCGAGTGCGTGCCTCATGATCCCACAATCGTGGAGGTGCCTCACGTCCTCGGCGGAGTCAATCGAGTCGTCCATGAAGAACAGGCACGTGGTGATGTCGTTGTCACAATTGAAGTGACACTGCTCGAAGGCCACCAAGTTGAGGAAAAGTGACCTCGCCGTATCGACGATCATAAGCCGAGGAATCTCGAGCGTCCCATCCTTGAACTGGATGTTCTGGAAACTCTCCACCTCCCTCTTTCTCAACTTGATCCCCCTTTTTCTAAACCTCCGTCACATAGTGGAGGAACTGTAGCTCAGTTTGTGATGACTACTGGGTTGCTGCCAGCTTCAAGCCTAGGTATCAGAGGCTTCGCCGAACAATTCGAGGCAATGGAGCTCTCCCTCAAGGGGTAACGGGTCAAACTCCAACCTTGTCCTATCGAAGCAATTAAAGGGGCAATCTATGGGCCTCAGAGAGGAGAAGAACTGGAGCACCAACTTGGCCAAGACCCCGTGCTGGTTGGGTCGGTTGCGCTGAAAGCAAAACAGCAAGTGGAGAATGAAGAGCGAGATCTAATTCTCGAGCAAAATCATGTCCCGCTGCATAAAACGCATTGAACTCTGCGACAATGAGAAGACGAGGTATTCGGGAGTGTAACCAAGTACATCGAACCCCTTGGAGTATCCCCTAACCAAGTCCTGCAGAATGTGCTAGTAACTCCAATGCGTTATTAGTAGAAGACTGGTGATTAAAAGGATAGTATAATTGTCGTGATGGTGGGTTATGACTTTTCTATAAATATTGCATTCTTTATATAAGGAAACTAAAGGTGCACATGGCAACGCTTCTATTCTGGGGAATAGTTTTTTTTTTTCAAAAACAATTGTTTTCCATTTCCACTCCGAGGAACAATTTCCAAGTAAAATAATGTGTTTGGTAACGATAGAAAATTTATATTATTGAAATAGAAAAAGAATAGAAATGTGTTTAGTACGATTTATAAATTTTTGTATTTATACGTTTTTTCTTCTTGTCCACAGATCGCCAACTGTCACATGCTACCGCATGATCGCCGCTTGCCGACATTGACCGCCAACTGCCAACCACCAACCGTCATCATCGATCGGTACCCATAGCCCACCGAGCGTCGTACCCTCCCTCAGCCGGGGCAGCAGGCTGCAATCGTGTGGCGATTGGGCAACTGTCGTGCGGCGGTCGATGGCGGCAAGCAGAATATATGATTTGTACACCAAACGCCCATCAAATAATTTCCACTCTACAAGAAATCAAAAGCTTGGCCTATAGTAGCCAAAGACTCCGTACAAGGTTTGTGTCAAAGTAAGCAGAAGTAAAATGAAAGCAACAATTAAGGAAATGATTGACAAGGGATTACTGAAGTACTTAAGCTCAAGAATGGCTATCACCCCATTCCACTTGTTGCCGGAGTAAGTGTCAACATCCTTAGACCGATCAAAGAGATAACCGCGACTACCGACTAATACCACCTCCTTGCAAATCTGGTTGAAAAAGTCCGCCACCTCAACATCGCTTCCGATCGCATGCCTCATGATCCCGCAATTGTGGAGGTGCCTCACGTCGTCGGCGAAGTTAATCAAGTCGTCCATGAAGAACAAGTACGTGGTAATGTCGTTGCCACAATTGAAGTGACATTGCTCGAAGGCCACCAAGTTGAGGAAAAGTGACCTCGCCGTATCTAGGATCACAAGCTGAGGAATCTCGAGGGTCCCGTCCTTGAACTAGATATTCTACAAACTCTCCACCTGCCTCTTTCAAAACTTGATCCTTTTTTCCAAAGCTTCGTCACGCAGCAGAGGAACTGTAGCCCAATTTGTGACAACTACTACCTTGATGCCGGCTTCTGGCCTAGGTACAAGAGGCTCCGCCGAAACAATTCGAGGCAATGGAGCTCGCCCTCAAGGTGTAACGAGTCAAACCCAGCTTTATCCTACCGAGCCAATTAAGGGCGCAATTCGTTGACCTAAAAGAGGTGAAAAACTGGAGCACCAGCTTGGCCAAGACCCCGAGTTGGTCAGGTCGGTGGCACTAAAGGCAGAATAACAGGTCGGGAATGAAGAGTGGGATCTAATTCTCGAGCAAGATCATGTCCTATAGGATAAAGGCATTGAACTCCGCAATGAGGAGAAGACGGGGTCATCATGAGTGTAACCAAGTACATCGAACCCCTTGGAGTATCCCCTAACCAAGTTTTGCAGAATGTGTTAGTAAATCAAATGCGTTATTAACAAAAGAATGGTGATTAAAAGGTTAGTACAATTGCCGTGATAGTGGGTTAGGCTTCATCTATAAATATTGCATTCTTTATATATGGAAGCTAAAGGGTGCGCATGACAACGCTTCTACTTCGGGGAACAATTTTTTTTCATAATTTTTTTTTTCTATTTCCACTCCGAGGAACAATTTCTGAGTAAAATAATGTGTTTTGTAACGATATAAATTTATATTCTTAAAATAAAAAAAAAAGAATAGAAATATATTTGGTACGATTTATTAGTTTTTCTATTTATTCTTTTTTTCTTCTTGCTCACGGATCCCCAAATGCTGCCAATCGCTACACAATCGCCGCTTGCCACTGCCGACCGTCATCTACGACCGACGCCCATAGCCCACCCACCACCGTCCCCTCCAACGACCGGTAGCGATAGGTGACGGTCGTGCAATGATCAGGCAACTGTCGTGCAGTCGTCGTGTGGCAATCGTGCGGCTGTCGTCCGGCGGTTGTGCGGCGGTCGTGTGGCTGTCGTGCGGCGGTTGTACGGCGATTGTGCAGCTGTCGTACAACGGTCAAGTGGCGATCGATGGCGGCAAGTGGAATATACGATTCGTACACCAAGCACTCATCAGATAATCTCCACTCTACAAGAAATCAAGAGCATGGTCTGTAGTAGCCAAAGACTCCATAAAAAGTCTCTGTCAAAGTAAGCATAAGCAAAATATAAAGCAGCAATTAAGGAAATGATTCACCAGGAATTACTAAAGTACTTATGCTCGAGAATGGCTATCCAACCATTCCACTTGTTGCCGAAGTAAGTGTCCTTATCCTTAGACAAATTAGAGAGATAACCACGTCTGTTGACTAATACCACCTCCTTGCAAATCTGGTCCAAAAAGTGAGCGACCTCGGCATTGCTTCCGAGCCCGTGCTTCATGATCCCGCAATCGTGGAGGTGCCTCATGAAGAATAGGTACGTGGTGATGTTGTTGCCGCAATTGAAGTGACACTACTAGAAGGCTACCAAGTTGAGGATAAGTGACCTCGCCGTATCTAGGATCACAAGCCGAGGAATCTCGAGGGTCTCGTCCTTGAACTGGATGTTATGGAAACTCTCCACCTCCCTCTTTCTTAACTTGATCCCTTCTTTCCAAAGCTCCATCACGTAGTGGAGGAACTATAGCCCAATTTGTGACAACTGCTGGGTTGCTACCTACTTCAAGCCTAGGTACAGGATGCTCTATCGAAATAATTCTAGGCAATGGAGCTCATTCTCAAAGGGTAATGAGTCAAACTCTAGTCTTGTCCTACCAAGGCTATTAAGGGGGCAATTTATCGACCTTAGAGAGCGGGATCTAATTCTCGAGCAAGATCATGTCCTGCAGGATAAAGAGCATTGAACTCCGCGATGAGGAGAAGACGGGGTCATCATGAGTGTAACCAAGTACATCGAACCCCTTGGAGTATCCCCTAACCAAGTTTTGCAGAATGTGTTAGTAAATCAAATGTGTTATTAACAAAAGAAAGGTGATTAAAAGGTTAGTACAATTGCCGTGATAGTGGATTAGGCTTCATCTATAAATATTGCATTCTTGATATATGGAAGCTAAGGGTGTGCACAGCAACGCTTCTAGTCCGAGGAAAGGTTTTTTTTTTTTCAAAAATAGTTTTTTTCTATTTCCACTTCGAGGGACAATTTCCAATTGAAATAATGTGTTTGCTAATGATAGAAAATTTTACTATTGAAATAGAAAAAGGAAAAGGTTTTTTCTTCTTGGTCACAGATTGCCAAGCGCACCTCGCCGCATGACCATTTTTTTTTTTCAAAAATAGTTTTTTTCTATTTCCACTTTGAGGGATATACACCAAACGATTTCCGATCACCGGATAAGCCTATAGTGAAATAAGTGTCCACATCCAAAATTAGT
This sequence comes from Eucalyptus fibrosa, assembly GCA_017140475.1. Lineage (NCBI taxonomy): Eukaryota > Viridiplantae > Streptophyta > Magnoliopsida > Myrtales > Myrtaceae > Eucalyptus > Eucalyptus fibrosa. Next base: position 17,237,447 of record CM029506.1, read on the forward strand.
AATTAACGAAATGATCAAAGATTACATAAGTACTTAAGCTTGAGATAACCATGGCGGAGGAAGTGTCCACATCCTTAGACGAATCAGAGAGATAACCATGGCTGCCGACTAATACCACCTCCTTGCAAATCTAGTTGAAAAAGTCAGCGACCTCGGCATTGCTTCTGAGCGCGTGCCTCATAATCCCGCAATCGTGGAGGTGCCCCATTTCCTATGTGAAGTCAATCAAGTCATCCATGAAGAATAGGTACATGGTGATGTCGTTGCCGCAATTGAAGTGACACTACTTGAAGACTACCAAGTTGACAAAAAGTGACCTTGCCATATCCAGGATCACAAGCCGAGGAATCTCGAGGGTCTCGTCCTTGAACTGGATGTTATGGAAACTCTCCACCTCCCTCTTTCTGAACTTGATCCCTTTTTTAAGCTCCGTCACGCAATGGAGGAACTGTAGCCCAATTTGTGACGATTGTTGGATTGTTGCCGGCTTCCAAGCCTGGGTACATGAGGCTCCGCTGGAACAATTCGAGGCAATGGAGCTCGCCCTCAAGGGGTAACGAGTCAAACTCCAGCCTTGTCCTACCGAGGCAATTAAGGGGGCAGTCTATCGGCCTCAGAGAGGAGAAGAACCAGAGCACCAGCTTGGCCAAGACCCCCGTGCTGGTCAGGTCGGCCGTGCTTAAAGCAGAACAGTAGGTCAAGAATGAAGAGCAAGATCAAATTCTCGAGCAAGATCATGTCATGCAGGATAAGGAGTGTTCAACTCCACGATGAGGAGAAGACGAGGTCATCGGGAGTGTAACCAAGTACATCGAACCCCTTGGAGTATCCCCTAACCAAGTCCTGCAGAATGTGCTAGTAACTCAAATGCGTTATTAGCAAAAGACGGGTGATCAAAAGGATAGTATAATTTCCATCATAGTGGGTTATGCTTCATCTATAAATATTGCATTATTTATATATGAAATTAAGGATGCGCATGGCAATGTTTCTATTCTAGGTGACAGCTTTTTTTTTTTAGAAATAGTTTTTTTCCATTTCCACTCTAAGGAACAATTTCCGAGTAAAATAATGTATTTGGTAATGATAGAAAATTTCTATTATTGAAATATAAAAAGAATAGAATGTGTTTGATACAATTTACAAATTTTTGTATTTATTCATTTTTTCTTGTTGGTCATAGATCGCCAATAGCTACTAGACGTTGCACGATCGTCGCTTGATGCCGCCAATCATCGATCGTTGTCACGGATCGACACCCATAGCCCACCGACCATTGTCCCCTCCCACGGCCAACGGTGGTAGGCAGCGGTCGTGCGGCGATGGGGAAGCTATAATGCGGCGAGCATGCAGCTGTCATGCGGCGGTCATGTAGCAGTCATGCGGCTATCCTATGACAGTCGAGCAATGGTCAGTCGCGATAAGTAGAATATATGATTCGTACACTAAACGCTCATCAGATAATTTCCACTCTACGAGAAATCACGAGTCTAGCCTGTAGTACCTAAAGACTCCGTACAAGATCTGTGCCAAAGTAAGCAAAAGCAAAATGAAAGCAACAATTAAGGTAATTATTGACCAGGAATTACTGAAGTACTTAAGCTCTAGAATGGCTATCCAACCATTCCACTTGTTGTCGGAGAAAGTGTCAACATCCTTAGACAGATCAAAGAGATAACCGCGGCTGCCAACTAATACCACCTCCTTGCAAATCTAGTTGAAAAAAGTCAGCAACCTTGACATCGATTCTGAGCACGTGCCTCATGATCCCGCAATCGTAGAGGTGCGTCACATCCCCGGTGAAATCAATCGAGTCGTCCATGAAGAATAGGTACGTGGTGATGTCGTTGTCACAATTGAAGTGACACTGCTCGAAGGCTACCAAGTTGACGAAAAGTGACCTCGCCGTATCCAAGATCACAAGCCGAGGAATCTCAAGGGTCCCGTCCTTGAACTGGATGTTCTAGAAACTCTCTAGCTCCCTCTTTCTAAACTTGATCCCTTCTTTCCAAAGCGCCGTCACGCAGTGGAGGAACTATAGCCCAATTTGTGACGACTACTGGGTTGCTATCGGCTTCAAGCCTGGTTACATGATGCTCCGCTGGAATAATTATAGGCAATGGAGCTCGCCCTCAAGGGGTAACAAGTCAAACTCCAGCCTTGTCCTGCCAAGGCAATTAAGGGGGCAATTTATCGACCTCAGAGAGAGAGAAGAACCCGAGGGACAACTTGGCTAAGACCCCGTGCTGGTCAGGTTGGCCGCACTGAAGGCAGAACAGTAGGTCAAGAATGAAGAGCAACAAATTCTCGAGCAAGATCATGTCCTGTAGGATAAGGAGCGTTGAACTCCGCGACAAGGAGAAGATGGGGTCATCGGGAGTGTAACCAAGTTATCGAACCCTTTGGAATATCCCTTAACCAAGTCCTGCAAAATGTGCTAGTAACACAAATGCGTTATTACCAGAAGACAGGTGATCAAAAGGATAGTATAATTTCTGTGATAATGGGTTATGCTTCATCTATAAATATTGCAGTCTTTATATATGAAACTAAGGGTGTGCATGGCAATGCTTCTATTCCGGGAAATAGTTTTTTTTTTTTTTTTTTTTTAGAAATAGGTTTTTTTTTCCATTTCCACTTCAAAGAACAATTTCCAAGTAAAATAATTTAGTAACAATAGAAAATTTCTATTATTGAAATAGAAAAAGAATAGAATTGCGTTTGGTATGATTTACAAATTTTTTAATTTATTCATTTTTTCTTCTTGGTCATGGATAGCCAATAGCTACCGCTGCCGCACGACCGTCGCTTGCTGCTGCCGACCGCCGATCGCTGATCGTCGTCATCGATTGGTGCCCATAACCCACTGACCGTCGTCCCCTCCCGCAACCAGCGGCGAACAGGCGGCGATTGTGCGGCAATAGGGAAGGTAACATGCGGCGAGCGTGCGGTTGTCGTGCGGCGGTCGTGTAATGGTCATGCGGCTATCCTGTGGCAGTCGGGCGGTAGTTGGTCGCGGCAAGCAGAATATATGATCCGTACACCGAACGCTCATCAGATAATCTCCACTCTACAATAAATCACGAGCTTAGCCTATAGTACCCAAAGACTTCGTACAAGGTCTGTGTCAAAGTAAGCAGAAGCAAAATGAAAGCAGCAATTAAGGAAATTATTGACCAAGATTACTAAAGTACTTAAGCTCGAGAATGGCTATCCAACCATTCCACTTGTTGCCGGAGTAAGTGTCTACATCCTTAGACAGATTAGAGAGATAACCACGGCTGCCAACTAATACCACCTCCTTGCAAATTTGGTTGAAAAAGTCAGCGACCTTGACATCGATTTCGAGCGCGTGCCTCATGATCCCGCAATCATGGAGGTGCCTCATGTCCTCGGCGGAGTCAATCTAGTCGTCCATAAAGAATAGGTATGTGGTGATGTTGTTGTCGCATTTAAAGTGACACTGCTCCAAGGCTACCAAGTTGAGGAAAAGTGACCTCGTTGTATCTAGGATCACAAGCCGGAGAATCGCAAGGGTCTCGTCCTTGATCTAGATGTTTTGGAAACTCTCCACCTCCCTCTTTCTGCACTGGATCCCTTTTTTCCGAAGATCCGTCACGCAGTGGAAGAACTATACCCCAGTTTGTGACGACTGCTGGGTTGCTGCCGACTTCAAGCCTAGGTACAAGAGGCTCCGCTGGAACAATTCAAGGCAATGGAGCCTACCGTCAAGGGGTAACGAGTCAAACTCCAGCCTAGTCCTGCTGAGGCAATTAAGGGGGTAGTCTATCAGCCTCAGAGAGGAGAAGAACCGGAGCACCAGCTTGGCAAAGACCCTGTGCTGGTCAGGTCGATTGCGCCAAAGGTTGAATTGCAAGTCGAGAATGAAGAGCGGGATCAAATTCTCGAGCAAGATCATGTCTTGTAGGATAAGAAGCATTGAACTCTGTGATGAGGAGAAGACGGGGTCATCAAAAGTGTAACCAAGTACATCGAACCCCTTGGAGTATCCCCTAACCAAGTCCTGCATAATGTGCTAGTAACTCAAATGTGTTATTAGCAAAAGACCGGTGATTAAAATGATAGTATAATTTCCGTGATAGTGGGTTATGCTTCATCTCTAAATATTGCATTCTTTATATATGAAACTAAGGGTGTGCATGGCAACGCTTATCTTATAGGGAACAGTTTTTTTTTTTTTTCAAAAATAGTTCTTTTCCCTTTCCACTTTGAGGAACAATTTCCGAATACACTTTACCAAAAAAAAAAAAAAAACAATTTCCGAATACAACAATTTGTTTGGTAATGATAGAAAATTTCTATTATTGAAATAGAAAAAGAATAGAAATACGTTTGGTATGATTTATAAATTATCGTATTTATACATTTTTTCTTCTTGCTCACGAGATCGCCAACCGCCAACGGCCGCCACATGATCGTCGCTTGCCGCCGCCAACCACCGACCGCCGACCGTCATCACCGATCAACGCCCGTAGCCCACCGAGCGTCGTACCCTCCCACGGCCAGTAGCGGCAGGCGGCATGCGGCATTCATGCGGTTGTCGTGCGGCGGTCAAGCGGCAGTTGGTGGCGGCAAGCAGAATATATGATTCGTACACAAAATGCTCATCAGATAATCTCCTCTCTACGAGAAATCAAGAGCTTGGCCTGTAGTAGCCAAAGACTCCGTACAAGGTTTGTGTCAAAGTAAACAAAAGCAAAATGAAAGCAACTATTAAGGAAATGATTGACCAGGGAATAATGAAGTACTTAAGCTTGAGAATGGCTATCCAACCATTTCACTTGTTGCTAGAGTAAGTGTCCACATCCTTAGATAGATCAGAGAGATAACCACGGCTGCTGACTAATACCACCTCCTTGCAAATCTAGTTGAAAAAGTCAATGACCTCGGCATCGCTTTCGATCGCATGCCTCATGATCCCGCAATCGTGGAGGTGCCTCACATCCTTGGCAGTCAATCAAGTCATCCATGAAGAACAGGTACGTGGTGATGTCGTTGCCACAATTGAAGCGACATTGCTTGAAAGTTACCGAGTTGAGGAAAAGTGACATTGTCGTATTCAGGATCACAAGCCGGGGAATCTCGAGGATCCTTTCCTTGAACTGGATGTTCTAGAAACTCTCCACCTCCCACTTTCTAAACTTGATCCCTTTTTTTTCCGAAACTCCGTCATATAGTGGAGGAACTGTAGCCCAATTTGTGACGACTGCTGCGTTGCTACATGCTTCCAACCTGAGTACAGGAGGCTCCGTCGGAACAATTCAAGGCAATGGAGCTCGCCCTCAAGGTGGAACGAGTCAAACCCAGCTTTATCCTACCGAGCCAATTAAGGGGGCAATTTTTCGGCTTCAGAGAGGTGAAGAACTGAGTGCCAGCTTGGCAAAGACCCCGAGCTAGTCGAGTCGATGGCACTGAAGGCAGAATAACAGGTCGGGAATGAAGAGCAGGATCTTATTCTTGAGCAAGATCATCTCCTGCAGGATAAAGAGCGTTGAACTCCACGATGAGGAGAAGACGGGCTCATCAAGAGTGTAACCAAGTACATCGAACCCCGTAGAGTATCCCCTAACCAAGTCCTACAGAATGTGTTAGTAACTCAAATGCGTTATTAGCATAAGACTGGCAATTAAAAGGTGAGTACAATCACCATGATAGTGGGTTACGCTTCATCTATAAATATTGCATTCTTTATATATGAAAGCTAAGGGTGTGCATGGCAATGCTTCTACTCTGGGGAACAGTTTTTTTTTCAAAAAAAGTTTTTTTCTATTTCCACTCCGAGGAACAATCTCAAAGTAAAATAATGTGTTTGATAATGATATAAAATTTATATTCTTCAATAGAAAAAGAATAGAAATGCCTTTGGTACAATTTATTAATTTTTCTATTTATTCTTTTTTTCTTCTTGCTCATGGATCGCCAATTGCCACCGACTGCCGCATGACCGCCATTTGCCACCGCTGATTGTCGACTGCTGACCGTCGTCACCAACCAACACCTATAGCCCACTGATCGACATCCCCTCCCGCAGCCGACGGCTGCAAGTGGTGGTCGTGCAGTGATCGGGCAACTGTCGTGTGACCAACGTGCGACTGTTGTGCGGCGATCATGCGGCTTTCGTGCACCGGTCGAGCAGCGATCAATGGCAGCAAGCTGAATATATGACTCGTACACCAAACACTTATAAGATAATTTCCACTTTAAGAGAAATCAAAAGCCTAGCTTGTAGTAGCCAAAAACTTCGTACAAGGTTTCTGTCAAAGTAAGCATAAGCAAAATGAAAGAAGCAACCATCGCCCGCGGTGGCCTTGGTGGACTAGGACTTAGTACCCATCCGCCAGGGGAGGAGTTCAAACCTCGGGGTTGCATAACGCGCGATTCAACTGTAGCTGGGTCTGTGGTGGTGGCCCAATTCACCCTAGGGTTTACTCCGCCGCGAAGCGGCGCACGGAGGTTCCCTAGGTCACAAAAAAAAAATGAAAGAAGCAATTAAGGAAATGATTGACCAGAGATTATTGAAGTACTTAAGCTCGAGAATAGCTATTCAACCATTCCACTTTTTGCTGGAATAAGTGTCCACATCCTTAGACAGATTAGAAAGATAACCGTGCCCGTCGACTAATACCACCTCCTTACAAATCTGGTTGAAAAATTCAACGACCTCGGCATCGCTTCCAAGCGCATGCCTCATGATCCTGCAATCATGGAGGTGCCTCACATCCTCGGCAGAGTTAATCAAGTCGTCCATGAAGAACAGGTGCGTGGTCACATCGTTGTCACAATTGAAGTGGCACTGCTCGAATGCTACCAAATTGAGGAAAAGTGATATCGCCTTATCCAGGATCACAAGCCGAGGAATCTTGAGGATCCCTTCCTTGAACTAGATGTCCTGGAAACTCTCCACCTCCCACTTTCTAAACTTGATCCCTTCCTTGTGATGACTACTGGGTTGCTGCCCGCTTCGATCCTGGGTATAAGACGCTCCGCCAAAACAATTCGAGGCAATGGAGCTCACCCTTAAGGGGTAATGGTGTTGGAGAAATCTTTCGGAATATTTTGAAGCTGACAAAACGTTTCTATTAGTCTAGTCTGAAGATTTGCAGACTCTGCTATTTAAAGTCTGAAGACCTTCGGACAGCCAGACTCAAGACTCAAAGTCTATTCTAATTGACAGTTTCTAATCCGTTGAAGAAAGGCTATCCAGAAACTTGATGTTTCATTAAGGATGTGACCTTATCGACTGGAGAAGATCTCTTGGCTAGATGTGACATAATGGAATCCTTTATTTGATCATGATTGATTCAGAGATTAAGGATCCGATGATTGGCGAAGTATACTTGGAAGGTTCTACTTATGGAAACCGAGATCCTGATTGTATGGGCGAACAAGATTGATGGGCTATCAACATATTCCTTTAATAGCTCGGATGATCTTCCTAATTGATTCCATCTAACGGGTAGATTGGAGGAATTCCTTTGGTAAGTGCCAATGGGTATGATGGCATAAAGGAGTATAAAATGAAGACATTCTAGTTGTTCGAGAGAATATACGAGAGAAGAATTCCAAAGTCTGAAGCTCCTTGTTTTTTAGTCAATTATTTTGAGCGAAATCTTGTACGCAAAAGAGAGTCTATATTTTGAGATACCGTGAAGAAGTGTGGTAGAATATCTACACTGTGGAATCAAGGGAAAACATTGCTGTAACATCTCTTTTGTTCATAGTAAATCCAGTCGGTGGGCTGTCAGTGCGAAAGAGAGGACATAGGCTTGGAATAAGCCGAACCACTATAAACCTTGTGTTCAATTTTCTCTTCCCTACTCTTTGTTTTACTTTGATCATAGTTTGTTTTGTTAACTGAAGGAGAGCTTCCTTTCTATTGTCTGCCTAGTATTACTTTCATATCTCGAGAAATTATTTCTACACCTATTCACCCCCCTCTAGGTGCTTATACTAGCTATATCAATTGGTATTAGAGCCTATGTACTCACTTTGTTTGAAGTGTTTTACTTCAGAGTTAAAGATCCATGGCTAGTATGCTAGCTCCAAGGCTGGTGGAAGGGCAAAGCAATACCAGACCACCTTACTTTGATGGAAAGGATTACAACATCTGGAAAAACAATATGAAAGTGTTCCTACAATCAAAGGATCATCTGGAATAGGACGTTGTAGAAAAAAGAATCATTTCTAAAGCTGCACCTGTCTCAGAAAGAGGAAAAGATACTGTTGAATCTAGTGAAATGACTCAGAAAGAGATAATCAAGAGACAAGCTCTTGATGCAAAAGCAATTTATTCTTTATATTGTGCTTTGTCATCTACTGAATCTAACATAATATCTTCTTGTGTTACAGCAAAAGAAGTCTTGGATAGATTACATATTACCTATGAAGGAACAGATCGAGTGAAAGAAACCAGAATCAACATTCTTCTCAGTCAATACGAAGCCTTCAAAATGAAATCAGGAGAATCTATAACTGACATGTTTAGTCGTTTTACAGAAATCATGAATGGTCTTGAAAATCAAGGTCAACCAATTTTGGATCCCATGAAGGTAAACAAGCTACTGCGTGGACTCTCCAAGGATTTGAATCACATAAAGACCTCAATCAGAGACACCCAAAGAATCATGCCACTATCTATTGATGAGTTGGTTGGGACTCTTCAGTCTTATGAAGTGAAACGAATCAATGAAGACGAAGACCCTAAAGGTAAGAACTCCATTGCATTAAAATCTAATGATGATTCCGATGTTACAGATTCTGAAGACGATATGGATGATGAGGAGCTTGCTTTCATGATAAGAAGATTTAGAAAGCTGAACAGAAAAGGAAGAAGATTCAATCCAAAGAAATAGAGTTTTCAAAAGCAACAGATTAAGTCTGTTGAGGATGCTGAATCAAACAAAGATGTAGTCCGCTTTGAATGCAAGAAAAAGGGACACATCAGACCCAACTGTCCTCTTCTGAGGAAGAAGAAAGGAAAAGTTGAAAAGTATCGAAAAGCTCTTAAAGTAGAAACCTAGAGTGATACAAAGTGTGAAAAAAGTGATGATGATTATGCCAATATATGTCTAATGGCACAATCGGATTCAGATTCAAACTCCGAGACAGAATCAGATTCAGACAGTGAATTTGAGGTGAGTAACTTCAAAATCCCTATTAAAGTCTCTAAATACATTGATGAGTTGTGTTTTAGTCTTAAGACTTCTCTTAAAAAGATTTCTGAACTCAAAAGAGAAAATTCTGATTTAAAACAACAAGAAAATGTTTTGAAAGAAAAGGTGAAATGTTTAGACATGAATGTTTCTTCTCTTAGAAAAAGTGAAGATAATCTTTCAAAAGAAAATGCATTATTGAAAAACGATATCTCAAATATTTCTAAAAAATTTTCTATAGAATCGAGAAACTGGAAAAAATTCTTTCTATTCAAAAACCTTATTTCAACAAATCTGGTTTGGGAATGACTCGCTGAAACCATTCCTTTAATTGATTTTCCAAAGGTGAAAGAAAAAATTAAGCAAAGGCCCACAAGAGATACTTACAAAAATCATTTTAAAAAGATCTTTGTAAAACCAAAAGAGGTCGCGATGCTCTTAGATGTTCAAAGTGCAATAGTGCAGATCATTTTGAAAAAGAATCTCCTATGGTTTGGAAACCTGTTAAGAAAGTATGGACAAAAACCGCATATCATACTAACACCAATGGACCCAAGAAAATATGGGTACGAAAGAAAGTTTGAGTTTCTTTTTTAAATGCAGGTCACTATCAAGAAAAAAGTAAAATGGTATCTGGATAGTGGATGCTCAAGACATATGACAGGAGATTCAAATTGCTTCATAAAACTTGTTCAAGTGAATGGTGGAAAAGTCTCATTTGGAGGAAATAGCAAGGGAAGAATAGTGGGATTTGGAACTGTAAAGATTGGAAACCTCACAATAAGCAATGTTTCTTTAGTTGAAGTACTCAACTACAATCTGCTCAGTGTCGGTCAACTGTGTGATACCGGTTTCAAAATCTACTTTCAAGAGGGAATATGTTCAGGAACCAATAAAGACTCTACTCAGTCATTCATGGGTCGAAGACATGAAAATATCTACCTCTTGGATGTGAAACCAGATGAATCGCAATGTCTAATCTCAATCCAAGACGAAGCAAGCTTATGGCACAGAAAACTTGGGCACATTAATATGAAGCAAATAGCCAAAATCTCAGCAAAGAAGCTTGTTCGTGGTCTACCAAATTTATCATACCAAAAGTCCGATTTATGTGCACCATGCATATTGGGAAAACAAGTAAGAAATTCTTTTAAACCAATAAATCAAGTTTCCACTAACCGTGTACTGCAGCTTCTGCATATGGATCTTTTTGGACCAACCAGAACATAGAGCATTGGAGGTAAGAAATATTGCCTAGTAATTGTGGATGACTACTCACGATTTACTTGGGTATTTTTCCTGGCAAGTAAGTCTGAAACCTTATCTTATTTTGAAAAATTTGCTAAAAATGTTCAAAATGAAAAAGGGTATGTTATCTCAAGTATAAGAACAGATCATGGAGGTGAATTTGAAAATCAAGATTTTACGAAATTTTGTGATGAATCTAGTTTTCAGCATGTGTTCTCCTCTCCATATACTCCAGAGCAAAATGGAGTTGTGGAAAGAAAGAATAGATCGCTTCAAGAAATGGCTAGAACTCTTTTAATTGAAAGCAACATCTCTTCACGATTTTGGGCTAAAGCAGTTTCTATAGCTTGTTATATTATCAATACAGTTTTTCTAAGGCCTATTCTAAAAAAAAACAAGAGGCTCCGCCGAACAATTTGAGACAATGGAGCTCACCCTCAAGGTGTAACGGGTCAAACCCAGCCTTATCCTATCGAGGCAATTAAGGGGGCAATCTGTCACCTCAAATAAGTGAAGAACTGGAGCGCCAGCTTGGCAATGACCCCGTGCTGGTCGAGTCGACGGCGCTGAAGGTAAAATAGCAGGTTGGGAATGAAGAGCAAGATTTGATTCTTGAGCAAGATCATGTCCTACAGGATAAAGAGCGTTGAACTCCACGACGAGGAGAAGACGAGGTCATCGGGAGTGTAACCAAGTACATCGAACCCCTTGGAGTATCCCCTAACCAAGTCCTGCAAAATGTGTTAGTAAATCAAATGTGTTATTAGTAGAAGATTGGTGATTAAAAGGTCAGTGCAATTGCCGTGATAGTGGGTTAAGCATAAATATTGCATTCTTTATATATGGAAGCTAAGGGTGCACGTGGCAATGCTTCTACTCCAGGGAATATTTTTTTTTTCAGAAAAAGTTTTTTTCTATTTGCTCTCTCGTGGAACAACTTTCAAGTAAAATAACATGTTTAGTAACGATATAAAATTTCTATTCTTCAAATAGAAAAATAATAGAAATGTTTTTAGTACGATTTATAAATTTTTGTAGTTATTCGTTTTTTCTTCTTGCTCATAGATCGCCAACCGCCGCCCCACGCACGATCGCCACTTGTCGCCGCCAGCCGCCATTAAAGACCGGCGCCCATAGCCCACCGACCGGCAACCATAGCCCACTAACTACCGTTCCCTCCCGTGGCCACCAGCGGTAGGCGGTGATCGTGCGGCGTTCAGGTAGCTATCGTGCGACGGTCGTGCAACTGTCATGCGGCGGTCATGCGGCTGTCGTGCGGCTATCATGTGGTGGTCGAGCAAAGTGGTCGGTGGCGACAAGCAAAATATATGATTCGTACATCAAACGCTCAAAAGATTATCTCCACTCTACGAGAAATCAAGAGCCTGGCCTGTAGTAGCCAAAGACATCATACAAGGTCTGTGTCAAAGTAAGCAGAAGTAAAATGCAAGCAGCAATTAAAGAAATGATGGACCAAGGATTACTAAACTACTTAAGCTCAAGAATGGCTATCCAATCATTCCACTTGTTGCTGGAGTTAATGTCCACATCCTTAGATAGATCAAAGAGATAACCGCGGCTGCCAACTAATACCACATCCTTGCAAATCTGGTTGAAAAAGTTAGCGACCTCAGCATCACTTCCAAACGCATGCCTCATGATCCCTCAATCGTGGAGGTGCCTCATTTCCTCGGCGGAGTCAATCAAGTCGTCCATGAAGAACAGGTACGTGGTGATGTCATTGTCGTAATTGAAGTGACACTGCTCGAAGGCTACCAAGTTGAGGAAAAGTGACCTCGCTGTATCCAGGATCACAAGCCGGGGAATCTCGAGTGTCCCGTCCTTGAACTGGATGTTTTGGAAACTCTCCAGCTCCTCCTTTCCGAACTTGATCCCTTTTTTCCGAAGCTCCGTCACATAGTGGAGGAACTATAGCCCAGTTTTTAACGACTACTGGGTTGCTGCCGGCTTCGATCCTGGGTACAGGAGGCTCCACCAAAACAATTTGAGGCAATGGAGCTCGCCCTCAAGGGGTAACGCATCAAACTCCAGCCTTGTCCTGCCAAGGCAATTAAGGGGGCAGTCTGTCGGCCTCAAAGAGAAGGAGAACCGGAGTGCCAACTTGGCCAAGACCCCGTGCTGGTTAGGTCAGCCGCACTGAAGGTAGAACAACAGGTCGAGAATGAAAAGCGGGATCTAATTCTCGAGCAAGATTATGTCCTGCTGGATAAAGCACATTGAACCCCGCAACGAGGAGAAGACGGGGTCATCAAGTGTGTAACCAAGTAGATCGAACCCCTGGAGTATCCTCCAACCAAGTCCTACATAATGTGCTAGTAACTCGAATGCGTTATTAGCAGAAGACTGGTGTGATTAAAAGGATAGTACAATTACCGTGATAATGGGTTATGCTTCATCTATAAATATTGCATTTTTTATATATGGAAGCTAAGGGTGCGCATGGCAACGTTTCTACTCCATAGAATAGTTTTTTTTTTTCAGATAAAATTTTTTTCCTATTTCCACTTCGATGAACAATTTCCGAGTAAAATAATGTGTTTGGTAACGATAGAAAATTTCTATTATTAAAATAGAAAAAGAATAGAAATGTGTTTGATACGATTTATAAATTTTTGTATTTATTTGTTTTTTCTTCTTGGTCACGGATCGCCAACCGCGCCGACCGCCACAACAAATCACTTGCCCCCGCGACCGCGACCACAAGCGTCGTCACCGATCGGCACCCATTGCCCACCGACCATCATCCCCTCCCGCAGTCGGCGACGGGTGGCGGCGGTTGTGCAGCGATCGAGTGACTGTCGTGCGGTGATCGTGTGGCTTTTATGTGGCGATCGTGTGGCTGTCGTGCGACAGTCGGTGGTAGCAAGCGGAATATATGATTTGTACACCAAACGCTCATCAGATAATCTCCACTCTACGAGAAATCAAGAGCCTAGCCTGCAGTGGTCAAAGACTCTGTACAAGGTCTATGTCAAAGTAAGTAGAAACAAAATGAAAGCAGCAATTAAGGAAATGATTGACCTGGGATTACTGAAATACTTAAGCTCGAGAATGGCTATCCAACCATTCCACTTGTTGCCATAGTAAGTATCCACATCCTTAGAAAGATTAGAGAGATAACCACGCCTACCAACTAATACCACATCCTTGCAAATCTAGTTGAAAAAGTCAGCGACCTCGGCATCGCTTCCGAGCGCGTGCCTCATGATCTCACAATCGTGGAGGTGCCTCATTTCCTCGGCGAAGTCAATCAAGTCGTCCATGAAGAACAAGTACGTGGTGATGCCATTGCCACAATTGAAGTGACACTTCTCGAAGGCTACCAAGTTGAGGAAAAGTGGCCTCGCTGTATCTAGGATCACAAGCCAAGGAATCTCAAGGGTCCCATCCTTGAACTAGATGTTCTGGAAACTATCCACCTCCCTCTTTCTGAACTTGATCTCTTTTTTCCAAAGCTCCGTCACGTAGTGGAGGAACTGTAGCCCAATTTGTGATGACTACTGGGTTGCTACCGGCTTCGAGCCTGGATACAGGAGGCTCCGTTGGAACAATACATGGCAATGGAGCTCACCCTCAAGGGGTAATGGCTCAAACTCCAACCTTGTCCTACCGAGGCAATTAAGGGGCCAATCTATCGACCTCAAAGAGGAGAAGAATCGGAGCGCTAGCTTGGCCAAGGCCACGTGCTAGTCGGGTCGATCGCGCTGAAGGTAGAATAGCAGGTTGAGAATGAAGAGCGAGATCTGATTCTCGAGCAAGATCATGTCCTGCTAGATAAAGTGCGTTGAACTCCACGACAAGGAGAAGACAGGTCATCGGGAGTGTAACCAAGTACATCGAACCCCTTGGAGTATCCCCTAACCAAGTCCTGTTGGATGTGCTAGTAACTCAAATGCGTTATTAACAAAAGATTGGAGATTAAAAGGATAGTATAATTGCCGTGATAGTGGTTTATGCTTCATCTATAAATATTGCATTCTTTATATATGGAAGCGAAGGGTGCACATGGCAACACTTCTATTTCGGGGAACAGTTTTTTTTTTTTAGAAATAGCTTTTTTCTATTTCCACAATATAAAATTTCTATTATTAAAATAGAAAAAGAATAGAAATGCATTTGGTACGATTTACAAATTTTTGTATTAATTCGTTTTTTCTTCTTGCTCACGGATCACCAAGTGCCACTAGCTACCGCATGATCGTCGCTTGCCACCGCCAATTGCCGATCGTCGACCGTTGTCACCGATCAACGCCCACAGCCCACCAACCATCGTCCCCTCCTGCGATCGGCGGCAGGTGGTGGCGGTCGTGCGGATGGGGAAGCTGTCGTGCGGTGGGCGCGCAGCTGTTTTGCGACTGTCGTGCGGTTGTCGTGCGACGGTCAGGCGACGATCAGTGGTGGCAAGTGGAATATATGATTCGTACACCAAACGCTCATCAAATAATCTCCACTCTACGAGAAATCAAGAGCCTAGCCTGTAGTAGCCAAAGACTCTATACAAGGTCTGTGTCAAAGTAAGAAAAAGCAAAATGAAAGTAGCAATTATGGAAATGATTGACCGGGGATTATAGAAGTACTTAAGCTCGAGAATGGCTATCCAACCATTCCACTTGTTGTCGGAGTAAGTGTCCACATCCTTTGACAGATCAGAGAGATAACCGCACCTACCGACTAATACCACATCCTTGCAAATCTAGTTGAAAAAGTCAGCGACCTCGGCATCGCTTCCGAGCGCGTGCCTCATGATCTCGCAATCGTGGAGGTGCCTCATTTCCTCGGCGAAGTCAATCAAGTCGTCCATGAAGAACAAGTATGTGGTGATGCCGTTGCCGCAATTGAAGTGACACTTCTTGAAGGCTACCAAGTTGAGGAAATCTCGAGGGTCCCGTCCTTGAACTGGATGTTTTGGAAACTATCCACCTCTCTCTTTCTGAACTTGATCTCTTTTTTCCAAAGCTCCGTCACATAGTGGAGGAACTGTAGCCCAATTTGTGATGACTACTGGGTTGCTACCGGCTTCGGGCCTGGATACAGGAGGCTCCGTTGGAACAATACATGGCAATGGAGCTCGCCCTCAAGGGGTAATGGCTCAAACTCCAGCCTTGTCTTGCCGAGGCAATTAAGGGGCCAGTCTATCGACCTCAAAGAGGAGAAGAACCGGAGCGCTAGCTTGGCCAAGACCACGTGCTAGTTGGATCGATCACGCTGAAGGCAGAACAGCAGGTCGAGAATGAAGAGCGGGATCTGATTCTCAAGCAAGATCATGTCCTGCTAGATAAAGCACATTGAACTCCATGACGAGGAGAAGATGGGTCATCGGGAGTGTAACCAAGTACATCGAACCCCTTGGAGTATCCCCTAACCAAGTCTTGTAGGATGTGCTAGTAACTCAAATGCGTTATTAACAGAAGACTAGTGATTAAAAGGATAGTATAATTGCCGTGATAGTGGGTTATGCTTCATCTATAAATATTGCATTCTTTCTATATGGAAGCTAAGGGTGCGCATGGCAATGTTTCTATTCCGGGGAATAGTTTTTTTTTTTTTTTTCAAAAATAGTTTTTTTCTATTTCCACTTCGAAGAACAATTTCCGAGTAAAATAATGTGTTTGGTAATGATAAAAAATTTCTATTATTGAAATAGAAAAAGAATATAAATGCTTTTGGTACGATTTATAAATTTGTGTATTTATTCATTTTTTCTTCTTACTCACGAATCACCAACTACTACCGGCCACCGCATGACCGTTGGTTGCCGTCGCCGACCGTCGACCGCTGACCATCATCACCAATCACCACCCATAGCCCACCGACCGCCATACCCTCTCGCGGCTGGCGGCGACACACAGCGGTCGTGCGGCAATCGGGCAGCTATCGTGTGGTAGTCGTGCGGCGGTCGTGCGACTATCCTGTGGCGATCGGGCGAAGATCAGTGGCAGCAAGCGAAATATATGATTTGTACACCAAACACTCATCAGATAATCTCCACTCTACGAAAAATCAAGAGCCTGGCCTATAGTAGCTAAAGATCCATACAAGGTCTATGTCAAAGTAAGCAAAAGCAAAATGAAAACAGCAATTAAGAAGATGATTGACCAAGCATTACTGAAGTACTTAAGCTCGAGAATGGCTATCAAACCATTCCACTTGTTGTCGGAGTAAGTGTCATTATCCTTAGATAGATCAGAGAGATAACTGCGACTATCGACTAATACCACTTTGCAAATCTAGTTGAAAAAGTCAGCGACCTCAGCATTGCTTCCGAGCACATGCCTCATGATCCCGCAATCGTGGAGGTGCCTCACGTCCTCGGCGAAGTCAATCAAGTTGTCCACGAAGAACAGGTACGTGGTGATGTCATTGTCGCAATTGAAGTGACACTGCTCAAAGGCTACCAAGTTTAGGAAAAGTAACCTCGCCGTATCAAGGATCACAAGCCGGGGAATCTCGAATGTCCCATCCTTGAACTGGATGTTCTAGAAACTCTCCACCTGCCTTTTTTCGAACTTGATCCTTTTTTCCGATGCTCCGTCACACAGTGGAGGAATTGTAGCCTAGTTTGTGATGACTGCTGTGTTGCTGCCGACTTCCAGCTTGGATGCAGGAGGCTTCGTCAGAATAATTCGAGGCAATGGAACTCGCTCTTAAGGGGTAACAGGTCAAACTCCAACCTTGTCCTACCGAGGCAATTAAGGGGGCAGTCTATTGGCCTCTGAGAGGAGAAGAACCAAAGCACCAGCTTGGCCAAGACCCCGTGCTGGTGGGGTCGGCCGCGCTGAAGGCAAAACAGTAGGTCGAGAATGAAGAGCGGGATCAAATTCTTGAGCAAGATCATGTCCTGCAGGATAAAGAGTGTTGAACTCCGTGACGAGGAGAAGACGGGGTCATCGAGAGTGTAACCAAGTACATCGAACCCCTTGGAGTATTCCTTAACCAAGTCCTACAAAATGTGTTAGTAAATCAAATGCGTTATTAACAGAAGACTAGTGATTAAAAGGTTAGTACAATTGCCGTGATAGTGGGTTACGCTTCATCTATAAATATTGCATTCTTTATATATGGAAGTTGAGGGTGCACATGGCAACACTTCTACTCTGAGAAACAGTTTTTTTTTCAGAAAAAAATTTTTTCTATTTCCACTCCAAGGTACAATTTCCAAGTAAAATAATATGTTTAGTAACAATATAAAATTTCTATTCTTAAAATAGAAAAAGAAAATAAATGCATTTGGTACGATTTATAAATTTTTATATTTATTCGTTTTTTCTTCTTGCTCACAGATCGCCAATTGCCGCCGACCGCCGCATGATCGCCGTTTGCCGCAACTAACCGCAGATTGCCAACCATCGTCATCGAAACACCCATAGCCCACCGACCGTCGTCCCCTCCTGCGGCCAACAACAGCAGGCGGCGATCGTGTGACAATCAAGCAGTTGTTGTGCGACTGTTGTGCAGTGATTGCACAACTATCGTGCAACTATCGTGCAGCGGTCGGGCGGCGATTGGTGGCGGTCGTCAACCGATGAGAGTGGCCGGTGGACTGTGGGCAGCGGCGATAACAATCGCCAGCAGTCAAGGGCTACGGCAACAATGGTCGGGCGGCGCAACGATGATGATCACCGGCGGTCGCGACGACAAGGAAGAAGAATAAAAGAAAATTAAAATATAAAAAATTGACTTATTTATATAAATTGTTCCTGGGAACAAAAAGATATTTTTTTTGTTTCTTGTTTCTGTTTCGAATCTATTCCCCGGCTACTTTTTTATTATGGGGAATAGAAAAATAAGTTGACGTTACCAAACGAATTTCTATTATTTTTTTGTTCCAGGGAACAAAAGAACAGAAATTATGAAAAACAGAAGAAACAATGTTAATAAAAAAGAACAGAAATTAAGGTTCCTATTGCTGTCCTAGGAGCCAAGATTGATCAAATCTCTCCACCAGCACTCCTCAAACAGTTTGAAGAGGTGCTGGCAGCCAAGTCGGAGGTAAGAAGGCTCATTGCTTTGGCTCGATATATGAGTATGCTTTCTGATAAATCTGCTATTGTTCCGGATGCTAAACTATTTGAAAAGTTTGTCCTATACATGTTAAACAAACAGCAAATTGGTCTTGGAAAGATGAAGTTCCTTTTTGTAAGCTCATACTTGACGAGGAATAAGTAGCTTATCCCATCTCTCTATCGTCCAACATGAAAGCTGAACTCGTGATGCTTTGATTGCCATTTAAAGATGACAAGACAAGACTGGGCAAAGCTTTTTGATCAGATGGAAATATCCTCTATTCCTTAATTTAGTTGTTACTCAACCTGTCAGTTTCCAGCAACATCATGAATGAATTATCTGGTCTGTTAAGAACGTTTTTCTCCTCGTTCACTAGATAGTCCATTTCCGTCTCTAAATGATGTTTAGTATCATTAATCAGGATGATTTGTGGGGTCTCAATGGCTCTTCCGTACCAGGATTTCATATTCTCAAATTGAATCTCACACTCTTCTGTGTCTTAGTCTCTGTATGAGAAATTTGGAAATGATACTCTATTATTCTTGCTGTGCAGGTTGATGGATTCGTGAAGATCTTTCCCAAAATTTCTCATGGATGGACGGTGAGATATAAGGTTGAAGATGAAGCTGCTGTGAAGTGTGCGGAGGAGGCTCATTTAGACATGAGACAATGGTTTGTGAAGTTTGTCAAGTAAGAAACCGAATCGGACCTTTAATAAATTTGAAGTGGGATGTGATTATCTAGTCTGATATACGATTTGTGGGGTGCTATTTTTATCGTGTCTCAGTTTATCTGGGACTCATATGGTGTGTAAGAGCAGTAAAGAATAAATGTTAAATCCAGAGTTCCTACCTTGTTTGCTTTCAGTGTGAGAGCTCCAGTATAAGCATCCGGCCATTGGAGTCCCTGTTCAAATCGACAGTCTTCTCTCCATTGTTAGGCCCCCATAACAATAGTAAAAGATAAGAAAGACATCGTTAGGCCCTGCCCAGATAACTATCGAGTACAGTTCTGAGTAGGGGTGAGCATGGTCCAAGTTGGTCCGGGCCACCCCCTAACCCTAGGACCAACCCATACAATGTCGGTCCTCAATTTTTAGGACCGAGGACTGACCCTATTGAACCTGGGACCAAGGACCGAACCGACCCAATGGGTTCGGTCCGGTTCGAGTCAACCGGGGACCGATCAATAATTTTTTTTTTTTGTTATATTTTTTATACTCCCTAAAAAAGCAAACCTACAAATTCAAATTACACATCCATCGACAATGCGGCATTGTACAACTAAACTATAAATACCAATATATATTTAGCAAATTTAAGATGACACAATAATAGAAATTTCGTACTTGTTAACCGCTCATCGAGATATGGGATAAGATGTAAAGTTCTTATAATCATCTATCTTTAATATTCATAACACCATATGCAAAAGCGTTTTTCTGCATTTGATCATGTAGAGTCTACTCAACCAAAATATGAGTTTCACACCACTTGACTAGCATTTGATCATGTAGAGTCCACTCAACCAAAAAATGAGCTTTACACCACTTGACTAGCAAATTACCGTAGCAACTGTAGTACTACTTTACTCTTCAAAAACTTCTACCATTTGACACAAATTGAAAAGCAAAGTGCAGCTGAAATTCATTAGTAAAATACAATTAAATCATAAAAAAGTTCAAAATACTTAATATAAACCACAAATATATAACTTCACATCTTGTTAATTCACTTGAACTTCTAAACACCTGAAAACAAAACAAACGACACATAATTAATACTCAACAAAAGTTTTAAATTGAAATTACTATTAGTGCTATTGATAGAACATCTCAATATAATATAATATAATAAATATTTTATTTAGATTTGAATATATAAAAGAATTATAAATAATATTATATAACATAATATAATATACGGGGTTGGTCCGGGTTGGACCGACCCAAAACTCTTATGATTGAGGACCAACCCGCACAGTGTTGGTCCTGGAATTTCAGGATCAAGGACCAACCCAGTCCCCTTGGGAACCGGACCAGGACCGACAGGGTTGGGCCGGTCCAGGGTCGGTCCAGGATCGACCCTAGACCGCTGCTCACCCCTAGTTCTGAGTGAAGTTTCAGATAGTTATGAATTGCATGATTTATGACGGTGCTTGTATCACTTTTTTCTTTTAGTCGAGTTATAAAGGAGGCCAAGATGTGAAAGCTCTGGCTTGGTGAGGCAGCTTCAAGTAGAAAGCTGTGGATCCTCCAATGGCCTTCTTGATCAGGTCTTGTGGCATCTAATATTCATCAGAGAACTACTATGAGAATGCTCGATTCGTCGTCATCTTCAGCATCTTCTCTTAATGCTTAAAATCGTTTCTTTCTTCCTGTTTTAAGGTATAATGACACTTGATCTAGGACCCGTTTGAAGATTTAAACTATGTTCTGTTAAACCCGGAGATTGGGTGCTTGGAGAGGTAGGTTGATTTTTGCGTTCATTTCAAGTGCATTGATGAGACGATCGCTAAGGGTTTGCTTCTGGTTTATGAAGAATCGTGATGCTAGTTTGTTTGGTTTACTTTGGAATTTGAATGGCAAAGAGGTGGGAATAATTCCTTGAATCATGGGCCCTTGGATCGTTAATGGGCTTTTTTGTTGGAACAAAGGCGTGCAGGTATTATAACTTTCGTAAAACATTCATTTTTTTTAGTCAAGGTAAAGCGTTCACTTGAATTTCATTATTTATGTCATGATTTTCAATAAATATCATAATTTTGAATCTATCAATTAAGTGTCATAATCTTTAAAAAATATTCACCTAGGTATTAGAAATCCGTCGTGATATGTTACTTATGGTTAATATTTTTGAAATGGCTTAACGTTTAGGTAATAGAAAAGAAAGTTACAACACTTAATTAAGGAATCTATAAAAATCATGCTACTCAAGTAATTTGAAAACAATAAATTATGATATGATATTTGTGACGTGATTTTTCCGTTTTTGCCCGGTTTCAAACGGGGCACGACTTGACCGCATATACATTACACATCGCGTACATGATTGCATTTCATTATCCCGCTGGACATTTCACGGGAGACCATTGACCGTAGAAAGAAAGCTCCCATCTCTTTTTTAACGTGTAGAATTTGGTACTTTCTTGGCATCATTCAAGGCCGGAAGAACAGCAATTTCGACAGCAAATCTGAAGAACGATGGCGACCTGCATTTAAGCGCGTTGAAAATAAGCACCGATTCATCTTTCGAATGAGGCCAAATCATCTTTTTGTCCGCAAATCCGACGATAGCGGAGGGAGTGTTTGCGCCTGGTCTTCCGCCTCGTTTTCTCTGTTTCCTTCTTTTGCTCCCAGCTGGGTTGACAAATTTATCTCTTCTTGTCCGCAAGCAAAAAGATGGCTGGCAACATCATGTGCACAAGATTGACCATTCAGACAGATTTTTCTTTAGACTGCATCTCCTCAGATGAGTTAGCTTTTATCATTCGGTGTCAGATGAGATCGTAATTCGGCCTTCATGCATGATCTCAACTCTTTCGTGAAGAATCAATTACGAAGTTATGTGTTGCGTGGATCTCGATAAATACACTTTCAAGTGATTGGTTGGGAACGAGTCGATTGTGATTTGAGTTTAATCATCAGTGATTGGGTTAGGCTGGGGAGACCACTTGTGATCATGGTCTACCTTTGCACACCCGAGGTTCCATTCCATTGACACTAATGGATTGATGGATGGCTACAATGGATGTACAAGTGAATTTTCAGAAAATTATTTATGATTTTTTTAAAAGCATAAATGATCTTTTGAAATTAAGCAAAAATCTTTGACGAAATATCTTTCGATAACTAATTCTTCAATACAACTTAAACAAATATATGAAGGGTTAATACCACGACAAATCCCAAATTAAACTACTTTGGACAAATTTATCCCAAATATATTTTTTTATCACGAAAAAATCACCGATATATCTGGGATAAATTTACCTTAAACTATTTTTTTAACACCAGTAAACTCTAAACTAGTTCCAATTTAACCTAAGTTAATTCTTGTTAATTTAAAATAATACCATGAAAAATTATAAATTAGTACATATATAACAAATAAACTATGCGTCATCCAACCCAATAATTTAACAGTAAAATTTAAAGAAAATAAATTAAAAATAAATTTATCATAAATATATAATTTAAAATATTTCGTGATATTATTATTTTCTTTGCTTTCCAATCACACGGTTAATTCCCTAATATGATAATAAGTAAATAAATAAATAAAAAAGGGTACCTTGATAAGTACTTAGTGTCCATTCAAGTCAAAATCAAACCTTGGCAAAAGGTTGTTAAATGTGGGGTTTTAGAATATATCTTTTTCCAGCATGTGGACTCCATTTGCCTCTCTCTCTCTCTCTCTCTCTCTCTCTCTCTGTGCCCTTTCAAGCAGGTCACGATCTCCCATTATTAATTTTCATCGTGATCGCTAACTGGACCATTATGGCGATCGGGCCCCTACCTCTCTCATTCTTTATTTAATCGATGGGGGAAGTGGGGAAAATCTCTGGTCGTGGACTCGTGGCTTAAAAGGAGAGGGCCAAATTTGTGCTGGTGGTCGTGAACCTGTCCAGGCATCATCGCCCCCCATGCTTCTGGTGGTACGGCTCGGATGTAAGGATATCATAGGTGGAGGGAAAAAGAATAAAGTATAAAAGTCAAGTTATGTCGTGTTGGATATTGATTTCAGAGTTTATCCGCTCGAAGGTGGGGGTAATCACCCAAAAAATGCTAACCCTAGGTCAGGTCGGTCTCAAACTTTTTAATTATATCGATTTAATCATGAACATTTTGACAACTTTCTAGTATCAATCCCAAACATTTTGATAACTTATTTATATAGTTCTAAACCATTTGATGACTTATCAATTTTTATCAGAAATCGTTTATGTGAATATTGACAAGCCAATGACCATCTTAAATGGCTTGGTCGGCGTTCTTTCTCTTTTTTTTTCCTTTACTTTCCCTTTGGCCTGTGGCCGGTATTAGGCCATGGCCAACGACTTTGACCAGCCACAAGCAAGGGCTAACAACTTTGAACAGCCACAAGCAAGGGCCGACAAAGGTGACACAACCCTCGATTGATCTGGAGAGGGCTTGACCCTTGCAGCTTGTGGCCGGTCATCTGCCATGGCCTACTTGATGGCAATCATGCTCTTGTGTACCACCATAAATGTACCATGCAACTATAGGCAAAAGTTTTAGGATAATGTTTACAATTTACGTGATGGCTTAGGTCTAGGATTTCTTTAATTTCGTAAAAATCTTTTGCAGTTATTCCATTGGAATTTCTCTTCCACCAAAATATCTTTAACAAAAAATTATTCTTCGGCTTTTATTTAAAAAACCAAAGTTCTATGCAAACTGCAAACAAAAAATATCACGGGCAAAATAAACCTTTAATCATAACTAAATTGTATAAACACAAACCATACGTGGTAATGTTCACATGTTTCTAATGTGACTATCCATGCTCACATGTCAAGCAAGTGTTTATCAATGACTTGGTCATTGCTGGTTTAAACAAGTCCATTACTCAACTCGAGTAACACATCTATCTTGTCGTTGCATTGTGTCGTGTAGAGTATAAGAGCTTCACGACTTATGAATGTCTTTTGATGAGATAATTTTTTAATTCTGATTTCTAAACATCTTCTTTGGTTGGCACTCAATGAATAGACAGATTGGGTTGTGCTTTTATATTTAAAACTAAAGTGGCCAGCACCTATACATTTTTAAATATTAAGGTTCACTTAAAATTTAATTATAGACTTTAAATCAAAAAGTATCTATCGACAACAAATGAAATGCGAGTACCCTTGAAATTAAAAATACCGCACGCGCAAGTGCACTAATTTGATTAAAAACAAATTATATCGAAGGGATTGTCAAATTAATTAAGTGCCTTAGACGGGGGAAGAAAATTTATAAGCCTTCACAGCCCAGCTAAGTTAAGCGAGGCAGCATTCGAACTTACCTAGGGGGATTCCGGTTCACAATAAATCATCAAACACCTAATGGGATAAGTTTTAATATTTTTCTCAAAACAATTGCTTGTATTGTTTACAAAAATGAATAAACAAAAAAAGTTTTACATTGTCCACACAATTGCTTGGACTTGGTATTGCTGTTGATAATGAAAATGCTTTTAATCAATTAATTACTTCTAACGACACAAGCAATCAATATTAAGAAAATGTTCTTTAAATCATTCATTTTTCGTAAAACAAATGAAACCTAAATTCGAAAAAATGTTTTCCTCTTTCAAAAATTGAAAATCTTTTTCCAATATAAGACTAATTATCAACGCTTACACCATAAAAGAATGCACTCGACTATAGGAAACCCAACACTCATTCCGAGGCCCTTGGCAATGGGGTTGGATCCCTAGTGCCCGTGCCCAAGACCCTGGTGCCCTGGCCGATACCATGTAGGCCACACCTAAGATGCTAGTTGTTGCACTCGAGTATATCGAGGTTGTGCGCATGCTTAAGACACCAGGCCTAGTAATATCAAGGCTAGACCTCGAACCCCAACGCCTATGTGTAGGTCCAACTTCTGAGCCTAGGTCCATCGAGGCCAGGTCTAGGACTATTGTGCCCATGCTTGTGTCGGGGCCCCCTAGGCCTACACCTTCGTCCATCGATGTCATGCCTAGGCCCAAGCGTTAGGGATGAACGCTTGGTCTCGATAGACTTGGGCATGGGCACCAGGGTTCAAGCGTGATCTCAATGGACGTTGGTTCGGGCATTGGAGACTAGGTTCCAAGTGTTAGGTTCGAGGCCCAACCTCAATGTACCCTAGTGTGAGAATTAGTATCGAAGTCCCAAGTCCAGCCTTAATTGACCCAAGCTTGCAAGCCCCGATCTCAACCTGAGTACTAGGGTCCCAGCCTTAGCTCCTACCGAGGCTTAAGTGTCAGAAACCTGCACTTAACCTTTATAGATTGGGGGAGGCCAAGGAGGAGCCAAGCATGAGTATTGAGTTCTTGGCCTCAATTTTGATGGATCCAAGACTAGTGCCCATGTTTGTGCCTTAGAGTCAAGGATCCGACGAGCTTGGGACTCTCGTATCCACATCACGTATTTTGGTTGCCCATGCACAAACAAATTACGTCTGAAAAATATAATATCTATTTAGAAAAATCAAACAAAATTCTCTTAATAAAATGATGAAAAACATTTTTTAATTTATTATCAGGTTCTTAGCTATAAATCAACAATATTATCATTTTTTTTAAGAATTATTTATTGTGAAACAAACGGATCCTAAACTTCTACTGTTATTTCGTGGACGTGGACGCGAACGCGCTCCTCAATCTCGCCGCGTAGATCAAAGCTCCATTACGCGTTTAGCTCGCGTGGCTGACATGCCCTGTCAGTGGGCCCCACAAGACGATATGGCGCGTGGATGAGGCCCGTCCTCTAAATTTTTTCTCATTTCTTTTAATTTTCTTTTCATATATTCTGGCTTTTTCTATCTTCCACTTTCCTTACGACATCGCCCTTCTGTTCTTGGAATTATTACGAAACTGCCACGACACTTTTATGCGCTCTTTTCTTCCAAAAGTTGGATTGAACAAGGAGCTCCAAGCCCTTAACGTGATGAAGTACAGCGATATCATGTAGGAATAGGCAAAGCCGTAATTTTAGCGGTCGAGATAATCGTTCACCCACTCTATGAATATTTCGCATCTTATTTTATTTTCTAAACTTCTTAAACCTTTAAAAGTTTATTCCTACTGTGAATTAGAGAACCCTTTTTAAAGGTTGGATGCAATCACTAGAAAATATTTCATGCACGCCACAAACTTGCTATTGAAATATTATGTGCCATGACTTAACAACGGGTCATACATATTTTTTTTTATACATGCAATCTTTTTCCTTCTATTAATTTAAACTTAAGTTAGATTTTCTAACATAATATAAAAAACAACAATATTCCTTTTGCATATGTGTGTCCACCTCCAGCATGTCCACCTCCCATCAATCAAATTTCATGTGCCGCTCTTAATTTGACTTGCACGTGAATGGGGGCATTAAAATGTTATCTCGCATCATTTGACAACATGACATGCACATGAGTGGGATCCGCCTTCCATCAGCTGAAATCCACATGTCGCTTCTAATTCAGCTTGCATATAAGTGAGATGTTGAAATATTGTCTCGTATCACTTAACAACATATCCTCCATTCTTTTTATATACATGTGGACTCTTTTCACATATCAACTTAAATTTTTTATTGGACCTTTTAATAGCAGCTTTTCGATCATGGATAATCTCAGTGACTTAGATAAGCTTTTCTCGGAACTTCGATGATTATGTGGGGTGACCTTTTCTCAGCTTTTGGTTTCTTTTTCAGGGATAATCATTCGCCATGTGAGCTTAACCCTAGTGAGTGATTGGCTGGACAAAGTCTGTGATTTAGGGGTTAATCCTCCTTAATTAATAATTGGCCATCATTGCTTGAATACCTCATGAACATGCATGAATTAGAATAATACCCCCAATTCTTGGGTTGTACTCAGTTCTGAATTCATGGAACCTCTCTTCCTTTTACATCATCTCTTCCTTTCACCAAAAAAATAAAAAAATAAAAAATAAGAAAAAATTGAAAAATGAAAATGTGAGTGCCGATATGTTGAGACTCGTTTTAACTTTCACTTATGGAATCTTTTATCTCTTTGGAACTTAGAGCAGAGAATCTTTCTTCCACATAACCCACGTGAAGCACATGGTTGTGGATCAAGTAAACACAATAGAAAAAGGGGAAATTACAACAACTCTCTCGAACTTTTGTGCCCGTATTAAATATTATTTGCATTTTTAGAAATATATATATTTTACATCTTCTAATGAAAACTTATGAAGTAAAAGACTAAAATACCCTCAAACCATCTAAAGATATCCTCCTCTCAAGTTCACACACACATACGCTCTCTCTCTCTCTCTCTCTCTCTCTCTCTCTCTCTTCTCTCTCTCTCAGCCATCCTCACCGATCGCCTCCATCATTGAACGAAGCTGCCACTCCTCCGATCAAAGCCATTGTGACCTGGTTGGCTTCAAACTCCATGTGATCTAGGGTCAAACTCAACCAAGGTCATTGTTGTATAATTTTGGAGAAGATGAAAATGAGAATTGTTGAAAAATATGAGAAAATAAGATCAATTGTATGGGGTGCGCAAGCACCGTCATTAAAGATAATTCTCTCCTCGGAGCACGAAACTCAATAATGTGATATGCTCTAGTGGCTATTCACCCAAAATTCAAAAGACTTTCTTCTTTACTCCACACTAAATAATAGAAGGAATAAGAACAACTAAATTTTATATATAACCTAACAAAGAAAGGAAATAACAAGAGGATTTAGAGTAAAGTCTTTTCAATTATGTTTGAACTAATAATTTGTAATTTAAAGAAAGAAAGAGCTGTCTCCATCATTGAACTGTTAAAAATTGATTGCAGTCAACAAGAAAATATAAACACATAAGATTACTAAAATCAAAAGGATATGTTGGAGTTAGCTTATTCATTGGAATTGGAATCCTCTAAATGAGATGAGCGCATTCATATAGTTCTCGATAGGAGAATCAAAGTGGCTGCCTCAAACTTCATTCAGCAAACCTTCAGAATATGTCGCTCACATGTCGTAGTTCAACCCCATCTCCACCTCACATAGAATAATGTTCAGGCTTAATGCATTGCTTTCCCAGTTACAATGTCACCAAATCATGTTCAGGGTTAATGCATTGCTCACGTCACAATGCACTTAGAAAAATTTATCCTTAAGAATGTTGTATAATCTCAAAGAGAAGAAAAGGAGAATTGTTAAAAATCTATTGGAAAAGATGAGAAAATTAGATTAACTGTATGAGGTGTGCAAATACTGTCTTTAATGATAATTTCGTCATTCGTAATATGAAACTCAATACAATAAGTTCTAGTAGTATCCTCCCAAGTTTTGTACTCGGCACACAAAAGTAGAAGGAACGGGAATAACTAAATTGTATATATAACCAAGCAAAGAAAAGAAAGAAAATGGAGTGTGAGTAAAGATTTTCTTGTGTGTCTTTTTAATAACGTTTAGAGTAACAATTTGGAAGTAAAATAAAGAAAAGGTTGTCATCCATTATCAATTCTTGCACTTAAATCAAAAATCATCACAATGAATTGTTGTCAAGACCCTTACAAAATTGTTATAAAAACGTCATAGAACCATACAAAAACCATTACATAATAATAACCTTCTTGACCATCATATTCCTATTAAAGTCGCTACAAAAAATGACTTTCAAATTATCAAAACTATTGAAATATCCAGCAGTTGTGACATGGAACACCACTCCCCATATGTACATACTAGGAAACACTGGCGTGCACGCCCCCAGCGCGTCAGAAAAAGTTGAAACTGAAAAAGAGAAAACAAGCTTTTATGAAATGGGTGATTATTGCCGGAGAATAGAAAGAAAACGACATAATCATATTCGAATTTGCAAGCCATTATATGATTTTCTTTTAGACTTAATACTTTTAGTCTTCAACATGGAAAAAAAAAAACAAAAAAGGAAGTCCATAGAGGGTTTTTTGCACGGATATTAAATTTTGTTTCTAAGTGCCATGAATTTCGCATGGAGTAAGTATATACCTATCGTGTATTCAATTTCTTTTTCTTTTTTTTTTATCTTTTTGAGCTCACAAACTTTTATTCTATCTTTTTTTTAAAACAAACTCGATATGCTTTTATACTATGACTCCATTTATTTTGCAAAAAATAATTAATTTCAAAAATATTTTTCTAAAAATGATCATTTATGTACCTGAAATAATTAGTTAAAAGAAAATGTTTCTATTATCAATAAAATTTTATATTTAAACATTTTCATGGACAACTAAAGTATTTTTTTGCTTACTTTATTTTTTAAAACAATATAAGTCATCATTCTTAGAAAAATATTTTATAAAATCATTCATGTTTAGCCACAGAAAAAAAAAAAACATAAATTAGAGTTGAGCACCAGTTAAGTTCCAACTCAAAAATGGGGTGGTTCCTAATTTTTGAAATTTGAAACTAGTGATAATCGGTCTGATTCATTGAATCGGATTGAATCAATATATATATTTACAATTATTTTTATTATAATTCTCAAAAGATGATAAGGGTACTTATATTTATGGACCACCCAGACAAAAGCAACGTTCATTTGGACATGCACGAGTTTATAGGAAATGAATTATAGACCTCACCATGTTTGTGCGATTAATTCCTTTTTTAAGGCTTACTTCAGGTCATATGTTAAGTTTCAATAATTGGTTTACTTATATTTACTTTCAAACAAGCATGCAACATGATAATTGCATAGACAAAATATCTATCGCGAGAATGACAACTTACAGCTTATAAGAAATATAAGGGGAAAACAAAAAAATTTATCTACCGGTTTTAGGACCCACCAAAAAAATTAGACCGAACTAGTTAAACGGTCCGATCCGGTTTACGGTCAGGTAGGGCAGTTTCAGATATAATCAACAGTTGATTTGGAATTTAGCGGGGCCGTTGACTGATCTGACGTTGTTTGCTTTAACGGCTGCGGTTGGGAGACACCCGGAATCCATCTTATCCAGCATCCATGTGGAGCTGTTGAGCTCTTCCCTGCTCCCGGCCAACCGAAACGCGCCACGTGTCCAGTCGCCCGACCGTGGCAACAGCAAACCGCCAGGAGGATTTTAATATTTCCCCCAAAAGAAAATATTTATAAAAAAAAAAGGGTAAGCTCTCTCCGGTCTACTCTCGTCTAATTTTGCTTCTTAGTTGTTTTTTTTTCTTAGCATCCGCCAATTGAATTATAAATATCTAAATTTTGGTCAATTGAGTCATAAGCACTTCATTTGCATGAGTGAGGTCACGATGAATAAACAATATTCGATAAAAAAAAAAGTCACCGTCAATTAATGATCGTCAAAGATTTGATTATAAAATTGGGGTTAAATAGAAATCCCCCAAGTTCTAAGTGATCATAAATTGCATTGGGACTTCTTCTTTTCACTATCTCTTCCCAAGGGAGAGAAAATTAAAAGGTAGCACAGGAACTCTTCTAAAACTTAGAAACTAGATAGTTTTTTTTAAGACCAAGCCATACCAAAAGCTTTTACTCACTACAATCATTCAACTAATAATACATGTGGAACTTGGATAGATTTAGAAACTTGTGATAAGTAATAATATGTTCAAGGATATGTAAGATTTTAGATTTAAAATAAATAACTTGCTCCAATGAATGATTCTAGGTTTTAGGTGGAATATGTATGGAACTTGAAACCGTTTATCTCTAAAAAGAACCATTTCATTCCCTAAAAAAAGCAAACTTATCAGTTTAGTACGAATTTAGATTCGTCTAAGAAAGGTGCAAAAGTGATCTGAATTTGGCACCCGTCAATTTGCCTTTCGAGTCTACCATTTAAAAAGTCGATGCAGCGATGAACGTGGACCGTGTGCCTCAAGTTGTTGCCGACCAGAGGTACCAATCGAAGAAAGAAAGTAACACTGTTTTCTTCACGGCGGGGGCAACATTAGGATTCGTGAACTCTTTCTCTTTGCAAAATATTCTCCGCAAGCGATCGAGCTTTGCACCATGGACCACTTGGAAGAATTGACGCCATGAAAAGCAATGAGACGTCCTCGCTAGGTTCGCTGCTGATGATAAATTTCCCCTGATTTTTCGGGTAGAGAGTGTTGTCAATTTTAACAAAGGTTTAAAGAAACGATGCCATTTCTTCGAATCAAATGTCGGGTCAACGATGGTGCGAGGCGCATAATCTATGTCTATCGTCATATAAACTTTTTACAATTGGATCGGACAATAACTTAATGGATGTCGAGTAATTAATATATCTTAATCGACACATGCTCATTTGGTTTACACTATTGAGTAAAAGTGAATCTAAATGGATATGTTTAAAGAAATCTCACATTGTTTTTATAAAAGATAAGAAGAATAGAAAGTTAGTGCTAGAATTGACCCTTAAGTTTATAATATTTTTAGGGAACTAGACCAGGAAAATCCACGGTAAATAAAACATGATAATTGTAATTGAAACAAAATATGAGAAATGTGTTAAAATTGAAAATTATATACAGAAAAATTTGATTCTACCATTTGAATAGCGAAATTGAAAAACAATTCATTGCATCTCAAACTCAAAATTAATTTAGAGGGCCACGTTTCACTATGTTTCATAGCGCTTTACTCAAAACACTTGAATTGAGGAATTGCACTTGCAACTCTATATTTAACAATTGAAATTAGTCAAATTGGAAATTCAGATTAATCCTTATTCTTAAAAATTGGTGGGAATTCATAACATTGCTCAAAAAGAAAGAAAAGAAAAGGAAAGGAAAATGAGCTTAAATAATAGAATCCCTAAAATTGAGGGAACTGCACTTGCACCTCTATATTCGACAACCGAAATTAGTCAAATCGGAAATTTAGATTAATTCTTATTCTTAAAAATTGGTGGGAATTCATAACATTGCTCAAATGAAAAGAAAAGAAAAGGAAAAGGAGAAGGAACTTAAAATAAGAGAATCCCTAAAATTGAGGGAATTACACTTGCAACTCTATATTCGACAATCGAAATTAGTCAAATCGGAAATTCAAATTAATCCTTTTTCTTACAAATCGGTAGGAATTCATAACATTGCTAAAAAAGAAAAGAAAAGAAAAGGTAAAGGAGCTTAAATAAGAGAATCCCTAAAATTGAGGGAATTGTACTTGCAACTTTATATTCAACAATTGAAATTATTCAAATAAAAAATTCAGATTAATCCTTATTCTTAAAAATCGATGGGAATTCATAACATTGCTCAAAAAGAAAAGAAAAGGAAAGGAAAATGAGCTTAAATAAGAGAATCTCTAAAATTGAGGGAATTGCACTTGTGACTCTATATTTGACAATCGAAATTAGTCAAATCGGAAATTCAGATTAATCCTTATTCTTAAAAATCGGTGGGAATTCATAACATTGCCCAAAAAGAAAGGAAAAGAAAAGGAGAAGGAGCTTAAATAAGAGAATCCCTTTATGGAGGAAACGCGCAAGATTCAATGGCAAAAGCGTCTTTTCCGCGCGCACCATATGATATCAATGTATCTCTGTCGTCCCCCATGTTCCACTTACTTTCCTCACAAAAAATAAATAAATTAAAATTAAAATTAAAATTAAAAAGAAAAAAAAATAAAGAAAATCTCTCTCTCTCTCTCTCTCTCTCTCTCTCTCTCCTGGCACTGCAAAAGAGGCTTCAACTCGAAGCGGCACGCACCTCCGCGACTCCTTCGATTCGCTTCCCTTGCTCAGATCAAGAAAAACCCATCAGTCCCTCTTCAAGATTTCTCCCATTTCCGATCTCGAACTCTTCCTCCTCCTCCTTCCTCGCCGGGAAACAGAGCATTTTCATCCATTCTTTCGTGGGTCGTTTTCTTGCAGTTCTTGCTTTGCTTGAACTCGTGAGCGGATTGATTAGAGATCTTCGCCAATCTCGGATCCTGCGAAGTGGGTTCCCTTCCTCTTGGCTTCTGGTCGAAGGGTTTCGTGGAAAGATCAGAGCTTGGCCTCCTCCTTCGATTGGCTCGAAGCCCTTTGATCCTCGGGCCGTCTTTTGGAAGCCTGCATTTTTTAGTCGCCTCCGCCGAACTTCTTGGCCGCACTGTGTCCCTTTTGCCTTTCCTTTCTCTCTCTTGAACGGATTCCTCCCCATCTCCATTGCCCGAATAAAATATAGAAAAGAAGAGAAAATTCCCGTCAAGATTTCCCCATCGTATCGTGCCTGTTTGGAAAGTTACTGTCCTCCTGCCTTTTGCCCCCGAGTGCCCCGTTGAGTTCGAGATTGAAGCGTTTCCCTTGTTGTTATTCCCCTTGCGAGTTGGGTTTTCTGTGCCCGTCTGGGGGATTCTTGTGGTGGGTTTTGAGGTGGAGTCCGATCACTGGTGTTCGAAGATTTTGGCTTCCGAGTTGTGTTGTTGAAGAGAGATTTGTTTGATGCGTTGTTGCTGAGATGCAGCCTGATCAGCGGAAAAAGGTAGGATTTTCGCATGCGTATGGTCGCATGTCTCCATATTTCTGATGTTGGTTTTCGTGGAAATCCAAGTTCATTGAGTAAAAGTCGCATCGCGGATCGAAAGGGTCTTTTGTTTCAATCCAATGTTGGAGTTGGTCCCTAATTTTCTTTTTGCGGTCTATCTTTACTGGGTTTTTTGGTTCTGTGGTGAGAATAATGCTTAGATGACTGTGTGGGACAGAACGGTTTGTCAAGTTCATTTCTCTCAGCTACTCTGCCATATGCTGTAAACGTCCATGTTGCATCCTGGGTCCCACTGGGCATTTGGATTGATGATCTGGATGCATTTTGCGTTTCTTCTTCGGGTTATGAAATTTAATCAAGAATCATTATTTCTCTCGCAAATCCAATTCCCTTGGCACGTAGTTTGCAGACTGTGTGGCATATCCAAAGTCAACTACTGGTTCTTCTCTTTTGAATCTATGGGAATTAGACGACTCGGTGTAGATTTGAATGCTTGGTCTCAACCAGCTGCTAGAAGAATGATTTCTTGTGGGCGTCTTTGTTTCTGTCATTCGGTACTAGAAGTTATCTTCTGAGCTTCCAGAGCATGTGAGGCTTGAGAACTAGATACAGGATCATGCACCTTTTGTGTGGTGTGAACTTTGATTTTTTCTGATTCTCGGTTGTCGTTCTTGTGATCTTGTCGTCGTCATGATCTGACTCCATCACACAGAAACTGCATTGTCCTTTCTCCAAAGTTGCTTGTTGTTACCTTTGTTGCAAAGTAATAGATGCCTTACCTTTTCTACTCATCAAAACTTAATTTGCATCAAGTTCAAGGAGATAAAAATTCTGAATATGTGATTAGGATGGTGAAATATGTGGCTCATGGATGCTAGTTGCAAGTTTGTAATAGAGATTTCCATTTTTCAACCTGAACCACAAACAAAGAACTTCCTCTTCCTTGTGGATAGTCTAACTAATGTTGCGTATTCTATCTACTAGCTGAATTTGAGCGTTCGTGGCACAAGTCACTGTTTTTTGTGGGATTCTTTTGGACTTAAGTTGAATTTATGTCAAAATCATAATTTTGTGTTCATGAACTTATATTTTTTGATGTGCCGATGTAGTCTGCAGAAGTAGATTTTTTCACAGAATATGGTGAAGGGAGCAGGTATAAAATAGAGGAAGTCATTGGTAAAGGGAGCTATGGTGTTGTTTGCTCTGCGTACGATACACATGTGGGTGAAAAGGTTGCAATCAAAAAAATCAACGATATATTTGAACATGTCTCTGATGCCACCCGCATCCTCCGTGAAATCAAGCTTCTTAGGCTGTTGCGCCATCCAGACATTGTGGAGATTAAGCATATCCTATTACCTCCATCCAGGAGGGAATTTAAGGACATCTATGTCGTGTTCGAGCTGATGGAGTCTGATCTACATCAGGTTATCAAGGCAAATGATGATTTAACACCTGAACATTACCAGTTCTTTCTGTACCAGCTTCTTCGAGGACTCAAGTACATTCATACAGGTCTTAACTTTGTCCATTGAGATACATTATCTTATCTTCTGTAACATCAATTAAGATTTCCACACCCTATCAGGCTTCTTGCATTAGAATATGCTGAGTTTACTATGATAATTATGGATCTGATATGTTACCCACTGTTTATCCAGCAAATGTGTTTCACCGGGATCTGAAACCAAAAAACATCTTAGCAAATGCTGACTGTAAACTCAAGATCTGTGACTTTGGCCTCGCTAGAGTAGCTTTTAATGATACTCCAACAGCCATCTTTTGGACGGTAAGTATGTTGCCAAGGTGAACTTTCATTTCATTTCAATTGTGAAATTCTCGCTGTTTTGCTGGGACAACGATGCTTTACTGGGATTTAACTTCTCGAATTCTCTCTGCACAGGACTATGTTGCCACACGATGGTACAGGGCTCCTGAATTATGTGGTTCCTTCTTTTCAAAGGTGCAAGAATTAATTCCTGCTTATCTGATTTTGATATTTTTACCATTTGCTGTTTTTCAGAAGTTTTGGAAACCTTGATCCACCGCCAAAACCAAAATTTTTGTTTTCTTATTGTTAGTTCTCGAGCACTAGTCACACCCCTAAAAAATCTTACTTTTACCATACACTACTATGATGTCTTTCCATTTCTTTGGGTCAGTTACTTTGGTCAATCCACTCAGAGAATACCCGCATATGACAGTGATAAGTATGTCAAAGCTGACAACTCAAGCTCCTTTGCTGTTGTGTCCCAGCTTCTTTCCATAGTAGTCTGT
The DNA here is from genome assembly GCA_017140475.1 of Eucalyptus fibrosa. Classification (NCBI taxonomy): domain Eukaryota; kingdom Viridiplantae; phylum Streptophyta; class Magnoliopsida; order Myrtales; family Myrtaceae; genus Eucalyptus; species Eucalyptus fibrosa. Next base: position 17,273,302 of record CM029506.1, read on the forward strand.
TCCATTTGCAGTGTTTAATTCATGTGTTCTGACAAATCTCTGCTCCGTTTCAGTATACACCGGCCATTGACATTTGGAGTATAGGCTGCATCTTTGCAGAACTTTTGACTGGAAAGCCCCTTTTCCCTGGGAAAAATGTAGTCCACCAGTTAGATTTGATAACTGATCTATTGGGAACACCTTCAGCTGAAGCCATTGGCAGGGTCAGTTTTGTCAGGAAATGTGCATGTTAATGATGCCTTCGTTTCATTTGTCTCAATATGGGTTGCATGTTTACCCTCAGTCCTTTGATGAATTGTCGACTTTATATGGACAGGTACGCAATGAAAAAGCCCGTAGATATTTGAGTAGCATGAGAAAGAAAAGACCTATACCTCTATCACAGAAGTTTCCCAATGCAGATCCGCTTGCACTTCGCTTGTTAGAAAGAATGTTGGCATTTGAACCCAAGGATCGTCCAAGTGCTGAAGAAGTGAGTTTATCTCTCTTCTGTTGACCTTGCTTATAGTATTAATTCCTTGACTGATACCATGTGCTGGCTGGAAGTAGGCTCTTGCTGATCCCTATTTTAAGGGCTTGGCCAAGGTTGAGAGAGAACCTTCTGCTCAACCTGTTACAAAGATGGAGTTTGAGTTTGAAAGGCGGAGAATAACCAAAGAAGATGTGAGGGAGCTGATATACAGAGAGATACTAGAGTATCATCCGAAGATGCTGAAGGAGTTCATGGAAGGATCTGAGCCAACAGGTTTCATGTATCCGAGGTAATGAATAAATGCTCCAGTTCATTCAATACAATGAGAATGGACTTTAATTTGCATGGAATCGTTGTCATGTTTCTATTGGCTGTTCTTCACTAATTTTGGGTTTATTTTTCTTTCCATAAGCATATCTTCAGTTTGAAATATAGCTGTGCTCTATTTTGGCATTACTCTGGTTTGTTGGCTAATAGGATTGATCAATATTATTTTCATGTTGAGTTAGTCAACTTTTGTCCGATAAGCCCCAGGGTGGTTAGGGGCTTAGAGCTTTAGCTCTTACTTTTTGGCTTATATATGTCTTTTCGTTTTATTTGCAACTTTCAGTAATGTAGTCTTTGAAAGCTTTAGCTTTTAGTCTTTTTAGCTTTTATTTCAAAATGAGCATAGGTATGGATTAATGTTAGTTATTTGGGGCTGTTTTGTATGGGTTTGCACACCCATGGTGCCCTATATTTAAAGTTTTTGCCCATCAAAGGAAAAAAAAAAAAGATAGAATTATAGATGTACATTTTATATCTCTACACCTAATCTTAAAAGGGCAATTTCCATTATCCTCGATTATTGTCATTAAAAGGTAAACAGGTGGCAGTGTTTTTCTGTGTGGAGAGGCTGGGAAAATGAGGGGAACAGTTTCTGGTCCTACTTTTTCCTCTCTTGTTTTAGTTTCCAACTGGCTTTTGATGTCAAAAAGCATGCTGGATCATATTCTTAAAGCCATGGGCAGAAGTGGAGCTAAAAGCTTTGTAAATGATGCTACAAATTTGGGTTATTCTGGAAGAATAATGGATGTCATTAGAGCCGGAACTTTGGCAAATTTTGAACATATAATGGATTGTGTTAATGAGTGTTTCTAAGGCACATGTTAAGCAATTAATTATATTGTTTTTCTGGTGTTATGTGGAACTGCTCTTTCGAGAATTGAAATTATCTAATTAAGCATTCTTAATCAGTGGCCTAGGGGCACTCATTGACTAAACCATTTCATTTAAGAGGTTTCCTTTTGTGAAGCACATATCTTCATTTGCTCCTAGGTCATTGTGTTAGACAAATCAACGCATTTGTAGGGAAAAGAATCTTACATTTTTTTTTCTCTCATGATGGGATGATAAATGAAGAGCCTAAACATTTTCATGTTCATACTGGAGACATAGATTACATATGCATCTTGTCCTTGCAGCACTTGCTTTAGTGATACTGATCTCATTTTTGGAAGTTAAATGCTTCACGAATTGCTAGGAAGCACGATATATATATATTTTAATTCATTACTCAAGCAGCAGCTAGGCAATAAATGATTTCCACTACCAATTCATGCAACGAAACAAAGCCTCTTGTTACAGCTTTTTGGGTATGTGTTTCTTGCATGAATTTCCTTGAGACAAACAATTTTTGTGCAGTGCTGTCGATCATTTCAAGAAGCAATTTGCTTTCCTTGAGGAGCATTACGGGAAGGGTTCTACTGCTCCCCCACTCGAAAGACAGCATGCTTCACTGCCTAGGTATATTTTCTGGTTCACTTTGGTATGATTCATTTTTTCTGCTAGTAATATCTTATAGGCTTCTTCTTTCACATTTTGGGACTCACAAAGATACTTAACTGCAGGGCATGTGTTCTATACTCAGATTCAGTGCAGGGCTCAAACGAGGTGTCAGATGATATGGCCAAATGTTCCATCAAAGAAACCGATAAGTCTCATACCGAGAGGAACTCTACAATCCCGATGACAAGGCTTCCTCTTCAAGTCCCTCAAAGTACCTATAATGCAACTTATTTTGTTCCATCGTCTCCACTTTAGGCTACGTTAGTTTACTCAAAAAGTCTGGAAAACAGGCATTTGCTTGTAATCGTTTCCTAATAGCTTTCACTGCAGGTGGAGCTGCAAGGCCAGGGAAAGTCATCGGCTCTGTGTTGCGCAGCTACAACTGCGGGGCAGCTGCAGCAGTGTCTACGGAGTCTGTTGAACAAAGGAGGATGGTGAGGAATCCCGCGATTGCAGCTCAACATGCTTCCACAGGCTGTTCATATCCTAGAAGGAATCCAGGTTGCAAGAGCGAGAGAGCCGAAGAGGAAGGTATTGGAATTACCAATGGAGTGCAGCCTAAGCCTCAGTATATGCCGAGGAAAGTCACTGCTGCTAATGGGGGCCCCGGAAACAATTGGTACTGAATGGAAGACCAGTACTGGTGTTTTCCCAGGACAAACGCGTTATGCTTGTCCAGCTTCATGCTGGCTCAATCGTGTGTCGATTGGGTGTGTCGATCGGGCCAACGCATTGATTAGAATCTCAAGATTAACATGCCACTGTCATTATTTATTGGATACAGCTTATAGTCCGCGGGGGAGATCAAACTCTGCTTGTGCTGGTAAACAACTAATCGCAGGTTACGGTGCAGCGCCTGGTGGTGGTGGTATAAGCAGAAGTTATGATCATGCTCTTCTCGGAAACTGATGAAGTAATGAAGGAGTCCGAGGTAAATTTATTTGGACTTCGTTTCACTGATTTCTTCTCTGGGACTGATTTCTATTTTCAGATGCAGACTGTGGTATTTGTTCTGTGTACATTGTTTTGTAACTCTTATGAAATAAGAACCCGTGAATCGGGCTGCTTTCAATGACAGAAATGTATTCTGAGTAAAAATGAAGTAGAATTAGCTTTCTTGAGGTTTATGGGAATGTTGCCGTGAAGGCACTGATTGGGTTGGTCGAGACCTGTTGCCGGTCATGGGAAGAAGCCAATGTTCACCTTAGCTGAAAAAAAAAGAAGACATGCATGATTACCTTAGCCAAAAAAAAAAGACATGCATATCACCTCAGCAAAACATGACATATCGTTAGGTATTGAAATGGCATTAATATAAATATTAGCGTAACCCAATTCTTCGAATTTAGATATTTGATTGCATAGAAATCAAGCGAGCCCGAGACCAGTTGCCGGAATGGGAAGAAGCCAATGGGCAGGGGAGGAGAATCCATGGCCGAAGCGATGGGTCTCATGAGGGTTTTTCTCCCTTTTACATTCCTTTTCAGGATAAGCTCTCTGAATAAGTCATCCCTAAAGACTCAGTTGTCGGTACTGTACTGGATTGTGGAGTTCTCGCTGCCAAGTAATTCTATTCGTCAACTAACATTTTGAGAAATCACGTCGCAAGTGTCTGAGTTTTCAATCATTTTCCAATCAAGTACCGGAACTTTCAGTCATTTTTCAATTAAGTACCTGAACGTCCAATCAAATACCCGAACATTCAGCCATATTGGTATCGATTTTGCTGAGTGACAAGCCACGTCGACAACTACGCAAGCGAACCACGTCATAAAAAAGCACATGACTTGGCAGTTGATTCAGCGAAAGTACTAGATAAGTCAATTTTGAAGAGTTCGACTAATTGATTAGACAAAAAACAAAGTTCAGGTACTCGGTTGGAAAACTAGAGAAAGTTTTAGGGACTTAATCCATGAATTGATTGATGAGTTATCCAATTATCCGAATTGAGGATCAAAAGACGAGTGAATGGTTGTTATAAATTCAAGGACTTGATAGCATGGAAACAAATTCGAGAAGCATGAAATGTGGCGATAATTTGGAGACTTACATCTAGTTTTCCCCAAAGGCAGAAGAGAGATTGCATGGCAATCTTCAGAAATGTTGGCAAGTACTACAATTTTATTGTCTGAAGACTAAGATTGGTCATTGCAAATAGAAAAATTGCCAATTAGTCATGAATTTATTATATAAATGTCAATTTACTTTTAAAATTTTTGATTTTTCTAATTTAATTCTAAATTTTTGTATAAAATTCTAATGTAATCATTTTTGTCAATTTTCAATGGTGATTGAGTCACGTCAGTATTTTTTTTTTTAATTATTTTGCAAAAAATTGTTTAAATGACTATAAATAAATTTCATGTAAATTTTTAGAATTAAATAGTCAAAACTGAAAAATTTAAGATTGAACTAACATATATATAATAAATTTAAAATTGATTGTACAAGTGCCCCAATAAAAATTGTATCGAAAAAATATGTTGATTTAAGAAAATAGTTCAGTTTTATATGTATCTATTCTGCATAAATTTGGTCACGTGGTGAAATTTATTTTTGTTTAAAATGAAAAAAATGTGTTTTGATAGATAGAAAATAAATAATCACTACTTTCAAAATTTTGTTTCCAATAAGTTGGATGAGGTCCATTGCTTTAGTTTAAGATAGAGAAAATGACATAAATGATCTCTACATTTTGGTCCAATGTTGATCATAATTTTTTAATTTGTTTAATATGGTTCATGAAATATTAACAAATAAAGTTTTTAGATAATATTAGAATATTCAATATTGTCCTTTCATAAATTTAAAATATTAAATTTGTTTATGTGACTCCCATTTTGCCGTGTTTGAATGGTGGAAAATTAAAAAAAAAAGTTACATAGAAATTATTGAAGTAAGTTATGCATCTCAAATCAAGATAAGATACACGTCTACAAATATCGGTGGACATGTTAATGCCTTATATTGTTTTTCCTTCTCTAAAGTAGACAAATAAAAAGATAGATATGTTGACTTATCAATTTTAAAAATCCAACTCAATATATAATAATTCACTTCATAAATTAACATCAAATCTATCATCTAAGCAAACGAAAAGACTAACTAATTAATTTTTCACCTATCAAACAAATTAAAAATTCAGGGATAACACTACATTGCATTTTAGGTCAAAACTTAGATACCATTCATAATTATTTTCCCTTTGAGATACCATAACGTCTTCATCGCGTTTCGGACCTTAAAACTTGCTTTCGAGACTATATTAAATAATAGACAAAAAAAATTACTAATTTTTTGATGCACCTATTGTATTCGCATTGTCTAAAAATAATGTTAAAAAATAGAATATATTCCCATTAAACCCTGTGTATGAAGACAAAAATCCCGAAGGTAAAAAATAATTCTGTCTTCATTTTCTCTCTCTAAGCAAGGTATTTTTTCCCAAGCAGAGCTTCTTCATCTCCTCTCTTCAGCTCCGGTACAAAAGCAGATCTCTAGCCATGGGACGCGCTCGAATCGCCTGGAGAAATCCATAACGCTCGGCCGCCTCCCCCAAGCCGTCGAGTTCCCGATTCTCCGCCTGGTGAGCCGCGATCCTTTCCCGTCCCTCGCTTCTTATGGGAATCGCCGATTCTTGTTGGGTTTTGAATTTTGTCGTTCTTGGTGATCCTGAACTTGGATCGGAAATGGGCCTCCTTTTCTGGGTCTGTGTTTCCATTGGGTCGATGGGGTTCGTGGGTAGGAATCGGACTTACGCTTCGCTTGTGCATGACCATCGTTTCCTTTCTTTCTTTCTATCCGTTTTGCCCTTTTCTTGTTTCCTTCGTCGCGGGGGAGATGCGTCGGGGGAAATGTTTCGGGTTCTTGAATGGTTCTGCTTTTGGCATTTCGACTTTTCTTGATCTGGGTTTTGGTTTCTTGACGCCATTTTGTGATAATGCTCGAGTTTCTGGTGGGTTGAAAGTTTTGCGGTTTCTGTAATGCTGATCTGAGGATCGAGCTGGTGGTGACTGTGGCTCGCTCGAGCACGTGAAGTTGTGGGTTGCAACGTCCACTCAATGCGCACAACCCGTTTGATGGATGGCCTAGTAGAATAAAAAGCAGTTTTTCTTATCTAAACTTAGTGCTCTTAGTGCTGCTTCGATTTCACTCTCCATGTCCAGGCTACAAAAGATTTGATAGATCTAGAGACGAGATTATTTTGGAGTGCTGCTTTCATTTTGTTATGCTTACCTAGGCTTAAAATGTTTAATGGTGTACTGTCAAAAGATTAGATAGTAAACCTGATATTAATTTTTTGGGGATACATATACCCATTGGTACATTATTGGTTATTTGGTTCTAATTGATGTATACTGGTTCTGTGATGCTATCAGCATTTCATTGCTACTGTAACTAATATGGGCCATGCAAGATCATTGATCTGCAGTAGATAATTGATAATTCCTTGGTTGTGCATCCATTGTCACTGTGCACCATTGCTAAACATCCTATTAGCATCATAGTGGCGTCTTCTTGATTTTTGTATTGGATTCTGGAGTCTGCAGGTGAGACACTGGAGCATCTGCCCTGGAGTATAAGTTACATCAGTTAGAGATTTCTGTTCTTACATCAACATTGTCAACATTTTCGTCCGATGATTTTTCAGAGACTTTGCCATTCTATTACCCGTACAAACCTCCATTTGCCAACCTTTTGCAAAAGATTCACTCAGAACTTTTATAAGCCAACACCTCAGAAGCTCTCTGTGGCTCCTCGTTTTGTTTCGTCGAATTCCGAAATGGGTGATGCACGAAAACCCCCTGCTGTACCCATCCCATCGCTTGACAAAGCTGATAAGAATGAATTGCTAAGAGCCCTCGAAACCTCAGTGGGTTATTCATTTAGCATTGAACCATTGCGCCCTGTTCCAAAACCTTTGGTTATTGTCATTAGTGGACCGAGTGGAGTGGGAAAAGACGCTGTCATTAAAAGATTGAGGGAAGTTAGAGACAGTCTCCATTTCGTTGTTACTGCAACTAGCCGGCCAATGCGACCAGGTGAAGTTGATGGCAAGGATTATTACTTTGTCACTAAAGAGAAGTTTCTCTCCATGATCGAAAAGGATGAACTACTGGAGTATGCTTTAGTGTATGGTGATTATAAGGGTGTTCCAAAGCAGCAAATACGTGAGTACATGGCGAAGGGGTTTGATATAGTGTTGAGGGTGGACATACAAGGGGCAGAAACCTTGAGGAGGGTTCTTGGGCAGTCTGCAGTTTTTATATTTCTGGTTGCAGAGAGTGAACTGGCACTTGTTCAGCGGTTGATTAATCGAAAGACAGAGACTAAAGAATCACTTCTTGTCAGAATAGCAACGGCACGTGAGGAGGTCAGACACATTAATAAATTTGACTATGTTGTTGTGAATGAGGAAGGACAGCTAGAGAATGCTGTGAAATTGGTGGAGTCCATCATTGATGCAGAGAAAGCTAAAGTTAAACAAAGGGCTGCTGTGATATAGGGAACATAGATTAGCTTCATTTTCAAGGATTGTGCATTTGTTACTGCAAGCCTAAAAATTTCACATCTTGTTTATCAAGGCATTCATCTGCTGTTTGGCAGTTCACTTATGGGAGCTTTTATGGGAGCATCTGTGATTTATTTAATAATATATGCTGCAGAAGGTTGATAAGCTTTCATTTGGGTTTCGTTATTCTCATTTGACTCATTGCGATTCTCCAGGAAGTTGCAGAGTGGAATCTTGCACAAAAAACAGGCCAAGCTTATTTTTCAGCTGGTGTAATGTGTCAAAAAAAGGCATCTATCTTGTAAAATCATGTATAGCTGCAGTTTTGAATGTGTGTGATTGGTCAATGAAAAATAAGCTTGGCATAAGAATAAGAAAAAAAAAATCATTATGATGAACTCCTAAATAATTGTGGAAGTTATTGAAGAGCCTCCATATCCAACATCTTTCTTTGCTTCCTCAGGGCACAGCATCAATGAAGTACTGTTGCTAAATCTTGATCTCTACACTTATGGTTTAGCTTTCTTTTCCCCCTGGGTTTTCCCTATTATGTTTGCGGTAGCAGCAAAATATCCGCAGTTAGTTGGAAAGCAGTCTGTAACAGATACGATTATTGCTTGGCCCTTTGAAACGTTTGATATCCTGTTTGTGGTCATGTGCAATTTATTGCTTATTGCATTTGCTTGCTGTTCATCTTACTTTTTGCTTTGCGTTTGTCTTGCATCAACCATCTTCTCCTTGACATGATATATGATGATGAGTTTCATTTTGTTTTTCGATTTGGTTATCTCTCTTATCCCCCAAAGCTTTGGCGCATATCCTGCGACATAAACCCGAGTCTACTCCCTGTCACGCTGATGGCCATGCTACTGCAGCATTTGCCTAGCGGACGCTATAAGGTGACAGTTGGTCATGCAATTTGAGGTTTTACTTATGCCTAAGTTGCAAAGGTTTATATGGATTTAGACTGGTGACATTGTGGCACACTGTGCTCAACCAGTGAGCTCATCCATTGTATAAGAGTTGCCTGAAGGGTTGTCAGTTGGGACGTGGGATTGTGAATTATTCCTGTGCCCAGAACTCTTACCCGATAAGTTTTTGGTCATGTTTGTTTCTGTCGACGGGTACTTTTCAGGTTTAGATTTTTACTTCTTTTTAGGAGCATTTGGTAAGAACAAGGTAGTTAGGATTCACTCCATTTCATGGGAGAAGGTTAGTGTGTGGCCTTATTTGGTCGACCACTTTTGAGCCCCCTGATTGAGCAATTCCATGGAGTATATTGTCCACTTTGCGGTAAACTTTTGAGTCTAGCAATAGCAATCGCTCCATCGAGACTGAATCCAGTGGCCCCCGTCGCAATTGTGTGATAGAAGGATTTGCAGGGAAATGCCTTGCATTGGTAGCTACATTGTTTGTCGCCAAACTTCTCGGCTGTATACACTCTTTAACACTTGCCACTGGATACGGCACTAAGTTCTTTCGCATTCAAACAATTCTTTAAGCAAGCTTTGAGGGTAGCTTGGAAGAGAGGATTCCTAATGCTTTCGACATTTGGATTCTCCGAGGAGGTGGATTTTCCTGACATTCTCGCGTAACTCGCAAACTCGGGAGATCTTGTGATGCAGCGGTTGAAAGAGTCAAAGGAACAAGAAAGAGTTGGGAGAATTCGACAGAAGAATGAGAGCAGAGGAGGAAGAGGAAGGCTAGAAGGGATAGGGGGAGCATTAAAACATCGATTAGCGTTGGGTGATATCATGAGTAGTACTCGAACTTTTCTTCAATGTTCAATATAATCTCCAAACTTTCTTTTTGTTCAATTAATACCTAAACTTTCTTAAATCTGCTCAATATGAATTTTCCCTTATGTCTTATCGACACGGAACTGCCTCAACAAAAGGTACCTGAGGTGTCTATAATTGACGATGTGGAGTCTGGTTCAATTAAATTTGATTTTAGAACAAAACCTCCTCCTTCATTGCCATTGGCAGCTCCGCTACACCGGCCATTACCGCTGTTGTTGTCCCCGGTGGCATCGCATTGTGCTTCACCACTGTCGCTCCCATCGCCGACTCTCGGCATGTGGCTCAAGCCTGAGCTCAAGCTCTGTCTCTCTCTTTCTGTAGCAGACCTATTGAAAGTGACAATCTTAGTTTCTAGATGGTTAAAACTCAAATGGTGTCACGTCAGTGTCCACGGATTAGCTCTTACGGATATGGCCGGTTCTGGAATCTGCATCACCTTGGCGAAAAGCCCATCAAACTTGGCAATGGTGAATGTTGCGTACTGAATTTGCTAGCGGTGACCACCAAGTTCGATCGATTGATTTTGGCCACTTCTTTTTCTCTTTTTTCTCTTTCTTTCTTTTTTTTTGGGGGACTTTTTTTCTTGGAAGGGAAAGAGGAAAGCGGTGCGGATAAAGATGGAACTCCTCAAAGGGGCACGATCGAACTTTGCAAACGAACACGACACATAAGCTGATCATAATCCCCACCGCACGCAAAAGCAACCTTTCCGGTCCAAAGCCTCACTTTTCAAGGGGAAAAAGAAATTGACGTGCGATGCAATATAGTGCCTAATCTCTCGCAAAGCATCACGTTTCAGAAACAGGCCCCTTTCTAGGGAAAAATTAAGGGTAACAATTGAATTTTAAAATCTAGGAGTATTTGGTCCGTTTATTTCACCGAAAACTTATTATCGATAAAAAGTTAATTTTAGATAAGATAAGCTATTTTTCAGCATTTGCTTGTGCCGACAACAAGTTTAAAAAAAAAATGTTTTGTGGTACTTGATAATAAGTGAATTAAATAAAGGTAGCCTGTATGGTTAAAAATCATATATAATGTGCTAACAAACTTTTCTGTTTATTTTGTAATCCCATCAAAATAAAAGAAACTACAAAAGAATTAAGAAAGAAATTATGAAATCATATCCGTGAAATGTTATATATGATTGTGCTTTTGGGAAAGTAAAAGAATACGAGCATTAAATGAAGGATATTCAGGAGACAGAGACGATAGACATGATTTATGGAGAATAAGGATGAGACCTATCGGAAAAAAAAAAAAAAAAATTGACGAACGATGGAGAAATGAGAAAATAAGAAATTTGGGAAAATGATTTCTTTATTGTCATCTAACTTTTTTCAATATAAGCTTGTTGTAAATAATACTTTCTATTTCCGTGTGTATTTTTCATCGTTCAAATCCTGAAAAGTTCGAAAGCAATTTCTCGGAAATGATCTCATGGACCCTACGAATCAAAAGAAAAGAGCGATCTAGAATCATGGTTCAATTGGGTTTTTCTATTTTTTTTTAAATTTATTTCTTGTGGCCAAAGGAATAGAAAGAGAGGGGCATTAAGCATTTTGGGGTCCCCATCTGGAAGCCTTTAGCTTCACACAAGAAAACTCAAATGATTTTCTTGATACGTTTTTCTCCCGAAAGCAAAGACTGGACCCAACTAATTCCCCATAATCACACACAACATGACAATTTCCTTTAATTATCAAGGGACAAAGCAAGATAATAAACATTGGAATGACGGATAAGTCAATTTTCCAAGTGCCATGTGTCCTTTGACATTCCCCTAATGGCTTGCTCCCTAAGATAAATCATGATATATTGTGAGCTGCGATTTGCATGAAATTACGTGATCTTGGATTGCTGGAGACTTGACTATTTCGTTTCTGGAAACCCCTCAGCTAGACAAGAAATCAGTAGTTTAATTTGTTAGGAATGATTGAAGATATCATAAACTAATTGAGAGCACCGCGTGCAACAAAGAGTTGATTAGGATTTGAGACGTTAAAGAAAATAATAAAAAAAATGATTGAGTGATAATTTTTAATTTATTGTGAGAATAATATTCTATTTTGGATCACAAAAAATCAAATAATAAGTAATTATAAATTGTTATGGGATTCACTTCTTCAAAAATTTGTGTGATTCACAATAAGCTATTAATCCAAAGACAATATCTAGCAAAACCCATAAAATTAACACATTGAAATGTTTTTATGTCACCCCCGAAATTAACACATCCTTGCCTCCACAGTATCGAATCCCGGGCAGCCCATGATCCACGCGAGGATAATGAGAACTTAGGGATACATTACATATGTAAGATTGAGTTATCGAATTAGGATGGAGCGTGGGATTTGTATGATGCCAAAGTGTCTCGTGTGAACTAATCAATTGTTAAATTAGTTTGTTGGACATAAGCTCAAATTGAGAAGTAATAATGTTATAAATGATCCACAAATTTTAGTTAAATGTGCTTCCCAAACTTTAATTTGTTTAATATGGTCTTTGCATTTTAACTCAATATGTAATGTCATCCCCAAACTTATAATTTTTTTCAATGTAATCCATAAAATTTTTATAAATATTTAAATTAATTTCTAGCTTATCATTTCATTAATTTAATTTCAAGGACAACATTAGTTTGAATATGTATTAAAAGTTTATGGATCACATCTAAAAAATTACAAATTGAGAGACAACATTACATACTGAACTAAATTTCAGAAACCGCGTCAACTAAATTAAAAGTTCAAAAATTATATTAGATCACACTTTAAAGATGATTTGTATTGTTTTTCCTATTGATAACTACCAATGTTTCCTTCTTGGCTTTCCTACCCCCTAATTTCCACGAAAAAGTGACCACAAAGAGGAAAGCATCGCCGCCCACATCCACCCCACCCAGCTTTTTGCTTTTTCTCCGAACAAAAGTGAAAAGGCTGACAACTGGCGATGAATCTAACCTAGACATTCTCGTACTCTTTTGGATGGGCAGCAGAAGTAGTCATTGTCTGGACTCAACCCGACGACCGATGACAATTCTCTCCTCTGAAGCACGAGTTCCGCGTAGCGTCTGCACCGCGACCGTCTCCATCCACGCAACGCAAAACAAGTCTATCCATCGAATGTTTTACATGCCTACGCCGGTCCGTTCCGACGTCGAAACGAGAGGGCAAAGGGTGGAGGGAGAATTGTCGGCCGGGAAGAGGAAGTGATAAGGAACAGACACAATAACTTCCTGGAACAAGTCACGGCACCATAAGAAACCTAACGTCACTCTTTCCCTCCACGCCTCAAACGTGCCTCCTAAGCTCATTCTCTCCAATCTCATGCCTTATAAGAGCTCCAATGCACTCCCTCCTTTCTCTTGTCAAAGCTCGAAACAAGCATCGACTTCGCCAAACCCAAACTCGTATCCGCATTCGTAGACTTGGATTAGTCGATCGATCGATTCGTTCTCTCTTCCTTTCCAGGCCGCAGCATTGAGAGCTGGTCGTATGGATCAGCACGATTCGCTAGAGAGCGAAGGCAGCGTCAAGTTGCAGATTTCCGAGCTCTGCAGGCTTGGCGACGCCTGCAGCTCGGGCACCACCATCTTCGAGCCGCGGAACAGCATTGAGAAGAGAGACAGCAGCAATGGGGAATCCGTTACCTCGGGGAAGCCTGTGTTCCACGCGCCGGAGAAGAAACTCACGCTGTTCGCCCTTCGGCTTGCGGTGTTTGAGAAGGCTGCGACCGGGCTAGGAACGCTCGGGTTCATCTGGGCGACGGTGGTCCTCCTCGGCGGGTTCGCCATCACTCTGGATAACACCGACTTCTGGTTCATCACCATCATACTGCTGATTGAGGGACGCGGATTTTCAGCCGCAGCCACGAGCTCGAGTGGCAACACCAGGCGACTTGGACGATCGCTGATGCAGGCATCAACAGCTTCCGCGCGCTCAAATCGAGCTCGCACTTTCTGGTCAAGAGCTTCAGGGCTGCTTTTCGTCCCATTTCATCGGCGGTTCAGAAGAGAAACCACAAGAACAGGGAGATAGCAGCACAATTTGCTGGCTCGCCAAACGCTGGCGGTGTCCACAGTAAATCGACTCGGATGTGGACATCGTCGGATGTCCCGATCCTACCTTATGGCAAATGGGTGTTCCTCGCCGGGAATGTGAGCAAACTGCTCTACTGGCTTCAGCTCCTATCGGCGACGGCCTGCGTGGTCCTTTCCCTAATGAAGCTCATCAGGCACAACTATGGCGAAGTTGCGAAAGGCGACAGTGACAAGCGCAACCGGAAAGCTGCCTTGAACATCTTCTACTCGCTGGCCCTGGCAGAAGCCCTGCTGTTCCTGATGGAGAAGGCCTACTGGGAGTTGAAGGTGAGCTTCTTCAAGATCCTTGAGGAGGTGACCCGGGAGTGCGAATTGGGGAAATCAGGCCTGATCGCGGTCCGGCGCTTCTTCTACGACTCCTACTCGCGGTCCGTCAATGGGAGCATCTTCGATGGGTTGGGAATGGACATGATCACCTTCTCGACGGAGCTGCTCAACTCCAACTCCCCGACGAGCAGCTCATCGGAGTAAGGATCCTCCGCCAGTTCGTGAAGAACAGCCGGTTCTCTGACGACACCCTCCGAAAGATCGGGACCAACATATCCGTGATTGAGCGGCTTGTCGAGATGCTGAACTGGAAGGACCCGCAGGAGGAGGAGATCAGGCAGTCGGCTGCGGAAATACTGTCGAAGCTTGCCGGGAAGAAGCGCAACGCACTCCGAGTCTCCGGAATCCCCGGTGCGATGGAATCGATCTCATCGCTCCTTGAGAAGAGCCGGTCCTCCTCCGTCTCGGCAGACGAGATTGCGGAGAAGACGATTGGTTCCTCCTCCTCTGCCGCCGCCTCTTCTGACGGCCATGCGAGCTACGGATTCGATACGTTCAACCACCTAGGACTCCTGATACTGAAGAAATTAGCTCGCGACCACGACAACTGCGGCAAGATTGGGAACACAAGAGGGCTCTTGCCAAAGATCATCGACCTCACGCACGCCGACGAGAGGGTCCTGAAGGACGCGAGCGTCGCAAGGTCACAGGTCCTCACCGTGAAGCAGTCGCTCCAGGTGGTGAGGATGCTGGCGAGCACAGCGGGAGCGACCGGGAAGCAGCTCCGGCGGGAGATATCGGAGATCGTGTTCGCGATCGGGAACATCCGGGAGATCCTCCGGCATGGCGAGAGGCACCCGGCGATGCAGAAGGTGGGGATCGAGATCCTGACGAGCCTGGCGCTGGAGGAGGACGCAACGGAGCGTATTGGGGGGACGGGCGGCGTTCTGAGGGAGCTGCTGAGGATCTTCCTCAACGGCGGCGGTGGGAAGGTGGCGGGGACGGAGGACGAGGAAGGGAGGAGGGTGAGGGTGGCGGCTGGGGAGGCGGTGGCGATGCTGGTGCTGGAGAGCGAGAGCAACTGCAGGAGGGTGCTGAGGCTGGGCGTCCTGGAGAGGCTCGTGGAGGCGCTGGAGGCGCCGCTGCTGAGGGTGAACGCGGGGAGGATCTTGAGGAACTTGTGCGCGTTCGGCGGTGACGGCTGCTTCGAGAAGCTCCGGGGAGCCACGCTGCCGCACCGACGGTGAGCGTCTCTTCTCAGTCTGGTCACTTCCATTATTAAAATTTTCCTTTTTCGACTGGAGAAAAATACTATTTTCGATCGGAATTTCAGGTTCTTAAGGCGATAATGTCTGGAGAGAACAAGCTGCAGGAGGTGATGATCGGACTGGCGGCCCAGGTCTTCAAATACATGTCGAGCAAGGAGTCGAGCGCTGTGTTCAAGAGGGCCGGGATACGGGAGACCGAGCTGGCCGACACCCTCGTCCAGATCCTGAGGAAGTACCGGTCCCCGCCGATCAAGGTCCCCCGGATACGGCGGTTTGCCATCGAGCTGGCGATCTGGATGATGACGGACAAGGAGACCAACGTGCTCACCTTCCAGGATCTCGAGATGGAGAAGGAGCTGGAATACGTGCTGGAGACCACGTCGGAGGTCGAGAGCTTCAACATCTTCTCCGGCACGGTTGGCGTGAGCCGGCACCACATGACCATCCATTCCTTGGTCGAGCTGGCGGTGAAGGTTTTGGCGGACGGCTGAATTTTAAGTCAAGAGAAAGATGTGAACTTTGTAAATACACCTAAAGCATATACAAATCATATGAGAGTTTTTTCTTGCATTGGCAAACATGTTGATACTTACTTTTCAGAGAATTGTTAATTATTTGTGATTCCATACATTCAAATTCTTGATCTGCTGAGAATCTCTACGCATTGGCTGCACTCGGACAGCAATTCCTTTGGGGGAACCGATCCGACATCTTAAATTTTCCTCTAATTTGTTACATTAGCAATTATCATATCACATGAAAGATTCTATATTAAAGTTTAAATTAGACACCGTTAGTATGTCAAAGAGGCCTCCAGGTACGGTGGCGCGGCTTCATGTAGAAGAGAGAAGACTGGTAGAGGGACGAGGAAGTAGGCTGGCTTAGCTATGGCATCGGAGTCGGCAGGTGACAGGGCCATGAGCCGGTGTATAGGTTTTGTGCTTTGTTGGCTAAGGTTTGGATGGGGCTGGATGTTAAAAAAAGAAAAGTATATGGGCATTTTCAGAAAAAAAAAATGGCAATATTGCAAAGATCCCACACCCGACCAACCAAGTCATTGTAATTTTCATAAGTTACATGAATGTTTCAGGTCTTTTTTATAATGTTAGAAAGTCTAATCTCAAAACTTAAGCTGATAAATGGAGGGAGATCGTATGTATATAAAGTATATATAAACCCCATTTTCAATGGATGGGGGATATTTCAACCACGATACGGCTCCCCACCAAAAGTGAACATATAGCTGGCCACGCAATTAGCTCGACCTATTCCCTAACTCTCTTTAGTGAGCTTTGGGGTTAGCTTGTGCCCTCTTGACACCTTATAGCTCATGATTGGCCCATGTCCCCTTTATCTCTTGTTGGTTTCTACGCCAGGAGAGTCACATGGCCTAGTTCCATCAACCAATCCTTGGGATCCTCTAAGTAAAATTACCCCCATCAATTCATTCATTGAAGGGGGCCTCTTGGACTTTTGAACGTTGGGAATTTAGCAATCCCATTGACTTTGGTAGCGAACCACTGAAAAAATTCCTCAAGGGACTCGTCATTCATCACCCGTAAGGCATCCGGGTCCACCAGAATTGCCTGTTAGTCCTCTCGCCCTCTCTCAACTTCATCCTGCTTTTTGGTAATACTGATGCACGAGGCTAGCTCTTCCTCGAGGCTTAGGGACATTGAGAGAACCTCCTCAATGCCGCATGACGATGCCAACCTAGATTTAATGCAGACCAAAGTCATATCGCAAACACTAAATAGTATGATTTTGTTGTGGATTGCATAACTTGATTAACATGTCGTGATTTGAAAGAATCCTTTTACTTTATTAGTAAGTATAGAGGAAAATTAATTAATTAATTGCATGGAGTTATGAGGAACATTTACATTCGTAGTAATTTGATAAGCTCATGACAGTGGCATTTAATTGGACCGTAAGTGGATGGACTTAAATAAAGGCTACGAGCTTAATTAAATCATCTGGATTAAGCCCATAAGGGTAGGAAAATTTGGCCGAGCCCATAGAGGCCCATACTGGCGGAAAATTGCACAAGGAAAAAGGAGGTGGGGAAGGGGGTTGAGCTTTAGAATTGAATTATGTTAAGCCCATCTGAGTTAGAATTGATAAAAGGCTTTAAACTTAATGAAATGAGCCCGCTAATCTTTTAATATGGCCGAAACTAAGCCTGGATAATAGAAGTAAGACCTGGGTTTTCACTAAAAACACATGTTAGGTCTTCACAACTGGTCGCCAATATCACAATTGAAACACATTAGAGAAAACACGCATAGAGAAAGAGAGGAAGAGGGAAAGCTAGTGGCCAAGTTCCAGGTGACCACACCACCCACAGGCGATTGTTTCTCGGCGGTCCAGTTTCCATCCCAAAATTGAGAATCAGGGACCAGACCGACGGTCCACTTCAATTCCTGAGTAGTCCTCTACTTCGATTCCTGAGTAGTCCAATAAAACCGGTCACATGTGCTTGAAACACATATTCACGAAAAAAAATCAAACTACTTCAAAATTTGTGTTAGCATTGACCACGCTTTGGGCAGTCAAGAAAAGCTATGTTCATACTTATTCCACATGCATCACAGGTTCTACAATTAATCTTAGCCAAAAGGCCGACAAAACCATGCTATAGGTAATCGCATGGCTTGACTTTTATGCATAATCTTTTATATGATCTTTGCATGTCCATTCAATGTAGGACTCTCAAAGCGGCTTGTCTCCATTGGCTTTTATTCACAACCATCATTTTTTGCCGGGCAAATATAGTAGTATGCCTTGGGAGCTCTTGCAGGTGAGGGGAAGTGAGAGAGACAAAGGGAGTGAGTGTGTGACAGCAAGAGAGAGCTTCGATAAGTCCTACATCGGGTACTAGTAAAGGCTAATAAGCAGGTTGCCTATTTAAGTAGTGATGGATGGGATAAGACGAGATATACCTGTGAAGTCTATCATTATCACCTAGAGGGGGAGTGAATAGATAATTATAAGCAATTAAAGCGGAATTTAAAACAATAAAGTTCAATATTACGAAAGAACAAAATCTGAAATAAAACTTCACAATGATTAGATCTTTTTCAATATTTGATGAAGAACTATGTATTGATCAAACTTTATTGTGTACAATAAACAGAATAAATTATACATTAAATGATAGAGAAATTTGCACACAACAATTATAGTGGTGTGGCTTATGATAAGTCCACATCCACTCTCCCACGTTAATAATCTATCAGCTGAATTTCACTAAAGAACTAATAAGATGTTAAAATAACTGAGTATACTTTACTCAAGTAGGTGCAATCGTTTCTTTTGATCTCACTTCTCTTTACAACCTCTCAAAGATTACAATTTAAGCTCATGATGACAAATGTGTAATGGTGAAGCTCTCTTTAAACTTTGGAATTCTAGACTTCGAATCCTATTTTCCTTTAATGTCTCGACTTAATACTTCTCATTATCCAAGTTGACCGTTGAACAAAAACTCTAAGGATCATTCATCCAGTTAACCCATTGGACATGAATGATATGGAAGATCTGATTGCTTTAAGAATGCCAAGAATAAAGTCTCCCTTTGATTATGTTGCTTGTAAGTCCATCGAAATCTAGCCTAAGGATTCTCAAAATCCTTGGCTATGCTTTGTTTTCTATTCTTTGAAGATGTGCCAACTAGGATATGTTAGCTATTCAACATCACACTAAGGGTGTATTTGGTAACCATTATATTTCTAAGAACAATTTTTACTCAATTTTTTTTTTTTTTCTAAATTTGTTCCTTAGACGAGTTTTTGATCATTCAAAAGCGTTTGGTAACTATTAAAAAATTATTTCCCATAATAAAAATGTGTTTGGTATGACCCTCAAATTTTTCTATTATTTAAAATTTCTTTTAATTTTTTAAATAATTTTATCATTTTTTTTTTTTTTTCTTTATCCTTTTTTCTTCTTCCTATAGCTAGTCGCTAGCCACGACATTGGTCTGTGATCAACCGGATGATAGTTGGTGAGGTTGCTGACCTCATTTGGTCGATTGCTGACCATTGCTCTGGTCGGCGACTAGCTAAAAGAAGAAGAAGAGGAAGAGAAAAAGAAAGAAAAGAAAAGAGAAAAAAGAAAGAAAATTGTTTGGGCTTGATTATGGAATTGTTACTAGGAATAAATAAGTTTTTTTTTACTTCTTGATTTTATTCCAAATTTATTACCAATAACAAATTTTTTTTCTACAAACAAAAATGTTACCAAACAAAATTTTGTTCATTTTTTTTTTTGTTTCGGGGAACAAAATAATAGAATGAGGTACCATTTAGCATGTTATCAAACAAGTCCCAATTCTCTATCATGAGACTTCTCTCTTACACAAACTCACACGTGCATTTTAACAATCTCCCTTTCATGTGTGAGCTCCAGTGGTGATTATGTTCTCCTTGAATTTAGGTACTTTTGCATCAATACATCTCAACTTGAATCTCCAAGTCATTGCAATGCACCTGCAACTATACACAACAACCAATCAATAACTTGGGATTGCATAGTCCATGGCCTCAATCTCGCATCACCAAACTAGACCAACTGCCCATAATCTCTTCTCATTAGACTTGTGTTACTAGATCAACTATCCATGGTTATTCTTGTCAAATCAACTGTGACAATTTTCACCCGAAACAAACGTCCATCACGAGATTTCTTTCTTGAGATATTCACCAAATATCAAAACAAACTAAAGGCTAACAACATCAGCTTTGATATTATTTGTTGTGAGCGCGTAGCAGAAACCCTTGACATTTGTTAAAAATATTTGTTAACAAATATATTAAGGGCCTTGGAAGTAGCTACATCCAACCAATATTCATTCAGGCTTAGAACTTTCCTGCACCAGTCCAATTAGAATGCAATTATATGAGTCTATTATTAATAATGTTATATATTGACAAATGCTCGTATTGTGCAATTTAACAATTTTTTTTTGGTTAGGGGTCCGAACCGACTTCTGGTTGTCTATGCAACGATTGGCTAAATGGGTAGCCACAATTTAAGTGATAACATGAATTTAACCAAAAATTAGAAATTCATTAACCCCTCCAGATGGCTCTCCTTTTGTATAAAGAGCATAAGTTAACGAGTAATGCAATGTTTGAAAATTTGGTAAAGTCACTATCCAATCAAGCTAAGTTTTGGAATGGAACCATTGAAGTTGCCGCAATAGTCACCCTTTTCGTGAGAGGGGGAGAGGTGGAAATTTTGATAGTTTGATTCCCTACCTTTGTGGGTAGGGACTCGTGAGTCGTAAGTGAGGAAGCAAGGTTTCGTAATTTGCACACAGCACATAGCACATATAGGGTGCGCATGGCAACGTTTCTATTCCGGTGAAGTATTTCTTTTCAAAAATAGTTTTTTTCTATTCTACTCCGGGAACAATTTCTGAGTAAAATAAGGTGTTTAGTAATTATACGGAAATGCGTTTGGTAAAAATTTATAAATTATTGTATTTATTTGTTTTTTCTTCTTAATCACGGATCGCCGACCGCTACCTGTCACCGCACAACCATTGCACGACCGCTGCACGATTGCCGCACGACCGCCACACGACTGCCAACTGTCACTGCAAGATTGCCACCCACAACCCACCCACCGTGGGAAGGGGCGATGGTCGGTGAGCTGTGGGCGGTGGTCTTGCAGCAGCAGTCCGGCAACGACAGTCGGCGGTTGACTTTCAGAATTAGAAATGTTACTATGCAGACCTTAGGTTCCTATCAATTTGCTAAAGTCCGTATAATTAGAATCGATAAAATTGAACTTACGTTTTGGGATGGTGAAACCCAAATAAAAACAAAACATTTAAAGAGAATAGACTGCAAAATGCTGCAACAGGCGGATTTCGAACCACAGAAGCTATCAATCGGAATATTGATATCGATACTTGATGCAATAGGAAGAGCAGGAAGAATTGATAAAGAACCTGACAGTCATGAAAAATGTGAGTGGCTAAAAATCGTATCATCTCTCTGATGTATCGAATTTCAGAATTATCTTTGTGGTTCAGGACTGTAGTTAACTCCATAATAGGTAAGTCTAGAAACAGTCATTGCCAGCTCGGGAAGACCATTAATGTTGAGCCGGAGGATAGCATAAAATAGGGAACCCATGAAAAAATCCGCATGCACCAAGTCGACTTTCATCTGTGGGCTCAAGAAGACGGTCACTGTAATAACTGCAACGACCACGAGCTGCAAAGAGTAACCACCAAGTCAATGAATTTTGCGTGCATTTCTCATTAACCATGTATTGTGACTGCACATTCAGAGTCCAATTGGGTAATTGCCTGTGCTGATCTGAAGACATGAACAAACCAATTGCGCTTCATGAAGAGCCATTCTCTCGAAGGCACGCTTTGAACAACTCCCACTTTTTTAACGAGTAAATTTCGAAAGATAAAGCACTTCTGTGCAGCTCAGTTTTCTCGAAAGGCCTGGCAAGTTCCTCGTCCAGTGTCTTTCCCATTGGATGCTCTTTAAACATTCTCGCAAACATGGTTGGAGATATGAAATTATAGGTCCGGTCTTTGTGATGCCAGTATTGCGCCTGATTCTTTTCGGTAACTACCTGTCAAGAATTCCCAAAAACAGAATATGTCAGCGCTATCCTTGCACAGTTCGAACACCTCTTTGTTAAGCAAGAGTGCATACTTCTTGGAGAAAGTCAGCAATGGCTTTTCTCATTGGGCACTTGAAACCACAGTGTTCAAAGAAACTGAGAACATCCATCTGAGGTCCATGGTACACCACATGTTCCTGTGCCATCAGAATTATGTCAAAGAGATCAAAAGTCTCGGGTGCTGGCTGAAGAAGCAAAACCAAAATTGTGGACTTTGTTATGTGCGCCAATTGCTGCAAGCATGTAATGATCTGAAAGGTAGTCGAGCTGTCCAAGCCTGTTGATATCTCATCCATAAATAGGACTCTCGCTGGACCAATTGTCATTTCCCCTGGAAGAGAACATCGAAATCTGTAATGAAGCCTAAAATTTACAGTGTGATGTAGAAACTGTTCCAATAAGTTTCTCGTCATTTGCTGCGTGTTCATGTAAAACTAACCGGTCGTCAGCCTTCTCTTTTTACCACCAGAAATTCCTCTGTTCATCGCATCCCCAACAATTGTATCTGCGCAGATGTCAAGTCCAAGAACTTGACAAGGCGTAAAATCACAGCAATTGAAGCAAAAGTAGAATTGTTTGTGAAAAATAAACTTGGTAACTCCTTTTCGCATTGGAAACATTACCGTCAAAATGTAGTCTGTTTGAAGTGTTCTTTTCATTCCTCCTATAGAAACTGCCTTGCTCATATAGTCAAAACGTCATCAGAAGCCAGTATCGCCAATCGTTACTGTAACTAAAATATTGTAATGAACCCAACTTTGCACAAAGATTAACCTTCATGTAAGTGTCTATGCTTGGCTCTGGATTAATTCCTGCTTGCTCCTCCCTTTTACTAACTTCTTTCAACATGTCTTCAATGAAAAGCAGACACAAAGAGGATCAGCCATGACCACCGCAACTAATAGTAACTTCAAGGTTGGAGAACAAACTTGTTTATTTGTTTTTTCTTCTTACTCACGGACCGTCGATCACCGCCCATTGCCGCACAGCCGTTGCACAACCACCGCACAATTGCCGCACGAACGTTGCACAACCACTGACTGTCAACGTAGGATTGTCACCCAGAGCCCACCGGCCGCGGGAAGGGGCGGTGGCTAGTGAGCTGTGGGCAGCGGTCCTGTAGCAACGGTCAGCAGCGACAGTCGGTGGTCATGTGGCAGTAAGCGGCGGTTGTGCAGCAGTTGGCGACGGCAAGCTACCGACGGACAGTGGCAGTCGTCGGCCGGTGGGCTGTGGGCGGTGGCTGGTGGGCTACGAGCGGTGGCAATCGTCGCCGGCAGTTGCCGGCAATCGGCTGCCAACGATGGCCATGGGCGGTAGAGGTGGCTGACGGTTAGTAGGCGGCCAGCGGTGGCCGCAAGAAGAACAAAAGAAAAATAGAAAAAAAAAACTATTTTTAGAAATTGTTCCTGGAACAAGAAATATTTTTTTTTCCTTTCTTGTTTCTATTCCCTAGCCACTTTTCTATTCCGAGGAATAGAAAAAATAAGTTAGCATTATCAAATAGATTTCTGTTCTTTTTTTGTTCCGAGGAACAAAAGAATAGAAACGGGAGAAATAGAAATGTTATTATGCAGGCCCATACCGACTTGTAAAATAGATAAAGGATTTGACCAGACCAAAAAAAAAAAAAATGGAATGGATTTGGAAACTTTTTCGGGATAAATCTGAAGAAAAAGAATAAATGATAAAGGCCACCGTCTTCTGAATAGATTGATATGCAGCGAAAGTCAATTAATCAGGAAATTATGCACCAATAATTATACGTATTAAATAGATTTAATTCTTGAAAATTTGGTAGAGTCCATATCCGATCAAGCTAAGTTATAATTTTGAAAAAAATTATTATCATGTGGTTATGATTTTCCAAGATGGGGGACAACGAAACAGTGGAAAAAGAGTTCGCCCTTGGAGACGCAATCACGTTAGGCGAGTAAATACTGGAAGCTCGGAAAGTCTTTAGGCAAACTAATCGCGGACCCTGGCGGATGCCATCTGAATTATTGATTTTAGGCTTCCTATCTTCCATGACCCAAAGTCGGTCAAAGAAGTTGAAAATTAGACTCTTTGGGGAGTTTGATTTTCCAGTCTTACGTGAGCGTCAACGTAAACTTGTTATACGCGTCGTGAGAAGTCTCTAGCCTCTGACTGCGTAAGATCTTTAGATCCACAAGAGAGAACAAAAATGGCGAAAGCTATCATTGTCGACATTGTTGGAGAGATCATTGCTAAGCTGGTTCCTCAAGCACTAGATGGACGGCCCGAGCGATGGTCCTCAGACGTGCACAAGGAAGGGGTCCCTCTCTTCTCTTGTCCCATATCACCTAGGAAGGGAGATCTTGGTTAGCTTATAAAGCTTGGGTCCCTCTAATATGCGTAACGTGTTTTAAAGCTGTGAGGGAAAAAACCATAGCTAAGATGGCGGTTCGTCCCGCCAAGGCGGGTGACACAAAGCGGACAACGGGCAAAAACCATAGCTAGGATGGCGGTTCGTCCCCGCCAAGGCGGGTGACACAAAGCGGACAACGGGCGATCCAAAGCGGACAATATTACACAGTGGGGCCCGGGATGTTATAAGTGGTATTAGAGCCGACTCTCGACTGCGGCTGGAGCCACAGCAAGAATGCTGTAAAGTCGTGAGGGAAAAGACCGTGGCTGAGATGGCGGTTCGTCTGCGCCAGAGCGGGTGACCCAAAGCAGACAATATTACACAGTGGGACCCAAGATGTGTCTTTCTGCTAAACAGAATGTATTGAACTGCTCAACTGGACGATGCAGACGCCAAATCCAAATCCAAGTTTGGCTTGAGAAGTTGAAAGACCTGGACGATGCAAACGCCAAATCCAAATCCAAGTTTGGCTTGAGAAGTTGAAAGACGCTTTCTATGACGCGCAGGACGTGGTTGAAGAAATCAATATAGAAGCTATGTGACGAGAACTAAGGGGTCACAATGAAATGGTGAAGGCGGTAAGGACATTTTTCTCAAGTTCAAACCAATTTGCTTTTAAATTGAAGATAAGTTACAAAGTAAAAGCAGTGAGGGAGAAAATAGAAGCCATTAACACTAGTAGGAGCTTGGAGCTTTCACTTGGCCGAGCGTCCCATGGATTTGCGAGGAGAGAGAGAGAGTGGAAAAAGAGAGGAGATACATTCGTTTATACATGAGGGAGATATTCTAGGGAGAGATGATGATAAGAAGATAGTCATGGAATTTTTATTGGATTCAAACATGAAAGAACATGTGTCCATCCTTCCAATAGTTGGTATTGGTAGGCTTGGAAAAACGGCTCTTGCTTAGTTTATATATAATGATGAGACGATTAGTAAACATTTTAATTTGAAAATGTAGATTTGTGTCTCTAATGACTTTGATGTGAAAAAAAAATAGTGAAAAATATTATAGCTTGCGCAAAGAAGAAAGAAACAAAGGACTTTTCGATGGAACAGTTGCAGAGTGAATCGGGGGCAGAAATTGATGGAAAGAAATATCTCTTAGTTTTAGATGATTGGTGGAATGTAGAACGAGAAACGTGGCTAGGCTTGGAAACTTTACTGGTGGGAGGTGCTAGAGGAAGTAAGGTTTTTATAATGACACGCATCACTTTCATTTCTGAGGTCACCAGCACTTTTCCACCTCATCTTCTTGGGGTTTATCAAGAAGTGAATCTGTTGATTTATTAATGCAAATGGCTTGTCAAAAAGAAGAGGAGAAACAAGATCTTGACATGCTAGCTGTCGGCAAAGAGATAATCAGAAAGTGCTCTGAGGTTCCATTGGTGGTTGAACTGTTGGGAGTTTACTATTCTTTAACAAAACTAGATTTGAATGGTTACTTTTCAAGGATTATGAGCTCCCAGAAGTGTCGCAAAGGGAAGACTGCATAATATGTGTTCTTAGGCTAAGTTATGACCATCTTCCTTCACATTTGAAACAATTTGTTTCCTAAAGGTTGTGAAACAATATTTCGCATTGTATCAACATCTTAGGCCAGGACTGAAGAGTCTCCGAATGGTGGACATATTTGATGTTGCCAAACTAGTATCTCTCCTGAAGTGGCTTCTATAGGATAGTAATCTCGAGCGTCTTTGGATCGATATGTGCTTAAATTTGAAGGCTTTACCAGAGCAGGCCCTTCAATCACTTGAACGGCTCGACATCATCTGGTGCTCCTTGTTGACGTCATTAGCGGAAGGAATGCGAAGCCTTGCATCCCTTACTCATCTAAGGATCTCCAGTTGTCTGGGAATTGGAGGAGAGGTGCCAAAAAGAAGTAGGCGAGGACTGGTATAAGATTGCTCACATCCCGTACATAACTCACGTGTACCCATAATAGTATGGACTTGACTTCCGACTAGACATTCTCCAATTCTCTTCCTTTAGGTATGTGGACCTTTTTCCCCATAATTACATTGGTATTTACATTCCCATTGTGTTTCAATACTTGATTTGATTGGAGGACATGGATAGATCGTTGAATGCTTTCGACACATCATTGGATGTACCATGGATGCAGCTATTTACAAAGTGTGGAAAAATCGCCAAACCCCTAAACCAAGTGTTCGTTTTATTCCTAAAAGTGCGAGAAAAAAAGAGAGAGTTCATACTCTTCATCTAATTCCAAGCTCAATAAAACTGGCTTATGATTCAATGCTGTAGATATAAAATACTTGCACATCTCGATGATTCTAGAAGCTGACAAAGAAAACTCTTTGGAGAATGCCTTCTATTTTGCTTCCCTTAAAAATAACTTTATCTCTGTGTGTCCCCAGCTTAAACGAAAGGATTGCTTGTTTGGTCGTTTGTCGTATAACTATGACAAATGCATTTGTTTTTACGTTGCCTTGGACATTCTTTGATTTGCTTGCCGGCCGTAGCAAGATATCCAGCTTTGTCAAGATGAAGCTCAGTGACCTATTCTCACCTAATTTTCGTCCAAAGCAGAGGCAGACTCAAAATTGCGTGTGTTAAAATCTCTTACGACTGAAGCCCTATGAGTTGAAACGCTGCCTTTATACTGGATATGACATCTTTATCATCTCGTCTGCTAAAATGGTTCGCTGCAGTAGCTGCATAGGTTAGGTAAATATAGTCAATATTCATTTTAGAGCCCTTTTCTGAGGATCTCAATTTTGATACGCTTCCGATGTTCATATAACTTGAATCTGTAAAAGTATCTGAGGTGTTAATGTGCTAAGTTGTAAGCTCTTGTTAATTGTCACTAGCGCATTCATTAGGCATAGACCAAAATGAAGAATCATATGAACTTTGCTTGAGAATCGACGAGATATTACCCATGTATATGTTCATATTAATATTAATGACCTAATGCCCAAATTTATTCTGATGCCATGAAAATAAACATGATTCAAATAACCCCAATGTTTTTACCCAAAAAGATAATAATAATAACCTCAATGTCATGAACCCCTAATGGATAGAGTAACTAAGATCAGACTTATTTAAAGTAAATACAGAGCTCAACCTTTCATCAACTGCATCGCTGGCGGTCTTCTCTGAACACGAAAACATGTGACGTCTTCAGATGTATGTAAGATGAGGCTGGCTCACTTTTTATCGGCGATCATGAAAGCATAACTGGAACCACGGCAGCAGGGAACAAATCCAGAACATGAACAGCAGCAGCCGCAACTTGGAAACAGAGGCAGGAGCGAGCTCACAGTACCAAATGGGTTGAGCCGCATGCAATGAACAAAAGAGGTGGCAGTGCGCAACAGTGAATTCAACGGAGATCAGCCTCCCTTTGATACTCACAAGTGATGCTGGAGGTTGTGATGACCTGAGGTGTGGTACATGCAACAACCTATGAATGTGCTGCGCACATGGATGAAGCCCCAGGAAGTGTAGTGATGGTGTGTTTCGGCTAACTGTGACTTTAGCATTGTGGCTTCAGCTGTAGCTATTCTGGCATTTGGGATGGAGCTGTGGTTTCGTAATTCACTATGGATTCACTGTGAACGATCTTTATATGAAGGCTTTGTAATTTTGATAAAACGTGAACATTTGCATCTGCACGTTAAACAGACTATCTTTTGTGAATAGACACTGGCAACTTGCCGGATCTGCATGCTGAATTGCGGCACTTGTATCAGTGTTGCATTTGGCAGTCTCAATACTGTGACATTGCTGCAGCATACTCTAAAATTAATAGCAAGAGATCTTTGCGTTTATGCATTTCGTGTGCTCTCTCCTAAATTGCTGCAGGTAATCCATGAAATCTGACTATTATAAGAGCATTACAACTTTCAATGCTTGTGATTGATCTGGTGTGCAACGGATGGAGCGTAGATAAGTACTCCACTAAGACGGATGCTCATTGTCATCATTGATTTCTGCCTTTAGTAAGGCATATTATAAACAATTCAGGAGAGTTTCTCAGTTAATTTAAAGAGTCATTGACCCGAGTTCAATTAGACTTCGATCCGGAAGAAACTGCATGAGGGAAAACCCAACTTTAAAGGTTCTTTGCCGAAATCAGCCCACTCTGAGGCCAAGATGAGCTGCATTCGAATTTGAATGTTTCCCATCGTAATATTCTTTCCTTCCACATCCTATGACTTTCCGTCTCATATTGTTTGTTGGAAACCTTTTAAACCATTTTTAATAATTTCAGTTCTTTTTCCATATAAATTCACTCTTATCATCCGGAGTCAAGGCATGAATATAATCATGTCATATTTTCTGCATTTTTGTCTTGAACGCTTAAGGTTTTCCAGGTTGCTTTGCTGTGATCAGATCGGGATGGAGGAGAATTCTAATGGCAAGGAAGTGATGATGGATGAAAGCGGCACTGCTAACGAAGATTGGAATGCCGTGGATCTTCTGAACATGGAAATTGGTACTTTGAAGGAAGCCGAGTCTTTCTTTAGAGAATATGCTATTTTCCACTGATTCAGCATGTGCAAACAGGATTTAGACGCAAGAAGAGGGGCGGCCCTGTTATGCACAAATGGGTGTGAAGCAAAGCAGGGCATCGGGATAAGAAGAATTTGGATCGGGATGACTATATTCAGAGGCCTAGGCCTCTGACGAGGGTCTGATGTCCAGTTTATTTCTGTGTTAACATTGACAAAGAGACAGGAAAGTGAGTGGCAAAGGAAGCCATAACTGAGGAGAATCGAGCATGTTTTAATTTGCCGGAGAGTTGTTTTGTTAGGAAAAAAAGTTTGGTTTCCAACAAGAAAAAGCAGATAATGCACGTGGAGCATGTTATGCACAGGGATGCACATCTTACTTTGCCATCACATCATGACCCTGCTAATGTTCCTGTGCTTGATGACGATGGCGCCAACTTGGTGGGAATGATCAGAAATATGATGGATCAGACACTTGCAGTGAGTGCTAAGGTTGATGTTTTTTCACTGAGACAAGCGATCATGGAGAGTGAGTGCACGGGTTTCTGAGAAGTAAGGGTGGGCCAAGCGGATCTGCAATCTCAAATTCAAGAATTTAGGACGAGCTCAGCTTTCGATATGGCGCGGGTGATGAGAGAAATGATGGAATAGATGGTTGTGATGAGAGCAAAGATGAATGCTGTCTTGGTGAGGCAAACTAAAATGGAGAGTGAAATTAAAGGTCTTGTAGAAGAAGTCAGGGTTGGTCAACCAGGTTTGTCAGCAAAACTTTGATAACTTAGGATGAGTTTGTATTAGGTGGTCTCGGGCCCCTCTAACCCCAAAAATTAACCTAAAGTACTTTCCCTCACAATTATAAATCGGCTATCGACTCCTTCTACAATCGATGTCAGACGATTTCGGGCTCGGATTGAAGTTGCAACAATCGGCAACTCTCCCATGTGACTGTTAAGATCCAAACTTGTTGACAACTTGGGTTGAAGCCACAACAACCCACAATTCTCCTGTGTCTTGTTAGTAACCTGAGCTCTGGTGCATAGGAAAATTCCACTATCTTCAACCAGAGAGATTTCCAAAAGGAAGCCACAATCCAAGTCCGTTGATATATCTAATTGGATTTGACTGCATTTAAAAGCTTAAGCCAATAAGTTATGAGTCAATTAGGATATATATTAACTACTCTATACTACGCTACATTCCGATGTAGGTTTCTTTACATCCTAACAATCTTTCTCTTAGGTGTGAGCTCACTGTTAGGTATGCACTCCTTTAATTTAGGTATCCTTCTGCTTCAACTTATCTCAAGTGTATCTATATCAATGTCACAACTTCATCCTAAGCCTTTTTCTCTAAACCAAACCATGAATTCATTGCTAAACCACAACATCCACTAGGTCGGAACTACGTTGACAACTAGATTCATTCCTTGAAATATTCACCAAATACTTATACATATTGGGAGTAGGCCACCAGTCAACTATCAGTTCTAATATCATTTGTTAAGTGATCTTGAACTTCTTTTACCCCAAAAAACTAGCTTGGGTGAGGTTCTCCCTTACACTTAAAAACCAACCATCCGCTTCTTTCACAATCATTGTGGGACAACCTCAATAATTTGGCCTCTCAATCACATCCACAACCATCAAGGTGATGGCCAATAAAAGTCAAACTAATTTTTGCTTGTGCAGATGGTAGCTTCTAGCGGTCATGTTATTGTCTATATGACGCTTCAACCGGTCTAGGCGACACCCTTCTGAATCCGGCTGAAGGACCATGCTTGCTGACTCAATGGCAGCAAGAAGTCAAATTCTTTATGCAAAAAATTGAATCTGCTCGAGTTTTAACTTTTCTTCAGCTGTACACCTCCTCTACTTGAGTTGGTATTTACTTTTTTGTGTTTTTTCATTGCTGAAATAAATCCTGTGGTATGACCGGATTATCTGAGCTAGCTTTTGGTTCTCTAGGTCAGACTGCGGCTGCAAGGTTTTTGTCAATTCTGAGCTTTCTCAGGATCGAGGCTTGCGCTCATCTCCTCCGACTTTCGCTGCTTAGATCGCTTGCTGTATATATTATAGTGTGAGTGGCCAAGCACTACTCAACTTTGTGAAAGATGAACTTAAATTATGAAATTTGTGGATCGATTGAGCATACTGGGCCGGTGTCAAGGAGCTTGTCGTTTATTATGTCAACACCGCTGCGCTAGGCACTGCCAGTCGTCTCGTCGATGGCGCAGTATGTGGTAGCTTTCTATTGCATGGCACAGCATGTCCAGGAAAAGTTCGCTCTTTCTTTAGTGTTCCTGATGAAGTGGACACGGCGACTTTGCTCTCATAATGCAGCAAATGGTCCTTGCACCAGAGCATTCTGCGTTCGCGGCCTAACTGGATAAATTCTGGGAAGCAAAAACATTTATGGAAGCCATCCGAACACCGACAATTTCACCAGAAGCATAATGCACTTCCCTAATGCCAAATCCCAGCATTTGCAGCAGCATATTTCTTGTACCGCAGGCACAAGTAAATTGATAGGTCTCAATGAAGGTTCACAAACTTCAGAGCCTAACAAAGTTTACAAGAGAGGATTTTTACCTTGATCATGGTCAATGGATCAGGCGCAATCGCAACAATAAGAATTTACAGAATACTCGAGGAACTCACATAATCAATCACTGCGATTAACCTGATCCACATGGACCCGGACCTTGGCATTGTTTGCCACTCGAAACTGACTCCTGATCTGATAAGAGGACAGCATCGTCCAGAGAAGAAACAGACTAGATTTGATCTTGTAATACAAGCATTGTTTCAAACACGAGCCATCACGCATCTGCACTGTGATCATTTATCTCCTCTGATTGTTGGCATTTAATGAAAATACAAGGAAGGAGGGTTAGTTACACCACACCCTGCTCGAATGTCAAGCATTGTCAAGTTCGTCCCCCAAGGAATCCAACTGATAAGCAAATACAACGTTTCTCACTCTCTCTATCAAACAATCACTACTTAATTGATGGAATGCATCATATGTGTATGTACAACACTTCTTCCCCACCTTTTTCTTTGTTCCTCTTTTCTATGAATCTTTACAAACCTACGTTCATCAATACTTGGTAGTTACAAAACAATGCCAACAATCAAGAAGATGTGCACAAACCCAATCAAAAAATAAAAAAAAAAGGTCTGACTCCACTTCACCGATTATTCCTGAAGAGGCCGAAGTCCCAACGACGCATAAAACCATCCATGATGTTGTTTGAAGGATTCCGTACAACAGTCAGAGTGGCTCTCGTGTTGCCTGACATATCTGTATCTAAGGGACTCTGGATGCTTGTTGGACCTTCAGTACCAACAGAAGAAGCCTTCTCTACACCTACTTCTGCCCGTTGAGCATTTTCAAGCGGACTTTTTGACAATGAATTAGTATCAGATTGAGTTGCAGAGGGTGGGTTGTCACATGATGGACTGCTTGATGGCGTATTCGTATCAGTAAATGCATCAAACATTTGAATATGACCATTGATTTCTGATGCGGGGGTGGAATCAGTTTTTGATGCCTCAGACAGCTCTGTAGCGGAAGAAGTAGCCTGCCCATCTTTCTGGGAAGACTCGAAAGATTCGGTGCTCGTGTCAGGCACTGGATCATTTTCACTATAATGTCTCATCTCCAGGTCCTTTAATGACATCATCACGGCTTCCATCAACATCTGAATATCCAATATAGATGGTCAATACATCTAGTTCTGAATTTGGAAATAAGACGAGAGAACATGTTAAGACACCTTTTCTTCCTCTTCCACAGTGCATGGAAAGCCTGTCGGGTCATCAAGCTGGTATTCCACATATTCGTCATCTTCTAATGCCGCCGGAACGTGAGGACCATAGGGATGACCATTGGACAGCTCAAAATTGATCATCTTGGAAGACGATGAATGAGGATCCTCCTCAACCTTTGCATCCTACAGCAAAATAAAAAATTACTCTCTGAAGATAACCAGTAGTTTTGTAAATAAAACCTAATAAATCTATTTTCTCATACAATTATTTCTCCTAACTCGTCGAACTAATTTCTCCATTGACTGGTCTTTGGATCATAACTGAAGGATTAGAACAGCAGATTGCCCGTATAATTGACTCGTGAAGTGTAAGCTTTTGAGATGGAAACAAAAGGCAACAACATACCTCTGTCATAGAATGGTGGTCTGCTTCTGGGATATCAGAAGGAACCTGAGCACAAAAAAGGATTATAAGGCAAAACATAGATACTGATATATATTTTTTCAGACATAGATACTGTTAACTCATGCTAGAAATGCATTCCGCTCATGCTACAGATCCAATCAAACTTTCGGGACTTATGCAACCTTAGAAGCAAATGTCCTGGTCCAACTGGACAGTTGATACAGTAATATGGATCAGGATCAGGGTTTAATACAGGTTGTAACATGCGGATGGATATGCAGCGAGCTACTTGTCCTAAACAAATATGGTTACAGTTGGTCAGTTGGCTGCTAGGGTCATGTTACTCTTTCTTTGGTAGCGACGGCAAGAAGAAACAAAAGCTAGGTTTTACTTTGGGGACCTCTCTCTAGGTGGCTCTCATACCGGGTAATATTCTAGGATCTTCAAGAGAGAGGAAGAGAGAAAAGATTAGGAGGCTAAATCTTCACTGAATGGCTTAATGAAAGAGTACATAAGATAGGCTTTATTTATAGAGCATAAGAGACCCCAAAAACCTTAATTACCTTATCAAGACTCACCTACTAACTACTAACACCACTAGATATACCTCAACATCAGTGATTCCAAGGACCTACATTAGGTTAAAGCTGTAGAAAATGTTTTGCATTGCCAAATTATGTATAGAATATAAATAGACCAAATTAGGAATGATGCAAGTGAATTGTGGTCAGTCAGGCGTCATGGTGATTTTGATAACACTGCAGCAACATTGAAATAATATAAAGTTGGATTTTGATACAAATTGTTTTCATATGGGGAGACAGGAACAAGGGTAGGTGACCTTTCATGGACTACTCAGGACGACGGGCACTAGGATTGCATATTTAACACGAACTGCTCATGCTTATCGAGTACTCTACTTTCCATTCACGAATTATCATCTCTAAACACAAAAGCGAAATGATACAATTAATTACTGACCTCCATCCGACTCATAGGCCTCCTCGTACGCAATTGTCTGATGGCATCAGCTGTACTAGCATCCGATCCTACAATTATTATTTCACAGAATCAGAGAATCTAGAGGGTGCACAATTTTTCAGCTAGAGAGAGAGACCACAAAGTGCTGAAAGTAAAAATCAATAAATCAGCAACAATGGAAGCAGTAATGAAACCTGCCTTGAGCTACAGATGAAGGTTCATGGGCACGACTGACTTGATGCGCACCACTCCAATCTCCCTGAAGAAAATGATTTGTTAAGGATCTGGGCAGACAAGAATTGCAACCAAGACCAATGGAAACAAAGAAGAGATTGTTCGCATTTGAATTTACCTTACCAAGGTAATCGAGCATAGGTTCAAAATATGGTCCTGCCACCTCATCCTCTGGAGGTTGCAGAACATTGTGGAAAAATATATTTATAGAATCAAAGTAAAATTGTGGACGAGGGGAGTTGTGGTCACCCTCAAATTTGATGATATTCTTGTCTCCCTGAAAAGACCATGTTAAAAGGCAAGCCAAAGGGGGTGCTGAATAAACAATAACAACGGGGAGGGAGTGGCAACATGAGAAACATTCAAGTTTTTTTTGCTTAAATAAAGACCCAGAAAAAGGCAATTGGAAATCCAAGAGGCGAATTCAAATAACATATCATTTGGTAGTGTCGCAGTGGCAAGAACTATATCTGGACAAAAACTACATGAACAAAGGAGCTGCAGCTAAAGGCTTGGGTTCCCAGAAAGTCCCTGAATTTGTCTTTGCACAAGATTCTCTAGCGGGTAAATTTTGGTAAAACAATTATCCAGTTTGTGAGATTCCTATCAATTTTTACATGTCGAGAAGACTTCATCCAATTGATAGCATTTATGGTCCAGCCTTATTATACCAGAACAAAATACCCCATTAGGCGGCAGCAGTGAAGAGAGACCATTTTCTTCTAACTCTTTTCCAATTATTGGGCAGTATATATTTCATTACAATTCTGACCCAAGAATACTATTAGCCATTTTATCCCAAGTTTATCTTACACATTGCTTCAGGTAATTCTGCTATCTCTCTCACACTATATATTCATGGTTTAATGGGCCAAGAATATTCAGTAACTGACATTTTTAAGGTGGGAACTGAACCCTTGAGATTAGACTAGAATGGACACTTTTCTCTCACAGTCAACACCCTCCCATCCACTTTCAATCCACATAACAGACCCGCATTTCTAACCAAATTCTAAAAAGAATTTATTACAATAAAGTTCGCTCTATTTCATGTTGAAGTTAAATTAAGTGCTTTCTGAGGATAATTAAAAGCGCTTGCATTGTGATTGTTAAAGATATCATTGCAACCCTTGCTCAAGGAGATTACTGTTGATACTAATCTGAAATGACATTACCATATAAGCTTCGTATATTCGATCTGCATGATGGGGACGTATGAAGTCATCTTCAATGGCATGTCCCAGCAAAACTGGAACAAAGCACGACTTGGCAACCTAACATAAGCAAACCCATGGAAAAATCATTCAGTGCAAATGTATTGCACGAAGAACATTTCATTATAACAAGTGATTAAATAAGATTATGATTCCTTCTATTGTGTCAAAGGAAAAATGTCGATATATTGCATAAATTTCATTACTTAAAAGTAGTTTCCAGTCAATTTAGATCCCTGAGTATTTCGGAACCCTGTCCATCAGAAAGGTTTGATCACTTAAGAGAACAAAGAGGTGTCGCTAGCAGCTTCCATGTGGGCAACCTTAATAACTAGAATATCTAATAAGAAAATTTGTGAAGCAAGTCGAAGAAACGCCAAGATTAAAATCCACACAGCTGCCACTGCAGTTTTGTACTACTATGGGAGTCCTAAGTTTTGTGCGGGACTTACAGAAACTTATTCATTTTCGGTTGCAAAAAGAACCTCAAAAGCTACTGACAAGGAAAATTCAAGACTAGCCTTCCTGATCAATTCTTTCTCCATGCAAAAAAAAACCAGCATTTTTCCATATTGATTATAGAATGAACTACTAGATATCATTCTGAGTTAATCAACTCCATCTGAACAAAGATCTCAATTACTATTTCCTTCCCACATGGGAGGGTGAACATTAATGGAGGAGACATGTAAAGCACATGATAAGAAATGAGGCATGTCTGTTCAAATAGATCTACCCTAACATTTAGATCTCATATGCATCATTAAATCTGTTAGTGGCAATCCATTCTTACGGGCAGAAAGCAAAAGATGAAGTCTCTCAATAAGTGTTTTGTTGAAAATAGTCACAAATTGGCCATTTCTCTGCTAATAATTTCTAAAAGTGAATTTATGCAAGTTTTCAACTCAGGCTCTAGTATGAGGGCCAAAGATTTTCTAAATATATCAGGCGGCATATTTTCTGCCATTATTCAGGAAGTGTTGAATAGCAGAATGAAAACCTAAAAAACATATAAATATGTGAAGGAGAAAAGGCCAAAAAGTAGCGCAACATTGGATAAGCCAAATATGATGAGTATGACTGGAATTCACAAATGACCAAAGACAAGCATTAATAACAGTAGATTATAACCTTTATGGTGTTGAGATCCACAATATCAAACTTTGCCTTTTTCTGGATTGCTCTTCGCATGTACTGGACAGCAAGCTTGACCTAAGATAAACCAGATGAGAGATAGAGGTCAAGAGACAAAGAATACTGGTTGAAAAGTCATGACTAGCAAGCTTGACCTAAGATAAACCAGATGAGAGATGGAGGTCAAGAGACAAAGAGTACTGGTTGAAAAGTCATGCCTAGAATTCACTGAAAAACGCACGCCTCAGCGACTGAATGATGGTTTGAGTTTGAACATGAAAAAGGTCCTCGGAAGTTGACATTGTCGTCATGTTCAAGTAATCTTTGTGTAGTTTGACAATATAGCTCAGTGGTAAATCTAGGTGTTCTCAGTAGAATTCATGAAATTAAACCCCTATAACTCAAAGACACTGATGACAAGAACTACAGCAAAATGGAAAAAAGTCCTTTTGAAGCGACACCATGCAAAAGAAAGAAGTGAACATTGATGTTTCCCTTCTGCAATCTCCTCATCATGATAATCACATTAACATTCCTAACTCTGATTTTATGAGTGAGGTCCCGTAAACCTCCTTCTCAAGAATCCCATAAGTTTGTATCTGTAAGCATTGTTAATATACATACATTATTGGAAACAATAGATTACCCTTCAGAAAACACAGAGCCTAATGGTCCAGCATGTTTATGTCATGTCCTTAAGACTGACCAAGAATGTTCCGCAAGAAAGAAAAATATGAAATAAAACTGGGAAAAGAAGGCCACTACCCCAAAGCCTAAACACTAAAGCCATGTAAATGCCATTTAACTTGCTATAACTGTCTAGTAAGTGTAATCTCTGTTATTGTATTGAACATACAGAAACGGAACAGACAATCAAATTTACGCATTTCGTTGCAATAACATTGAGGAGCAGCACAAAAGTTGCAACAGTTGACATTAACTAGTATGATGACCATCACTACTTTTCCACTAGTCACAATTGAAAAATCTACATTAACAGATATCATATAAGAGAAATATTAAGGGTGGACGGACGTCACTCACCAAACCCAATGGCAACCCAGAGCAGTAGAATCCTTCATTTCAATAATTATGTTTACGTTGCTTTCATGACATGTATACATTTCAATTTTCATTTTCTATTCAAGTGGAATCCTTTAGTGGGGACACATATTGATTTTGTGGAAAATTCTAATGCTCAACAATCTATCTCCTTCAACATTACTCTTACTATGTCTCTTTTTAATTTTCCACTAAGAATACTTCTTAAATTTTTAATGTCCACATTTCTCTAATGTGTCAACCATCATTTCCTTCCTCACTAAGCTTCATTATATTATTTTCAGCAAATACACTTCTGATATTAAAAATTCAAAATGTCCTATGTATAGGGAAAAATCAAGTTCCTTAAACAATTGATCGAGAATGGACTTATTAAGCTTGTGGAAGTGATCATTTTCATATATACTTCATTTATCTGTCGTAAAGAAAGGCTAAGTTTTGTGTAATTCTAATATTCAAAATTGTTATTTTTTATTTAAGTTATTTTTATTTCCAAAGTACGAGCGCGATGCTATTACTCTCTATCTCTTCTCTCTTTATCTCTCTCTCTCCCCCAAACAATTAATCTTGACCAAATTATGAGCATAAACTTTAAAGTTATATAGAACACGTCTTTGTGACCAAATTATGAGCATAAAGTTATATAGGACAAGTCTTTGTCTTATTCTCGCTGTTTCTTTTTGTTTCTACCAAATCTAGAATTATGAACCCTTTCAGTGGGGATACAATGAATTGAGCAACTCACAGTGAACTTAGGTA
Source organism: Eucalyptus fibrosa (assembly GCA_017140475.1). Lineage (NCBI taxonomy): Eukaryota > Viridiplantae > Streptophyta > Magnoliopsida > Myrtales > Myrtaceae > Eucalyptus > Eucalyptus fibrosa. Next base: position 17,311,640 of record CM029506.1, read on the forward strand.
GCGAAAGGCATGTGTATCTGCTAGTTCCATCATTAAGTCAACCAAATCGGAAAAGGGACTGTCGAGAACCATTCCAGCAATTGAAGGATCATCAGCACCATACATTAGGCTGCAAGAAATAGAAAAATTACCATTAAACAAGCAGAACAGCCTTTTTCTGGAAATTGTGTACATAGTTTGTAAAAACATTTCATACGGACCACTGCAACGTAAAAACTAAAGCATTTAATCCAAACCAAGTGTTCTATCGAGAACTCTCATTTTTATCCATCATTTTTAACATCGGAAGCAACAGAGAGCTATAAGAGCCATGAGCAGACAGACTGATTTTGTGCTGAACCAATAGACAGATCTTTAGAAAATCATACAATTTCCTTATGTTTGAGTAGAATACTAATATACAAAGGCGGATGAATATATACAGTAAAATCCCGTCATTTATGAGTTTCAAACAAGACATACAGAGTTTCCATACAAAGAACAGTCACTAGCTAAGTGATCCAGTTAATACAGATAAAGAAACAGTTAGAGCCACGAAGTAGGAGATCAAAACATAAAATTAGGTAATTTAAACTAACATAAATAATCATGACAGTGCTGGATCCAAAAATTATCCTGACATTGCCTTATCAAGCTTTTCAAGTCCAAATGACACAGCTATCTGATTTTGCTTAACACTCTGGTCTTATGATATCCACACAGACTATGCATAATCCCAGCGTACATGGGTCCACAGTAATCCAATCATGACACATCTAAATTGCACAAATGACAGATCAGATCAACGATTCCAGGTCTAATTGGACTCAGAAAGCCCATCTTGAGCACATATCATAATCATTTTGTGCCCAGCCACTTCTAACATGGGCATCTGAAAACGCAACGAACGTTACCATTATTTTCAAGTTTTTTTACCCTATTTACTGGAAATCAACTCCTAGAATAATATACCCACTAAATTATTTAAATGGTGCATTGCATCTAAGAAACTTATTTAGTGCTTCAGAATTTAAAATGGAAAAAAAAAATATGTACTCAACTGTTTCCCTTTAATATGGATAAATATCCTAATCACAGTCCAAAGCTGCCTAGTTCACAAAATATAAAAGCAAAGAAATTAATTCTTATCTCTCACCAAATAAAGGAGCACATTGTGCTGAGATGAATTTAGTTATTGTAGCAAATGCTGGAATGAGTAATCCGGTTTAAATAGAAAAGGAAGGGAATGATCTTAGAGCCCCAGAATTTTTTCCAACCTATTTTATATTAAAATATTTGTCTATACAACTTCAGAAACTTCAGTTCAGTCAAGGTCCAAAGAAGATAAGGCCCATTCCAAAATCAGCATAATCTGTGTTTCTACCAAAATGCACAGAAAAGAAAAACCTATGCCAAACGCATTTTATTGTTCCAAGTTTGTCACAAGTGAATTTGATCTATCAACTCATCATATAATGTGATGGTCCAAAGAAAAGGAGACATCTACCAACGGACGAACTCAGTATCCAAATCTCTGACCTCAACAGTTTGACCACGTGACAAACTCTATTGAGGCAACAAATCCATGCAGTCAAAAAGCATGATAACATTCAACATCAGCTATTGCAAACAAAGCACATCCTAAAAGGGCTCATGAGAAAGAAAGTAGAAGAAAAGGGACATATAAGAGTACAAAAAGAGTATGGACAAAGGTCACAAGGTGAAACGTAAAGCCATATGCTAAATGAGATTCTAATCAGCAATTTCTCTCGAGGACAACGACTATGTTGGAATAGCTCCATTTATCAGAATAAAAGAAAACATGTCCCCTGGTTCTTACTGTAAAGCAATGAAAATCAAAACCAAAAATAAAATAAGAAAACCTTGTGACAGCACCCATTGAGCGGCCCCACAAGCCAATTAAAGAAACATTTCCATCAGCCCAAGTATTCGACCACAGCCTTCAGATCATCTTTCTGAAACCCAAAATAAACATGATGAATTTGAACTCAAGAGACTTGATATAGAATCAAACCAGCAGCTTATAAGATTCCGCCAAGAGGGATGAGCTACTCAAAATACCATTCATTTAGTTACGTCCTCTAAATCCTGATGGAATACAGAGACATAGGCCCAGGAATATCTACCACTATAAGTGATTTTAGTGGAAGCACTTACCTGGCAACACAATGTAGGATATTGGGGAAAAACTTAATCAAAGAGAGAGATTTGTACAGGTGTTTCCATATAGAAATCTATGTTTGAATGTTATCTCTAGGCAAAACTACACATAGGAGGTGATTTGAAAAAAAGAAAAACAAGAGTTTGGAAATTCTTGAACACTGTGACCATTCCTCTGCATAAAGACAACCACTCACTTCATTCCAGCCCAAGGTAACATGCTCTCCTCCAGAGAGTCCAGATCCAGAAAAATCAAGCGTGAAAACTGTAATGTTGGATGGAAGTAAAACTATGGCAGCTTCACTGGCATCGGCTCTGCATCCACTGTCATAAAAACAAGACATGAGTTAAGAAATTCCTTCACCTGCCATGTAAAAAAAAAATAGACCCAAAAATAGAACTTGAATTTGTGGGAATGATACCTCATCAAGGTAAAAGAGAGATCCAATAGACAATAAAATTCCCATTCCATCATTATCTGGAACTATAAATCTATGTCCCTCTACTAAAATAATCAAAAGTGAAAAATTATGAAAACCATCCTCAAGTTTTTACCTCAGTTACACTTCGCATCCTGTACTACAAAACCTTACTTTGCACCTTTTAGTTCCAACTCAACCTACACTCTGCAGCCTCTATTCTCCAGGGTTTCTCGGACTCCAGGTACTGAGTATGTTTTTTAAAACCTCAAGCATACATTAGGAAGACAGAGAATAGAAGTGTTGGATAAGAAAAGGCTGGGCATTGCTCATGCTATTTTCCTCAATCACAATTATGATATCATTAATCAGAATCTACTTAAAGTCAATGTAGTTATGCTTCTGACGGGCTTGTGGAAACGAAATGACTCCAATATGTTAAGAAAAACTGACAACCATTCTGTCTAACCATATGAGTGCCACTACAAAATGTTCTTCTTATGAACTTCTAAATGGAACCCTTTTAGCATATTACAAACACAAGACCATTTATTTTATCCCCAGGCATTACACAGCAAGAGGAACATTCAAAATATCTGGAAAAAGAGCAATTGACAGTAAAAAAGACCAAACAATTACAATATTTATAAAATAGCTGTTCTTCAACTTTCCGTGAGAGAGCTAACCTATTTCCATGGCAATATATCACACATGGCAGAGGCTTTCCTTCAGGACTTACAACTGGCACGTAATGACTACACTGAAGGATTTCTCTCGACTGTTCTTAACCTGCATAGAATTTAATACAATCCATATTAAAAAGAGAATCTCAATTTACTTTACATATATAAAGACCTCAATTCCCCATAACTATCAGGCAAACTAAGATTTGCAATTGACAAGAAGAGGCCTGACAACCAGCTTCTATGGACACTAAAAACCCATAAAGCCAGCTTGATAACTATAATATGCAGAAGAACAGAGTATTAGTAAAAGCGTCATTACAAAATGTGTATAGAACTTAAAGTCCATTATTGAACTCTAGAGTAAATCTTGTATGGCTCTAGATGTCTCAAATTGGAAGCTATGAATTGGACCTTCATCAAATTATCTTACTTCCATAAATTAAGCCGAAACAAAGCAGCAAAAAAAGGGCATTTAAAGGTCATATCCCCAACACTTCTTCGGCATTCCATTTGGTGATTTCCAATTTTTGCTTTAACTTTCAGGAAATACATCGATGCATTGCTTACACCCGTAACAGTCCTGACTCCTTTCCTGTGAGTTCCCAACTACATTCAAACTATCAATTTCTCATCATGAAAGAAGAAAAATCACTCAATTCATTAATGTAATGTTCCTCTTCTAACGCCTTTAGCCATCAAGTGAGAAGCATTATCCTTACTAATCCAAACTTAAAGCAGCCTTGACAGCAAACATCCACAGCAAACAAATGGCAAAAAGCTTCTTTTGTTTATGCATTTTAAGCAGTTATGAACCTCGGCTTATACTGCTGAACAAGACGCTTCAGCTAAGAATTCACTGTTTTCCTATAATACGAAGAAAGTACCATAAGAGGAGGAAGGAAAACTCTCCATTTTCAAGGGTGATTGAGATATTCGATACATGATTTAATTAAAATAGCATTGAAATTTTAGAAGGAAAATGTTGACAACCGAAGTGGTGGAAGGCCCCATACGTCAAAGGACGAACTTCTGTTCTGTACCTCTCAGAAAGAGAATGTGGAAAATAATAACTTACCTCCAGATCATTCCTGCGGTACAATTTGCCCTTCAGCATGAATTCATCATCTAATAAATCATATTTGGGACTATACTCGGCCCTGCAGGTCAGCAATGAGGATATTGACAATCTTGAATTTAACCAATCTGTAATAAAATTACTCAGCATTATATAGGACACTGCATAATGGAGTTCCAGGGCCTATTAATACACGACACTCAATAGCTCATGGTTTATTTAGATTCCTCATCTTTGTCCATGTACATTAATGAATTACGGGTAAGTAAACCTTGAAGTCACATTAAAAATGTTAGAATGCCGTACTACAGTGAAGGCATAAGGACTAGATTGGTACTTTCAGAACTCAGAGGATTTTATGGGTGAACATCCTCCTTCAAATACTTCTCTTCATGTTCAGTGGCATGATATGTTGACGTTTATAAATCAGAAAGACTAGAGTATATCACATAGAGATCGACTTTCAATGAGCCAAATGCAAGTTGCGAAGTTTGTCCCATTCCCTAACTGGTTACTATCATATTGAGAACAACTGTTGACCCGATAGAGATTTCCTAGCGGAAGCATATGTCTAGGAACTTTTTATTACTATAAAATGGGAAAAAGGCAAAAAAAAAAAAGCAGCAGCAGATTTTGAAAACGAGTTTCAGTAGCAATTTCCTTTTCAAAAAGATAAGAAAAGATAAGGGGTAATATATTACGCTCATCCAACGAATTTTCAAATCAGGAAGCACGGGACCGTGCAGTTCTGGCATCATGGCAGAGACTACCAAAAGAAATTTTAAATAACATATCTAGCAGCACTTCTGCGAAATTGTGGACACGTGGAACCATCATACACTTTCATCATTAAACGATCTGAAGATCTTGAAAACACTGGACACTTGACGATTAGGCATTACAGCTGACCCCCAAATACAAAGATATTAAACACGAAGAAGGAAATAAAATCATAACCCCAGATTTTCTTTGTGGGTCGAGATCAGTTAACGACAACCACTCCATACTTGGCCAAACTGTTCATACTAAAGCTAGATGATCCGCAAGATTTGTAGAACCCTCGCCATCAGAGCTCATGGGGCCAGCAAAAAGACCACGAACCCATTAACCTACAGTCGGATTGACTTCGAAAGCAAACAACAGGACATCAAAACACGACGAATCAAGAGCTGAGGATGTCGCAATTCGTCACCTGGGAGGCCGAATTACAAAGATATTAAATACAAAGGAGGAAAAATCATGTAACCCCAGATTTTCTTTGCGGGTCGAGATCAGTTTACGACAACTACTTCATACTTGGCCAAACTGTTTCTACTAAAGCTAGATGATCCGCAAGATTCGTCGAACTCTCGACATCACAGCTCAAGGGGCAGCCAAGAAAATGCGAACCCATTAACCTACGGTCGGATTGAACTCGAAAGCGAGCAACAGGGCATCGAAACACGAGGAATCAAAAGATGGGGATGCCGCGATTCGTCACCTGGGGGGCCGAATTATGAAGCTGATGAGCTGTTCCATAGATTCGGGCAGCGGCGGCGCTCGATCCCCGTCTCTCTCTCTCTCTCCTTCCCTACGATAACTGCTCTCGCCTTTGGACAGAAGGGGGGACGAATCTGGGCAGCCGGCGACGCTCCAGAAAGAGAGAGAGAGAGAGAGATGGCGGTCGCAAAAGAGAGAAACGAAAGAGCGAGGAAGAAGACGACGACGACGACGACGACCACCTCGCTGATGTTTTTGTACATTTTTTTAAAAATTATTTTATCATTTTTTCTTTTCTTTCTTTTTTCTTTTTTGATTTTGCCGTTTGTTAATTGTTATTCTTGGAGTTTTGGTCATCTGGTCTGTCGCTCCTTTGGGTTGCTTGCACGTGTACGGAGAAGATGGTGAAGTGAGTCTATCGTCATGTGTATGTAACTAACGCAAAGAAGGAGAAGAGAAAAACAGTTAAAGGAAATTTGGTAATGAGAAAGGGTTCTTCTTTAGGAATTTGAAAAGAGAAAGTAAATGGATTCCTCCTTTGGAAATATGATCTATCTCTTTATGTCTAACTGAAAAAAGGAATTTCTTCTCGTTTCCCCTTTTAACATGTCCTATCACGTTTTATTGAGAATTGCAAAAGAGAAAGGCATTCACATATTATGACACAAGTTGAACAATTACCTTTTTTCTTTCCAATCATTTAAGTACTATGTAACGTTTGAATTGATCACTTGAATGCCATAATTTTGTAAAAACGTTCATCATAAATATTATACCACATCGGATTTCTACACATGTAGCTTTTCTAAGAATCCATGACATTCAAGTAAACGTTTTTTAAGAAATCACGATACTTGTGGTAACATTATTGCACGTGAGATCATATAACTTTATTAAGAGCATCCTCTTAAGTATCATAACTTTTTTTTTAAAGATTTAATACCATAAATATTTCAATTAGTCAATTAGAGTGCCGTAATTTTTTAAATAATATTTATCATAAGTATCATGCCACGTTGTATTTTCTATATCTAGGTGATGTTTCCTAAATGTTATGACATTCAAGCGATTAATTGAAAATTATGATATTTAAATAAACGTTTTTAGAAGTCATAATACTTGTGGTGCTTCTATCTCTTACCAAAATTATGAAGGTGGGTATGGGGGCAACTTGAGGACTACCCCAAACCCGCTCCCACGAAATTGTAGTGTTCTCCTTGATGAAAGGGAATATATGGGGAAAAAAAAGAAAAAATAAGTAATTTCCTCTCCTATTCTCTTTTTGTGAATTTGAATGGTTTGTAATGTAGCACAGAAATTGATGTTAACGTGAAAGGAATAATTCTCCATCAAATCATCCCTCTCCACAGCAAGCAAGACCAAAAGGGTGGCAGGATCAAGGGGGGGATATTATGTTTTTTAAAGTTGGGTGCCTTTCCATGATTGCAATCAGCCGGTTGGTGAATTTCAGGATTGCTGACATTGATGGGAACACTCTCGAATTTGCGTCTACAGATCAAAGCATTGCTGTTCCGTCGGTTTCCTTCCTGTTTACCCTTTGAATTTTCAGCGGGGTGAAAGTGAAAAATTACATGCTCCAAGGTGAAAAGACTTAATAGTCATCATGATTTTCATGGATGTAATAGTAACCTAACCACGAAGGGAGCACTTTTTCTTAGGAATCTTGAAGGAGATGACGCACACTTGAGCTCAGATGTGTTTGGCTTAGCTTTACAAAGCAAATTAAAAGCCAAAGCTTATTTGAGAAAATACAAATTATGTTTGATAAAAACTCTTTATAAATTGATTTTGAGTTTAAGCTATGTTTGGTGAAATTTTTTTTATAATGGGCTTTGAATATATTTTTTATGTTTTTTATTAAAAATGACTCAAACCCTTTGCATGTCCATTGTAGGGCTATAACTATCGGCAAACTGGATCTGACATCAACAACTACACGCCACCTTCACCAGAGGTTGTATGACCTCAATCAATAGTTGCCAACACCAAATCTAGCTCGTCGATAGCCATAGTCCTTCGACAGTTCGAGCGAAGAGTTTTGGTCCTTTTTTAATAAAAAGTATAAAATGGGATAAAATCGAAAAATTGAAAAATTGGTAACGATAATTTTGAAAGAAAAAACTAATTTCAGCATTTGGCCGAAAAAGTCTCTTGAGAAAACTTATCAAATATCTCAGCATTTCTCTAGAGGCCCAAAGTATCTTGGGAATACACCTTCAACCGCCAAGTCACAAAGCTACTCCATCTTCCTTATTTTTACGATTATAGTACCAAGTCACATATCTAGCGTGCATCTTACTAATTGATCATAAGGTTTGGTTTGTTTGATCAAAAATCATTTGGAAATTATTTTTGGACTTTCGAGTGTAAA